>CM035433.1:63396931-63399431 GCA_020310875.1 Ceratopteris richardii | reverse complement strand
TTCCTGTGCATAACCCTTTGCAACAAGCCTAACCTTATACCTGTCAACTGTTTCGTTAGGCTTACGCTTTAGCTTGTAAACCCACTTAGTGCCAATGGTCTCTTGCCAGGAGACAAGTCACATAAAGACCAAGTACCGTTCTTTATTATAGCATCATATTCAGATTGCATAGTAGCCATCCAATTTTTTGAATTTTGTGCTTCTTCAAATGAAACAGGCTCATTCTCATCACAGAGACTAGATGCAGCCATAGCATAGCAATCTGATGCAAAAGAGGCACTATGAGAGCCTGATCGAGTACGATATGACAAAGGTGCATCTAATTTGCTGCCATCCAAAGTTTGCACCAGCCATTTTTGCATACTTTTTGCCTCCTCAATGTCAGCTCTCTCATCAACAAGTGCATCATATAAATCTGCATAAGAAATGGGATGATTTGCATCATCACATGAAACTTGCAAAGGCTGAGAAGTTTCCTTATTAGGACGAGCACTAGACTGTCCACCTGTAAAAAGAGGCGGCAAAGTATCATACATGTCTTTGGAGCTAACAGATGTCTCCTTAGTACATGAAAGCAATGGTTGAATAGCATCTTCCACAAAAACAACATCACGACTAATTAGAATGTGTTTAGTCTATGGATGATACAAACGATAGCCTTTACTTTGAGAACTGTACCCAACAAAAATACATTTTATTGCTTTATCATCCAATTTTGTGCGATGTTGTTCAGGCACTAATGCATATGCCAAACAACCAAAAACACATAGATGTTCAACAGATGGCTTGCGATCATGCCAAGCCTCATATGGAGTGATAGATTGTTGAGCTTTAGTGGGACACCTGTTAAGTGCATATGCTGCACACATGACAGCCTCAAGCGAGAAACTATGTGGTAAAGCACTCTTGACCATACACCTCGCCATCTCCATGAGTGACATGTTCTTTCGTTTCAACAACTCCATTCTGTTCAAGTGTATACAGTACTATACACTCCATTTTACATGTTGACAGATTTTCAGCCAAAACAAAAAACTGTTTGAAGCACATGAACACTTCGGACTTTGCCTTCAATGGATATGTCATGAAGTAAAGATAATTTCCAAAAGAAGGTATCTGTATAGGACCACATACATCACTATGTACAAGTTGCAATGTCTGAGTAGCCCAAATTGAACCATCTTTTGGAAAGGAGGAACGTTGCATTTTGCCCAAAATACAGCCTTCACAAACATGTTTTCCCGGTGCCTTAAGTTTGGGCAAAGAGGATACCATTTCAGATTCCTACAAGCGTAGCAAACTAGCAAAATTCAGATGACCAAAGCGTGCATGCCAAAGCTTTGCATCTGTCATAGCCTGAGAATCATGTACTGCACATGCCAAATCATTTACAGATCTTTCATAGTGTATGAGCTTATATAGCCCAGAACATAGAATGCCATAAGCAATAATCACATCACCATTTGACAGATCATGAACTGTACATCTGTCATCAATAAATTTCACAACCAAGCCAATCTTGGCTAATACAGATTCTGATAACAGATTTTTCTTAATCCCTCGTACAAACAAAACATCTGACAAAGTGAAAGAACTACCATCAGCAGTAGTCAAAATGATCTTACCAACTCCCATAACAGGATAAGAGGAGTTGTTGGCGCATGTAACAGTATTCCCTGTAGGGGAAGGCTCGAGTGAAGAGAAGAAACTGCACTGCAAGGTAATATGTTTGGTCACCCCACTGTCAAAGTACCAAACATATGAGTCTATTGCAGAAATGCACTGCTCATGAGAAGATGCGTCAAAACTGCAAACAGTAGTAAATGCCCATTCTTCTTCCTGCACAAGATTAGCAGAATCCGTTTTTGGTGTAGAGGCTTCTGCAACAACCATTCCAACCTCTTTCTTCTTTGCCTCTTTAGTAGCCAGTTTTGGACTGTTCTTTATGATATGATCATTCCCTTTACAGTACTTGCAAAACAATTTTTGCTTTTCTGATTTTTTCTCATCTTTATCTTGGTTCTTCGAATGTGCAGCATTTGCAAATTTCTGCTTACTAGTAGAAGAGCTCCATTTTCCTTTGCCCTTTTGACTAGCCAGGAAAGCTTGATCTGCAACACGCATAATGAACCTGTTTTGCCTGGATTGATCTTCCTGCAACAGAACAGAGACGAACTCCTCAAATGACAAGGCATTTGGATTGCCTTTCATCATCAACCGAAGAGTAGAAGCAAAACTCTGATATGAATCAGGAAGACCATTCAGAACGGTCGGCACAAGTAAGCTATCTGGTATAAACTCATCAGCAGAAATCAACTGTTCCTTTAAGTCTTTGATCTTTGTTAGAAAATTGTCCATAGAATCACCTTCATTCATGTGCTCACTCTCCAACTGTTTTCGGAGGTAAGCAACACGAGCCTCATTCCTAGCTTGGTACAATGTGGTAAGTGTATCCTAAGCATCCTTAGCTATTCTGCAAGAGCAAATGTGAGGAGAAATG
>CM035433.1:63319431-63391931 GCA_020310875.1 Ceratopteris richardii | reverse complement strand
CAAATGCACTATCGTAATGCCTATGCAGGAAATTTCGTCTTTTGATGACAAAGATATATACAAGTTTTGGTTCGTCAGTATAAGCGGCTCGAAGTCTACTACATGTTTAGTAGAACTCGATGGGATAGTTCTGTTCAACTTTTTGGGATACATTCATTTTTCTGCATCTATGTATTTTAGTTAGTGGCCATGCTTGAAAGCAGTGATGTATTCCATATGTTGGCTCTTGAGGATAAGTTGGATGGTGGCTTATATGATGCTTCATGTATTGGTTGCAAAAGGATTGTGGAATATTGTGCAAGTGTTGAAAAACATCCAATTAAACCTACAAATATAGTTACTAAAGCTGATGCAGATGGCATTGAAGATAATGATATTCTTCAAGTTCTTGTTTGTGTTGCCACTCCTGCTGCACCTACTATAGAGCAACTTTGTTAGGATGGTAGAAATGCTCATGCACATGGATTGATAGCCTTGTCTATTAAATGTGCCATTATTCCTTACATTCACTCCTGTAGAACAGCAAAGGATGCTTGGGATATAGTTACCACTTTATACCAAGAAAGGAATGAGGCCCGTGTTGCTAACTTTTGAGAATAGTTGGAGAGTGAGCACATGAATGAAGAAGATTCCATGGATATTTTTTTGACAAGGATCAAAGATTTGAATGAGTAATTGCTTTTCTTGATGAAGTATTTCCTCACAGCTCACTTGTGTAGAATATTTTGAATGGTTTTCTAGATTCATATCAGAGTTTTGCTTCTATCCTTCGATTGATGATGAAAGGCAATCCAAATGCCTTAATGTTTACCTAGTTAGTTTCTATTCTATTGTAGGAAGATCAATCTAGGCACAATAGGTCCATTATGCGTGTTGTAGATCAAGCTTTCTTGGCTAGTCAGAAGGGCAAAGGTAAATGTTCTACTAGTACACAGAAATCTGCTAATTTTGCACAATCAAATCTGTTAATTTTGCACAATCAAAGAAAGATGACAGAGACAAGAAGAAAATAAAAAAGCAGAAATTGTTTTTAAAAATATTATAAGGAAATGATAATGTCATAAAAAGTTTTCCAAAATTGGCTACAAAAGAGGCACAGAAGAAAGAGGCTCGAATGGTTGTTGGAGAGGCCTCTACACCCAAAAGAGAGTCTTCAAAGTTAGAAAAAGTACTAACCGTACTCCCCATTTTTTTCCAATTCACTTCCAAGCATGGAAGTACTTCAATAACGCTACCTCTTACATTCAAGATATCATCGACCAAATGTGCACTCAAGTGCCCATGATCCTTTACTAAAATTAATACTTAACTTCCTCTACTACAAGAAATTGTTTATGAATCTACATAAAAACTCCGTGATTTCAAGAGCCCCATTTTTCTTGTAATAACATCCCAATCAACAAAGAAACACACACACACACATATACACAAAACACAAAAGAAAAGGAAAAACACCAAACACAAATATATGATTATTTTAGATATCAGGGCATGCACACCCTAAAAAGATATCCCCAATAAGCACAAATAATTGATCACAACTTTGATGGAAGTCAATATATTCGCATGTCCACTATGTGACATTGATCTATACCTATCATAAGTTCAAAGTTATCCAAACTTATGAACTCAAGTTAAAGAGCACAAAAAAATGCATAAGAAGTATCATAATCAAATTTTATCATGCATAGCTCGGTAAAATAGATACAATGTCACTACTCATGTCATCAGTGCCCTGGAATGGATGAAAAATTTATATATTAATGGCACAACATTATTCTATTGATGGGTAGAGGCAAAAGCCACAATAGATGCATAACATCGAGTGGGAAAATTCAAATTTTCAAGGTTGGGTGTTCTTTGAAAATTTCTAGTCATAGATTCGTTCACTTTGTAAATCAACTATTGCATCATATTTTTTTATAGATGAAGATTTATCACAAGAAGTCATATGCATACCATCACAGGAATAATAGAAATGTAAAAAGTTCTAATAAGATTTTGATAACTACACTTTGCAAGCTTTCTTTAAATCATCAAGCTACATAGCCAAGAGCTATGATTGGACTATTGGGGCATAGAAAATAAAAATGGGTATTATATATAGAAATCCTTTTTCATTAGATTATGAGAAAGAAGCTCTTTCTCCTTTAATGTCTTAAAATCACGAATGATATGCATGAAGATATGTTGTCTTGATTGGTCCTTGCACAAAACAATTAGCAAATTTAGAGGAATACATGGAACATTTTGACAAGAAATTAAAGTATGTGCAAGAGGCACATAAAAGGTTTCATGATAGGTCCTTTAAAGCTAAGAAGATAATAGATGGGTCTTTGGTTTTATTATGTCATGTGCTACTAATGCCAACCAAATTGGTACCAAAATGGAAAGGCCCATACAAAGTCATTCAAGTATTTACATCTGCAGGGTGTTGTCTAGATCACACATTTAAATGGAAACAAGTTGCCTTTGGTTAACACTTCTAGAGTGAAACCCTACCACATATTAGTCCCAACAATGAAAAGACTCGTCATTATATATATACCCATCCAATTTCATTTTTTCAACACTTGTTTTCTTTTCTTTAATAATTGCAACATGGTTTTCTTTCATGTAATAATAACGTCCATGGGAAAATTTTTTATTTCTATCATCAAAGTTGCAACAATTTGATGTGGAGATATGAAGAGACCATGAGAGTAAGCTTTCAAGTATCAAGAAAATCAAATAAAGTATGACGTGGTAGCTTGAACTGGGTGGAAAAAGTGGATAGAAAATTAATCTCCTTTGTGCATAATCAAGGTAGGCACGTGCTCATCCTCTATGGTGTTGACCAAGAAGATGTTTGATTACCCAAGCTAAAGAACTAGGATTAGTTGCTTCCCAAGTCAATGAATCAGGAAACTAGATTGATCACCCATGATAATAAAAAGGTCCCATATTATGTCACGCCAGATAAAATGGTAGTCTTTCATTATGATAACTTAGGAAATGACTGGTTTCCCAAAGTCATCATAGCCAAGTAGATGGGTCGTCACCCTATTAACATGATGGTCATAGAGATGGGTGGTCAACCTACTTACCTACATATCATAAGGTTGGTCTCCCTTGACTCAAGAGTGTTCACCTACATAGCATGTCAAGATAGTGGGAGTGGTGGCCTACGAAGGTGCACACTACCATGTGTTCATACAATGCCAAAAAAACAAGAGTGATCAAAGATGAGGCAAAGGAAAAGTGAAGGGGAGGATAAAGTCTAGAAGCCAATTGCAGGCAACCATTGTTGCATAGTAATTTGACACCTCTAGGCTAGCTCAACAAATGGCTTTCACTTTTGGGTAGTTGCCTTGGGCCACTTGGGCATTTTTCTTTCTTCTTGTGGTGTGTAGATTGTTGACAGAGGGCAATTGCACCCATATCCATACAAGTTGAGAGTACATCTCCAACCATGAAGTGGTCTTTCTTGGTCTATATAAAGAGGAGTTGAATATCATTTTGGGTATCTTCAAGTCACTTCAGGATTGTGAGGAAAAGAAAGGTTGTGATCAAAGAGTATTGACAATTGTAAGGAGTTTCTTTGCTACCATCTTGTGTCAAGAGATGTTCCCTTTTGCTAGTTCAAAAGTCCAAGTGTGATGACTTTGTGCAAGATTCATTTTCTCAAGGTCAATTGGTGAATTTAGAGCATTATGGTGTGCTTTCTAGAACTCATTACAAGGAAGAAAATGTTGGTGTATTATTCACCTATTATCTTGTTGATTCCATTATATATGATTGTCTTGTTGTTGAGTTCATCATCCACTTATTGACTTCTATTCACTCCATCTGTGTATTATGGTTAGTGTTCCCATCAACTCCAGTTGTGTATTGTTCTTAACAATCTTGTTGAATGCAATCTATGTATTGTTCTTAGTATTTTTGTATAGTCTTGTGAGACTTAGCATTGTTCTTACAAGCCTTTGTACTAGTCTTGGAAGCAATTTCTAATGCTTATACTACTCTACAAAAGGAGATTCTAGTGCCTTGACTGACATTTTTCCTTATTCATGTTTATTATCTATAAATTTTCCACGATGTTCATGCATCTTGTTTGAAAATCATGATGTAACGTTTTATGCTATTAATTCATGTCCCATTGTTTTTTGTATTGCATTAACTTTTTGATAGCCCTTGCGATAAGCTTAGAGTGTGTTCTCAAGTATCCTTCTCCAAGGAGTAACAAATGCATCCAAAAGGAATCCATGCTTAAAAGGCAGCTACAATACCCTTTAAGAATTTCTCAAGACATCATTCCATATGATGAAACTGATGCAATATGATTATTGTAACATATTCTATTGAATCCGTTTATATAAATTCGATCAATTGTGCATATGTGAAAACTCAAAATGAAAAGATCTCCACAAAATTTAAGCACTATGAAACTTGACATCAAATTACTATGTTGCAAAGTATCCTCATTGGTCAAGTTTGTCCTCACATCTATGTTCTTGTAAAAACTAACCTTCTTTGTTTGATTGGGAATCAAGAAACATAAACTATGAGAAAGCCCACCTTTTATACTTTTCTGTACATGATAATGTCAAGGAGGATTGGGGTAGCCACACAATTCGTTACGGTAATGTACAGAGAGAGGGGGAGGGAGAGAGAGAGAGAGAGAGAGAAAGAGAGAGAGAGAAAGAGAGAGAGAGAGAGAGATGATCGCCCACTCACCTGGATAGTATCGCGATACCATCATAAGTATCGTATCGTCTAGGTTCCGCGGTATCGTATCGGGTGAATTGAGATATCGTATCGTCTTGCATCTTCATATCGTATCGTTGTCCGAGTGATATTGGCATTGCTTTTCCAGTTTCTTGGATGAATCTTATGTGGTTTTGTCATTCTCCTTTTCTGATGTATTGCGTCTTCCTGAGTACTTATCGCCTGTTTAGCTGCTTGTATGACCTTGTTGGGAATCCATATCTGATGTCGTGATTTTTGAGCTTCAATCAATGGCTTGGGGATCCATATCTACAATAGTCCTTTTGATGAGGATTTAGGCGTAGTTGACTTTGTGATCTTTGCTTCCTTCTTAAGATTGAGTGCTGACTTCTTCTGGTGCTGCATCTGATCCTTGCGTACCCATTTGTATTGGTGTTGCCCTTGATATGAGTATCTGCTTGTGGTTTTCCAATGTTGCTGTCTTTTGGCTTGTTGAAGAGGTCCATTATAGTTGGTTTCCTTAGAGGCTGGCTGTTCTTCAACTGAATGTGGTGAGTGCAACGCTTCTGTGGAGCTCGGATGGTCGGAACTTTCTATTCCTTCCAGGTTTGTCTCTGAGATATTAAGACTGGGATCATTCTCCAGTATCTTTTCCTGGCAAATCTCTGAACTCTCGATTACATGGGGTGGGAGTAAAGGTTTTTCTCCTAATAAACTGAAAATTTCCTTGTGCCCTATCTTGGCTGAAATGTAGCCTTGAGCTAGATGGATACACACCTCATTTTCAACGATCCAGTCTTGTCCTAGAATTAAGTCTTCTATTAGATCCTCATCTTTGCACACTAAGACTCTCTGTTCCATGGAGGAATTGCCTAGGTGGAGGGATATATTTGTTGTTCCAATACATTCTAGGGTTTGACCTCCAATTCCGATCAATCGAGCTTTTGTGGGATTTGCATTCAATTGAAGATCTTTTATGATTCTATTTCGTATGCAACTAAGTCCTGCTCCTGAGTCTATCAATTCGTCTATCAACTTGTACTCTGTCTTGCCAATCCCTAGGTTTAGGTAAGGTTGCGTTTTACACACACCCATTGTATCAGGATTATTGACTTGGTAATTAGCCATAGGGATAGGCTCTTATCCTTGGAGATAGCGTTCATCTCGTTGTCTAATCCATTCTTTCCGTTTCCTAATGCGCTCCAGTGCTTCTTGTCGAGCTTCCTCTCTAATGCGTTCCTCTTCCCTCTTCCTATTTTGAGCACCTACTAATCGTGCTAGCATTTGATCAGTCAAAGGCTCCATGAATCGTCTCACTCTACATCCGCTGATGTAGTTGGGAAGAATGTCGCCATCTAGGGTGGCTAGATTGACTGCTCCACCAGTCGAGATTCGATTTATGATCAAAGGTCCATATCCGCGTTTTTGTAACTTCTTGGCGTGTTGTTTTAGGGTGTACACTAAGACTAAGTCACCTTCTTTAAGTCCCTTGTCTTTTATATGTGCATCATAATATGCTTTTTGTCTCCTTTTAGCTGCGTAAATCCCTGCTACTGCTTGTAACCTAATCTCATGTAATTTCTCGATTTGGTCTAGTTGTTGGGATAGTTCATGTCCGTTCCACTCATACTGTTGGGCCACCTTCAGCGTTGGTACTAAAAAGTCAATTGGCAAAATTGCATTTTGCCCATACACTAAGTTAAATGGGGTAGTTCCAATAGCCGTTTTATATGCAACACGGAAGGCCCAAATTGCGTGATGCAATTGTTTGTCCCAATCTGACCTTCCATTATTGACAATCTTTGTCAATACTGTACACAATACCTTATTGGAACTCTCTGCTTGTCCATTGGCTTGGGGATGGTATGGGGCTGATTTTTTATGAATCACTAAAAACTCATTCATTAGTGACTCGATTACTTCATTGAGGAAGTGCGTTCCCCGATCGCTCACAATCTCGATAGGTAATCCAAAGCGAGTAAATATATGCTCGAAAAGAAATTTGGCAGTAGTTTGAGCATCATTCTTTCTAGTGGCTTTTGCTTCTACCCATTTGGTTAAGTAATCAGTTGCTACTATGATGTACTCCGCATGTGATCCTTTGGCAGGTGGATTGATAGGTCCTACGAAGTCAATATCCCATTTTGTGAAGGCTCTCGCACAGATCATGGGTCTTAATGGCATGTCATCTCTCCGAATCGGGTATTTAGCTCTCTGACAGGTTTCACAACTTTGTACATATGTTTCAGCATCCATATGTAGAGTTGGCCACCACAAGCCTGCAAAGAGAATAATTTTGACAGTTCTCTCCGCTGAAAAATGACCTCCTGCAGCACCTGCATGTGCCATTTCTAATATGGGTAAATATTCTCCTTCATGCACACATAACCTGAGTTGGTTGTCTTTACCTTGCCTAAACAGTTGTCTTCCCATTAGTATGTAATCCTTGCTCATTTCTTCTAAGGATCTTTTTCTTGCTAAACTAGCTCCTGCTTCATGCTCTTTTGTTTTTAAGAATTTAACCAATGTCTTGCTCCAATTGGGCGCTATGGTCAAAAAAGGTAGAGACATATGATCTTCTGGGATCGTCTCTTGGCATTCTACACAATTACTTACGTGGTCGTGAACATTCTTGGGCATGTCAGGCCAATACACTCCTAATCTTTTGAGTTCTCGAATTGTTCCATGAATCCCTCGATGTGTTCTCCATTTGTTCACATGTGCTTGCTCGATTAGTTGCTTTTGTTCATCCTCCTCGACACATCTGAGTAACACTCCATTGGGTTCCTTGTAGTACACACTTCCTGCAATGATGTGTAAATTCCTCGATTGAAGAATTTCCTTTTTGCTATTCTTGTTGATTGAGTGTTGAGGGCCATGGGTGAGTATAGGGATCAATTTTTCTGCCCACTTTGGACAAACTTCTAGATTAAACAAATAAGTATCTGGCAGGTTGTCGGGTACTCCGCTTGGTGGCTCTCCGTGGGTTAGCCTAGAAAGGTGGTCTGCTCTCACATGTGTGTTTCCTTTTTTCACTATTACTTCAAAGTCGAACTCCATTACTAGTAAGAACCATCGTACCAACCTTCCCGTGTTACAAGGCTTATTGACTAAGTACAACAAAGCTTGATGGTCTATGAAGAATTTGAACTTGTTGGCTAAGAGGTAGTGTCTGAATTTCTTCACTACATAGACCATTCCTAAGCCTTCTCGTTCAGTAGTGGTATAATTTCGTTCCGCTTGATTCAGTTGTCTACTCGCATAGGCAATTGGATGATCAAGCTTGCCTTCATCAGCTGGTTGGGCTAGGATACATCCAATGGCATAGTTAGAAGCATCAACATGAATATGAAATGGCTTGCTCCAGTTTGGTGATTTCAGAATTGGGGTTGTACTAAGCCTCTTTTTCAACTCAGTGAATGCCTTCTCGCACTCTTCTGTCCAAGTAAACTGAGTCAAGAGACCATACAAGGGTTTTGCTATTATGGCATACATGTGAATAAACCTACGGTAATACCCACAATGCCCCATAAAAGCTTGCACCTCCTTCGCATTCTTAGGTCTTGGTAGGTCTAAGATGACTTTAATTTTGTCCTCATCTGTGGATATTCCATTTCTTGAGACTATGTGTCCTAGGATTTTCCCTTGTCTTACCATGAAGACACATTTTTCTGGGTTTAAACAGACTCTATACTGTCTACATTTGTTGAATATCTTCCTCAGCTCGGGGATGTGATCGTTTCTTTGATTAGAGTATGTGCAGAGGTCTTCTACATATACTTCCATGTTTTTTTCAAAAATTCCTTGAAAACATGACACATCAATCGTTGGAAAGTAGCAGGTGCATTAGTGAGTCCAAAAGGCATCACTCTGAAAGCATACACACCCCATTCGATTGCGAATGCGGTTTTATGTTGATCCTCAGTAGCAATAGCTACTTGATTGTATCCGGAGAATCCATCCAGGAAACTATAGACCTCTTTTCTGGCTACCCTCTCCAACAGATGGTCCGTTATGGGTAATAGGTAGCTGTCACGTATGGTGGCCGCATTCACCTTCTTCAAATTTATGCACACTCTCAACTTTCCGTTTTTCTTAGGCACAACTACTAATGGCGATACCCACTCGGTATGTTCTATCTCATATATGAATCCTGCCGCTAGTAGTTTGTCTATTTCTTCCTTAATTTTTGCTGCATAAACCTCATTATACGTATAAGGGCATTGTTTGGATGGTTTTGCGTCGGCCGTCATTGGTATTCGATGGGAACAAATAGTGGGTTCTATGCCTTTGAGATCCTTGTAGGTCCATGCGAATACGTCTCGGTACTCTCGGATAAGGTGTATGAGTTCCTCTTCCTCCTCTTCAGATACATCTTTTCCAATATAGGTGAACCGCTCTTCTCCGTCCTCTACTATTACAACAATTTTTTTGGTTTGTTCCTTGTTGTCGTATGCTTCTCCGTCTTGTGCCTCTCACTTAGGCATTTGAATGGCTACTTTTCTGTCCTCTACTTTGTATTTTTTAAAGTGTTCAGGAACTTCAAAAAGGTCTGGGTCCGGTTCTACCTTACTCATGTCTTCCCTCTGCCTGTGTATTGCCGGAGCAGCTTCAATTGCTAAGATTTTTGTTGGTTCCTGTTCCTTCTTGTTTTGAATAGTGTTTAAGTAGCTTTCTTCAGAGTCAAATTCTGGTTCCATTTCTATGCTTTCATATTCCTCTTTCCATTCTTTTTCCAGGATTTCCCCTTCTTCTACTTCTTGAAGAACAACCATATATAGATTTACATCATAGCCTTCCTCGTCTATACACTCGTTCATTGTCAAAACTTCTTCGTTTATGCACACATCTAAGGTTGCTAAGATTTCCATCCACCCATGTGGCTCGAAGATCTCATCAGGAAAGATTTGAGGCATGTAATCTGGGTCTTCCACTGATCGATAGTTAGGGTGTCCTATTGGCCACAGTTGTTTTTTATACTCCTCTTTCTTCGCTTCTTTACACATCCATAACTGGGCATCTTCATGTATCCAAGATTGATCACTTGATCCAGCACTGTGAATGGATAGGTCATCTTCTTCCTTGTGTACTGGATTCCATTGTAGTGGAGGGACATCTCGATAGGCAAATGTGTGCAAATTTATCTTGGTGGTGTTTCCTTGATGCTGCAGGTATAATGAATCTCTTCCCCAATCTTGTACTACCCGCATTTGTCTCATGAAGGGTCGCCCTAATATCATTTCATAGTTGTTTGCTTTCTCGAACTTACAAATGGCTAATGTGTGTTCGAATTCTACTCCACAGGTGGTTAATTTGATTCTTTCCAGTATTCCTAAGGGTCTTTCCACATGACCGTCTACTAATTGGAGTTTCATGCGTGTGGGCCGCAAGGCAGGTTTTCCCCACTTTTCCCATATCTCCTTGGTGGCAATTCCTACCCCGGCTCCCGTATCTAGAATAGCCTTGGTCATGTACCCATTGTGGGTGACAGGTAAACATGTATTACCTTCGTCTCCTTCACTAAATTCCCCCACTTTATCAACTGGAATTTGTATTGTCGATTGGTTTTCCTTTTCCTTTCCTTTCGTTTCTCCTTTTTCTGGTTGTGGTTCTAATTGATTTGCTAACTGTCTCCATAATTGTGGTTTAAGTTGAAGCAACTCTTCCACCGTCAATTTGCATTGCACCTTTGTTTTCTTTAGTTCTGTTAGATTGTGTGAACTCTCTTCTGAGTTTCCTTTTGCCTTCCCATGCACTGTGGGTGCTCGTATTATTATAGACTCTCTTTCGTATTCTCCCATGTAATTAGGCAATGTTGAAATGCTCAAGGTTTCCTCTCTACCTTTATCGAGTCTTGATACTTCCTCATATGCTTCCTCTAGGTTGGGATGGGGTTGACATTCTCCCACATCTAATTCATCAAAAGGAGGTGGACTGATTCCATTCTTCTTCCATTGCTCTTCTCGAATTCTGTTCCACAAGTCTTTTGGCCAATCTGCCTCTAGTTCTGGTATCATTGGCACAGGTTCATCTTGTGCTTTTATTCGTTCACCTTGATCATCTTCCTTTCCAGGTTCCTTATCCTTGGATTTGATGCATTCTTCATATAGACCATGTGCAATCCTTGTCTCTGGTAAAATTGGGATAGTCTTTTCTAGGGTTGTTTGTGCTACCTCGATAAGTTTCTTGTATATTGCCAACCTTTCTTTTTCTAATTCCCCTTGAGGGTAGAGTTTTTCATGTTGCTCTATATTTGGGCCCATTTTGATTCTAGCTTGGTGAGCTTTCAACCACATGTCCAAGTCGTCTGACTTTGGGTCAGCTAGAATTGATCCTGGCTTCTCTTTTTTTGAACTAATCCGTGGTGGCTCAGGGATCTCCTTATGAGTTTTTTGTTCTTTATGCTCCTTCAAATCCTTAGTTTGTTTCTTACTGTCTTGACTCTTATTTCTTGCCCATTTATTTTTGAGTTTTTCTCGTCTTTCCTTCCATTTCTGTACTCTTGTGTTTTGGGAGTTCTCATGTGGGTTCTCAGAATCCTCGACTACCTGAATTTCAGAGCCTACAGTTTTATTGCTCTCTTGTTTCTCTTCTGGTTGTTTTCCTTTTTGTTGCTTTGCTTGGGCTCTAGTAATAGCCTTTAGTGGTACGGTGTACTCCTTATCACTTCCAGATCCTTCTATGACCTCAATCACATTAATTGGTGCAGTATCTTGAGTTTTTGCCGGATTCTTAGGGCAATCTCTAAAAAGATGTTCTTTTCCGCAATCACTGCAATATCCTTCCCAGATCCTATGTGGTGGAGGGTTGTAAGGTCGAGGGCATTCTCTAATGAAATGGTCTCCTCCGCATCTATAGCATGGTCCTCTCTGCATGGGTGGTCTAATAGGTGGTCTCACAATTGGTTGTGCTTTAGTAGCCGTATACATTAGGGTGGCCGTGTCTGCTCCATAAGTCTGATCATAGCCCTCATACCCATAATAAGCCGCATCATATGCCGTTTCATATTCCATCATGTTGGCGTCGTATGGGTAGTACTCTCTTGGTGGAGGTTCATATCCAGGGTTTGTGGGTTCAACATGGGTCATTGTCGATGCTGGAACTATAGCTCTTTCTAAGTTTTCTTCTGGTTGAGCATACTTTACGGATACTACTTGTTGAGGTTTTGACAGTTGGGGTCCTAGCACTGGTTGTGGTGGTGGATATGGTGCCTGCTCATATGGCCGTGATGCTTCTGCTGGTGTGGGATACGGGTTGTATCTTGGTATCTCTCTACCTGGCTCCCTAGGAGGGTATCCATATGGTCTATACTGCGGTGGTTGAAAAGGGCGTACTTGCCTATTGAACGGACAGTTCTCAGTAGTGTGGTTGGTATATTTTTGTTCTATGTGGCAGTACCAAGAAGTCCCTTGTTGTTGCTGTCTGTGGTATGGATACATAGGTTGTGCCCCAGCCCCTCCTCGGACACACAAGTGTGTGGGGTGCTCTCCTCCACATAAATTACATCTCCGTAGCATAGGCACTCTTTGCACTGGGTTTTGGTAAGCTCTTTGTCCCTGGACTCCTAGTTTCTTTGCTAATAATTCTGCTAATTCTTCCATGTTACTAGAGTTGGATGTAACAGTGCTCCTTAAATCTTCTGATTTAGTGAGGTCGGTTGTACCTTTGAGATCCTCGGCAAGGTTATCTTCCAAATCAATGCACTCTTGAAGACACTCACTCAATGTTTGTAGCCTCTTTACATACACTAGTGTTCGTAGAGTTCCGTTAGTGAGCCCATCTAAAAATAATGAAATCATCTTTTGTTGAATGGGTCTCTCAGCCATTGGGCATCTATCCACGTATTGATTGAATCTTCGGGCAGCAATCTTCACAGTTTCATTAGGGTTTTGTTTGAAGCTATGGATTAAAGACGCAGAATTGTGTTTAATCCCTCTCTTTGTGAATTCCCCAATGAATTCCTGACAGAACTGTTCCATATTTCCAAATTGATTTGGGTCTAAGGGTTGGAACCAAGTTAGAGCTGTCCCTGTGAGGGTGAGCCCAAAAGACTCATACTACACAAAGAAGTCATCTACTTGCTCCGCTCTTAGAACTTGTTTAAATTCAGCGATATGATCATAGGGTTCTCATAATCCATCATAATGGTTTCTCACACATTTAGCTACTTGGATAGGTCTCAATCTTCTCATTGGTTCAGGCGGTCTGGGCATTACAGGGAAGACTGGGGCAGCAGGTCGTAATGGAGGTATTCCAGGCTGTCCTCCTACCGGTGGTCATGGTTTGACTGGTGGTCGGTACTGGTTACCTATCCCTGCGTGGGTTTGATGGTGTGTTTGCACTCCTGGAGTTGCAAACTGTACGTGAGTACGGTTGGGCACACTTCGTTGGCTGGTCTGTCCTGATGTGGTATGTTCCGTCTCTTGTTGATTTCCAAAAGGATTTTGTGAGGTCGTTGCCTGATCTCTCTGAGAAAATACAGGCGCACCCATGTATCTCAGCCGAGCCTTGTCTAAGGCACTCACAGGCCAATATCTCCTTTGATCCTTATCCAAGTATGTGAGTCTAGTTTCATCATCTGGGTCTTTCAGCTCATAGAATGTCATGGGGCTTTCTTCTCTCCCTGGAGCAGGTAAGTCGGTTTGAAGCAATAGGTCTGATCGGTGGATCATATAGACCTCCAGTAATCTCCTTCAACAGTAGACATGAAATTCTTATTCGGTGTTGGACCCTGCATGTCTTCAGAAGCCATGGGTAGTTCCTCCTCTGAATCACTAGAAGTCTCTGAGTAGATGGAGTGATGACTAACCTTGGCAGCACTTCCCACAGAAGATATGACGCTTCTTCGGCTACTTAGCACTCTTCCTGACCTCAAGTTCATTCACTCACCTAAGTATCTCTAGAAGTCCCAGAGATTCTCCTTGAGTGGCTTTTCCAATGCCTCAAATTGTCTAACAAAAATACTAGTGTCAATCTGGCCGATATCGTTTCCAGGTGATACCACACTAGGCGATACTGCCTTGGCCGCGATACGATACCAGAAGTCCAAACGATACGATACTAACTTGGTGTCGCGATACTATCTCTGGTAAGGGGACAATACAATACTATGACAAGCGACGATACCATACCACCGGCTTGCACGATACGATACCAGGTATGGTGTCGCGATACTTCACTAGGAAATGGAGCGATACGATACTGGTAGGGGCCAACGATACGATACTGGATCAATCCACCCGATACGATATCCCCTACGTAGCCGATACGATACTTGGTATGGTATGCTAAGGGAGACGATACGATACCAATGAAGCTAATGATACGATACCATTGGATAAGGTGAGATCGTGATACCAACTTGGCGACACGATACCACAATGGTATCGCGGATCAAGACTGGTACCCGGCGATACGATATCTCAGCCAAGAACGATCGCGATACCAACTTGGGATCATGATACCAAAATGGTATCGCGATACCAAGACAGATATCAAGCGATACGATACTTCGACGAGTATCGCGATACAAGGGAGTTTTGGTATCGCGATACCAAACCTCAACCGATTGCGATACTCAAGCCAAAATGCAAGAAAATTCCAAAATTTTTGCACCCCCTTGCTCCCCTTACTCTTCTCTTCACTCCTAGGTCACTGTACCTCACAAAGAAATTATGATGACACAACTTTTCCCCCCTACGATACTGCGCATGCTCTTAATCACGCGTTCATGCATGTTTAATGTGTTTTTGTCTGATAATCTTGGTAGAACCTCACCTCTAGATATTCTTGCTTGCACCTGGAGCTCAATCTCTAGCTGTGAAGGCCTGAAGCACCCGATACCAAGTCCACGATACTGGTCGCTGCTCACCCACGATACCAGAACACCAACAAGTATCAAATGAGCCAATTTTTTTGGTTTTTATACTTTTTTGACAGAATTTGAATTTTGCTAATTTTTTTGGTGATTTTGGGGATTTTTTTGGTGATTTTTGTCTACTCCTACTTCTCCTCTCCTCACTACTCCTCTTCTTCTAACCTAACCCTAACTCCTCCTTCTCTCCCTTCCTCCTAACCCTAAACCTAAAACTTATCACACACACCTCTGAGATGTGAAGTAACAAGTGCTGAAGTGATTGACTAAATTGCCACAGGACAAATTCACTTCTACAAGTACGATTCTATCACACTCGATCTATAACCATCACGAAGGCACCTTGGTTGAGTGTTCCCCGGCAACGGCGCCAAAAAACGTGTGTACCTGAGCCAAGAAGACTCAAGGACTTGTGCCAATGAGACTGTACCTCAATTGCCACACAAGTGCGTATAGTGGGAAATTAACACACATTTAAATGTCAATCCGATCGAACGACCTAACCAAGTGTATGAAGACGTGTGCACACGTGATGGAAAATGAAGTGGCTAAGCTTGCATGCATGAGAAAAGGCTAATCCACCTCTCACCCTCACTGAAATGCTGAAAGTATTTGCCGCAATACCTCTTACAGCAGTTTTCAGAAATTCAAGGATTTCTCCCAGCTCCGAACTCCGAATATAGACAATAGGTACTCATTTCGAAGCTCTCGACAAGACGCATCTACTGGAAGTGGTTTCACTCAATTCTGACAACTCTGGTTCAAGTTATGGCCAAAATGGTGAATGGCGGGAAGCACCCACACTCACGCCACAACTCCTACTAGTTAGCACACACATTACAGCAGCTCAAAATCAATGGAAAGGGGTAGACAACAGTCCTACACACACATTTCAAACAACACACACACATACAAGACCAAAAAGAAGATCAAAATCTGCAAGGAAGAGGCAAATTCGAAATTTCAAAAGAGCTCCTTCTTCACAATGGCAAAAAGTCTCTATAAAGAGTCACAAAGTGACTTATATACATGTGCCCTAAGTTTGGTCCTTTCACACAAGAGACCAGCACTTTATTACTAGAAAAGTGAATTTCCTACTAATTTACAAGGGATATTTTACAACAACTTGGGATTATGCAACTAGAGGACTCCTCTAGTGCATTTACATGGCTTGAGGGAATTCTTGAAGACTTCGAAGAAGAAAAAATATGCCCATCATTTTGAAAATTTTGGGGCTCTACTCTTATGCTCCTTTGCTCTGCAACAGTCATACATTTGATATGAAGGATTTGGGGGATGCCAGACATATTCTTGGCATGCGCATTACTCGTGATGGGAGTCAAAGGTGCATATACTTGTCTCAAAGTGAGTACATATCCAAAGTACTTCATAGATTCAATATGCAGGGTGGAAAGGCATTGAGTACACCTTTACCCACATATGTGAAATTGAGCAAGGATGATTGCCCCAAATCAGATGATGAAAAGGAATTCATGACCAAAATTCCTTATGAGTTTGCTATTGGTCGTCTCATGTATGCTAGGGTAGCTATGAGACGAAACATTGCATTTGCAGTGGGCGTTGTGAGCAGATATATGTATAATCCTAGCAAGAACTATTGGGAAGCAGTCAAGATGATTTTGAGATATTTGAGTGGCACTAAGGACAAGTGTCTATGCTTAGGTAGAGGGAAAGCATCCATTATTGGTTACAGAGATTCTACCTATGCTAGTTGTGTAGACAATTGTAAGTCTACATCAGGGTACATTTTTCATTTTGCTGGAGGTGCTATCCCTTGGAGATCTCATCTTCAACAATGTACAATTGTTTCCACCATAGAAGCAGAGTATGTTGTAGCAAGTGAGGCATGTAAGGAAGCATTGTGGCTTTTTTGTCTTGCTTGTGATATGGGTCTAACATAGCATGTACCTCGTTTGCTTAGTGATAGTCAGAGTGCCATTCCTTTGGCTAAGAATCCGGTCTATCATGCAAAGACCAAGTAGATTGAAGTGAAGTATCAGTTCACTAGAGATTTTTTAGCCACTGAGCGCATTATTCTTGAGAAGGTTCATACTCAAGATAATGTTGCAGATGCTTTGACTAAAGCTCCACCATAGAATTCTTTTCGACACTATTGTCACTTGATGGGGGTTACTTGATTTGTGATTTTACATAGTCACTTGTATATTCTGTAACATGCCCATCAAGTGGGGGGTATAGTTTGTATACTTTTACTCATATATTCTTTATATTTTCTTCATTTTTCTCCCATAGTTACTTTGGCCATATTGTCCTATAGTGGGAGATTTTTATTGTCAGTGTCCATGTGAAAGGCCAAATGGCCATCGTACACTTTTGTATATGTTATTTGATAAAACATATAGAGGCTTGGCTAGGCACATAAGTTTGACTGCATTTGTAACACCCAAGAAGTCTATGTTCGTGCTCCCTGTGTACTATGTTTTTTTGCATATTCTGCAACCTCTGTGCAGAGTACAGTGTGTGGAACTTAGAGGTCGGTTTTCTACTCTGAGGATATCACCATGGAGCACTCGAGAAGGAGAGCACACTGTGGTGCATCGCCATTGAAATATTTCAATTGATGGGCACGAAAAGGAAGTTTGGGACCAAGTCAAGTTACACCTAGATCTGGTGGAGATCAAGGATGTTGTTAGTTTCTCATGGTCAAACCTCCAAGATGGAGTTTACTTGCAAAAATCCAAACTTGATAGGAGCTATATCTCGCAAAATATCATCAACAAATGGGCCCCCCCTTTCCTCTCCCAAAATACGGATGTGGTCATATCTGATCACTACCCGATTGTGATTACTTTCAAGTCGATCGTCAGTCTCAAGAAAACCCCTTGGTTTCATGCCAATCGGATTACTTTCTCTCTTCCCTTGGTCCAATGTGAGATTACCGAGGCTTGGAGTAGGGGATTTGCCTCCTGCTCGTCAGCTAGGTGTTGGAGGAGAGAAGACATACATTCCCCCCCTCGATCAGAATGGAGGGTGTCCATTTTATATGCTGACAAATTTTCAGCCAAAACCAAAAACTGTTTGAAGCACATAAACACTTCGGACTTTGCTTTCAATGGATATACCCATGCATGCCTGGAGAAATCATCAATGAACAAAGATATTCTCCAAAAGAGGGTATGTACATAGGACCACAGACATCAATCACTATGAACAAGCAATAGGAACCTCATTCCTTGTGTGGTATAAAGTGGTAAGTGTATCCCAAGCATTCTTTGTGGATTTGAAAGTGCAAATGTGAGAAATAATGGTAGGTTTGACAGATAAGGCTATCAATGCATGTACCTGGGCATCTCTTCCATCCCAAAAAAGTTTCTCTATAGTAGGTGCAACAAGAATCGTCGCATGAATAGGAACCTGAAGAACATCATCTTCAATGCCATTTGCATCATCTTCAGTAATTGTATTTATAGTTGTAGTAGGATGTTTTTCAACACCCTACATAATATTCTAGAGTCCTTTTGCGATCAATAAATGACACATCATATATGCCCATGATGGGTAATTGGTACAGTCCAACTTATCCTCAGCAATGTATGAAATACATCACTTCTTTTAGCCATGGCCACTGACTAAAATACCCTCATGCAAAAAAATGATTGTATCTCAAAAAGTCGAACAAAACTACCTTGTCAAGTTCTAATAAACCTGTAGCAAACTTTGAGGCACTTATATTGGCAAATTGAAACCTGTATATATGTTTGGCACAAAAAGCCAAAATTGCTTACACAAGCACTATGATAGTACATTTGGAGGCTGAAAGGAGCTCAGATCACAATTTAGACACCACATAGCAAAGCTGTTTTGAACTACTCATTGCTCTGAGTATGCTCACCATTTTTCATGCAATTCCGAGAATGTGATCGGAGGGGTGTCGAGGAGGCCCTAGATGAAACAATGACTTGCTTTGATACCAATTGTTGGAGTTTGAGGTCTATGGAAGCATGCAAACAACAAAAGGAAGAAGAAGTTTGGAGCACAACACACAATACTGAATGAGTTACCAAGAGAATGTACATAGATAAGTGACCCATTCGGGTTATCGGCGTATATACAAGCCAGGGGAAGAAAACCTCCTAAAGAGGGAAAAAAGTGCCTCGATGGTCCTAATGTGTTCACACACATCACTACCAAATTATATCAACACATAGATGGTTTCCCAATGTCTGAGGCCTTCTCGATAGGCCTTAAAGGGAAATTATATGAGGAAATATTGCATAGAGATTACCATGGGTTTTAGTGGGAGTGATTATCGTACTTTGACTCTCTTTCATTAAGAGCTTGCAAAAAAGTAATCATGCAGCTAGGCAAAAGTTCCAAGATACCTCCATGAGAGTAGATTGTTTGACTCATAGCATTGATTCTTACATCACTATAGTATGTATATGTGTGTGTAATAGTATGTGTGTGCATGTATGTATGTATGTATGTAGGTATGTATGTATGTATGTATGTATGTATGTGTGTGTGTGTATGTATGTATGTATGTATGTATGTATGTATGTATGTATGTATGTATGTATGTGTGTGTGTATGTATGTATGTATGTATGTATGTATGTATGTATGTATGTATGTATGTATGTATGTATGTATGTATGTATGTATGTATGTATGTATGTATGTATGTATGTATGTATGTATGTATGTATGTATGTATGTATGTATGTATGTATGTATGTATGTATGTATGTATGTATGTATGTATGTATGTATGTATGTATGTATATATATATATATATATATATATATATATATATATATATATATATATAAGAGCTAGAGACCTCATTCTAGGGAGAGCAGTTTTTGTTGATATATTTTGGTAGTGATGTGTGTGAACACACTAGGATCACTAGGGCACTCTTTAGGAGTTTTTTTTTCCCTTGGCTTATATATATGCCTATAACCCTACAGGTTACTTGTCTTTGTACATTCTCTTGGTAATACATTCAGTATTGTGTGTTGTGCTCCAAGCTTCTTCTTCTTCCTTGTGTTGTTTGCATGCTTCCGCAAACCTCAAACTCCAACAAATAGTATCATAGGAGGTCACTGCTTCATCTAGGGCATTTTCGACATGCCTTCGATCACAGTCTCAAAATCGCACAAAAATTGGTGAGCATACTCAGGGAAATTAGGAGTTCAAACTTTGATTTGTGGTGTCAAAATCGTGATATGAGCTTATTTTGGCCTCCAAACACACTACCATAGTGCCTATGCATGCAATTTATTCCTTCTATGCCAAACATATATTTAGGTTTTGGTTCGCAAGAATAAGCAGCTCGAAGTCTGCTACAGGTAGCTCAACTAGATAGGGTAGTTCTGTTCAACTTTTTGAGATACATTCATTTTGTTGCATGAGGGTATTTTAGTTAGTGGCCATGCTGAAGCAGTGATGTATTCCGTACGTTGGTTGTTGAGGATAATTTGAATGGTACCAATTACCCATTATGGGCTTAAATGATGCTTCATGTATTGGTTGCAAAAGGGCTGTGGAATATTGTGCAAGGTGTTGAAAAACGTCCTATTACACCTGCAAATACAACTATTGAAGGTGATGCAGACAACATTCAAGATGGTGATATTCTTTAGGTTCCTGTTCGTGCTACAATTCATGTTGCACCTACTGCAAAGAAACTTCATTGAGATACAAGAGATGATCGAGCACATGCATTGATAGCCTTGTCTATCAAACATGCCATTATTCCTCACATTCACTCCTACAAAATAGCAAAGGATGCATGGGATACACTTACCACTTTATACCAGGCAAAGAATGAGGCTCGTGTTGATTACCTCCGAAAATAGTTGGAGAGTCAGCACATGAATGAAGGAGATTCCATGGACGGTTTTTTGACAAAGATCAAAGATTTGAAGGAGCAGTTGATTTTTTCTAATGAATTCTAGCCTGGAATTTCACTTGCGCAGACTGTACTGAATGGTCTTCTAGATTCATATCGAAGTTTTGCATCTACTCTTCAATTGATGATGAAAGGCAATCCAAATTTCTTAACATTTGAGGAGTTCCTCTTTGTTCTGTTGCAAGAAGATCAATCTAGGCAGAACAAGTCCATTATGCATGTTGCAGATCAAGCTTTCCTGGCTAGTCAGAAGGGCAAAGGTAAATGGAGCTCATCTATTAGTAAGCAGAAATCTTCTAATTCTACACAATCAAAGAAGGATGACAAAGATGAGAAGATAATAGAAAAGAAGAAATTGTTTTGCAAATATTGTAAAGGAAATAATCATGTCATAAAGAGTTATCCAAAGCTGGCTACAAAAGAGGCAAAGAAAAAGGAGGCCAGAATGGTTGTTGCGGAAGCCTTTACACCCAAATCAAAGTCTACAAATCTTGTGGAGAATGAAGAATGGGTAGATACTATTGTTTGCAGTTATGACTCATATTCTCTAAAAAGTGTATGCTTATAGTAGACTCATATGTTTGGTACTTTGATAGTGGGGCAACCAAAGATATTACCTCACAACACAATTTCTTCACTTCACTTGAGCTTGTCTCTACAAGGAATACTATCACATGCACCAACAACTCCTCTTATCCTGTCATGGGAGTTGGTAAGATCATTTTGACTATTGTTGGTGGTAGTTCTTTTACATTTTTGGATGCTTTATTTGTGCCAGGGATCAAGATTTTTTTTTTTAGTTTCAACATTATCCAATATTGACTTGGTTGTGAAATTTATTGATGATAGATGTACATTTCATGATCTATTGAATGGCAATGTCATTATCGACTTGGTTGTGAAATTTCATGATCTATTGAATGGCAATGTCATTACTGCTTCTCGCATTTTATGTAGTGGGATGTATAAGCTCATAGATTATGCAAAATATGAGAATGATTCAGCATGTGTAGTTCAAGATTCTCAAGCTATGTCAGATGCAAAGCTTTGGCATGTTCGCTTTGGTCATCCAAATTTTGCTAGTTTGTTGCACTTGCAAAAATCTAAAATGGTGTCCACTCTGCCCAAACTTGAGGTACCTGGTAAACATGTCTATGAAGGCTGTATTTTTGGAAAATGTAGCATTCCTCCTTCCCAAAAGATGGTTCAGTATGAGCTACTCAGAAAATTGAAGCTTGTTCACAGTGATGTTTGTGGTCCTATGCAAACACCTTCTTTTGGGAACTATCTTTACTTCGTGACTTTCATTGATGATTTTTCTAGGCATGCATGTGTATATCCATTGAAAGCAAAGTCTGAAGTGTTTATGTGCTTCAAAGAGTTTTTGGTTTTGGTTGCAAATCTATCAGCATGTAAAATGGGCACCCTCCATTCTGATCGAGGGGGAGAATGTATGTCTTCTGATTTTAATGCATTTCTGGCTTAATTTGAGATAAAACATTAGTGTATAGTGTCGTATATGCCTCAACAAAATGGAGTTGTTCAAAGGAAAAATAGGCCACTCATGGAGATGGTGAGGTGTATGGTCAAGAGCCAAGCTTTACCACATAGTTTCTGGCTTGAGGTTGTTATGTGTATAGCATATGTACTTAACAACTATCCCACTAAAGCATTACAGTCTATCACTCCAAATGAGGCTTGACATGGTCACAAGCCATCTGTTGTTCATTTGTGTGTCTTTGGTTGTCTGACATATGCATTAGTGCTTGAACAACAATGCAAGTAATTGGATGATAAAGCAATGACATGTATTTTTGTTGGGTACAACTTTTAAAGAAAAGGCTATTTTCTGTATCATCCACAAAGTAAAAACATTTTGGTTAGCCGTGATGTTGTTTTTGTGGAAGATGTTATTCAGCCATTGCTTTCATGTACTAAGGAGACATCAGTTAGCTCCAAAGATGTGTATGACACGTCACTTCCTCTTTTTACAGGTGGACACTTTAGTGTTGGTCCAAATGAGGCAATTTCTCAGCCTTTAGAGGTTTCACATGATGATGCAAATCATTCCATTTTTATGCAGATTTACATGATGTGCTTCTTGATGAGAGAATTGATATAGAGGAGGCCAAGACTATGCCTAAATGGCTAGTGTAGACTTTAAGAGATAGCAAATTAGATGCATCTCTATCATATCATACTTGTTCAGGCTCTCATAGTGCTTGTTTTGCATCAGATTGCTATGTTATGGCTACTCCTAGTCTTTGTGATGAGAATGAGCTTGTTTTGTTTAATGAAGCACAAAATTTTGAAAATTGGATGGCTACTATGCAATCAGAATATGATGCTATTATGAAAAATGGTATTTGGCCTTTATGTGACTTGCCTCTTGGCAAGAAGGCTATTGGCACTAAGTGGGTATACAAGATGAAGCATAAGCCTGATGGAACAGTTGATAGGTATAAGGCTAGGCTTGTTGCAAAAGGTTATGCTCAAGAAAGAAGCATTGATTTTGATGAGACCTTTGCACCTACATGCCGAATGACTATTGTTTGTAGCATTTGTGCACTTGTAGCTCATCATGGTCGGAAAGTACATGAGTTGGACATTAAAACCATTTTTGAATGGTGACTTGCGTGAAGAAGTGTTTTTTCTTTAGCCCCATGGTTTTGTGTAGCAAGGGAATGAAAACAAAGTGTGCAAGTTGAAAAAGGCATTATATGGTTTGAAGCAAGCACCACATGCTTGGTATGAAAAGATACATGCGTACTTGATTGCACATGGTTTTGAGAACAATCCAATTGAGAACACCTTATATGTTAAGCATGCAAATGATGTGATTCTGATCATTGTTGTCTAGCTTGATGACATGCTGCTCATTGGTCCTAATGAGAAGC
This sequence comes from Ceratopteris richardii, assembly GCA_020310875.1. Taxonomy (NCBI): domain Eukaryota; kingdom Viridiplantae; phylum Streptophyta; class Polypodiopsida; order Polypodiales; family Pteridaceae; genus Ceratopteris; species Ceratopteris richardii. The sequence goes on along the minus strand of CM035433.1, from coordinate 63,368,554 downwards.
ATATTGGTGATTTTAAGGCTGATTTTCATGCCTCATTTGAGATGTCAAATTTGGGTCATTTGCATCATTATTTGGGCATTCAATTTATGCAAGTTGATGGTAGAATAGCTTTGTGTCAAACAAAGTATAATTGCATATTATTGCAATAGTTTGGCCTTGAAGACTGCAAACCTATTGCCACTCCTATGGAAACAGGTTTATATTTGAGTCTTCATGATGTTTGAGATGCATTTGATGATGCTCTCTATCATAAGGATGTTGGATGCTTGATATACTTATGCATTACTCGGCCAGATATTCAGTTTGTTGTCTCACAGGTGAGCAAGTTTATTCATTGCCTAGTTGTAAAGCATTGGCATGTGATTAAGAGCGTCTTGCACTACTTGAGTGGTATCTAGCTACTTGGATCCCAAGGGGGGATCACTACCGCCAGATTTACATGCTTCTTCTAACTCTGACAAGACTTGTTGCTATGACACTCATGTGTCCACTAGTGTTTTTTTCTTCATTCTTGGTAGCTCATGTATATCTTGGATGAGCAAGAAGCATCTTACTTTGGCCACTTCGAGTTGTGAGGCTGAATATAGGGAAGCTTTCACAGTGATTGTTGAGTGTGTGTGGCTCAGATGCCTTATGGCTGATTTGTGTGTTGGTCAATCTTCTGCCACCACCATCTTCACTGATAGTCAGAGCACATTGGGAATTGCAAAGAACCTTGTGTTCCATGCTCGCACTAAGCACATTGAGGTGCACTATCATTATGTTAGGGATTGGTTCTCTACTAGAGACATGAGTTTGGCATATGTGCCCACATAAGAGAACCTTGCACACCTTCGCACAAAGGCTCTGCCTAGAGAGAAATTTCAAGTTTTTTTCTAAGCTTTGGGCTTACTTCCTTTTGTGGATTGATTCCACATAGCTTGGCACTTCCTTATACGTGAGTGCCAACTCCTTATTCACCGCATCACTTGCAAGGAGGATTTTTTATATATTTTGGTAGTGATGTGTGTGAACACACTAGGACCACCCACAAACTTTTCCCCTCTTTAGGAGGCCCCCCCTTGTATATACACCTATAACCCTATCGGGTTACTTATCTTTGTACATTCTCTTGGTAATACATTGAGTAGTGTGTGTTGTGCTCCAAGCTTCTTCTTCTTCTGTGTGTTGTTCACACACTTCCGCAGACCTCAAACCCCAATAGCTTTGAGGAATCAAGCATGTGAGAGCATTTTTTGTAAGTTACAAGTAGTGCAACATAAAATTCCATTGTTCTCTCTCTTTGTTATACCTTGTGTGCACATGTGTGTATGTGCATGCATGCTAGTGTGCTTCTCACTCATGCATTTGTGCATTCCACTTGCTCATGGTCATCATACCACCCTCACATATCCACGGATTCACAATTATGAGGTAGATCTCCTCATGTTGGTCCTCACCATTGTGCTATAGTGACACAAAATTTGGCGATGTTGCTGGGAAGTGAGCTTCAAGGATGAGTGTGTGATGGTAAGATGTAGATATTTGACATTGGAATCGTAGGTAAAGTTTTTTTCTTAACCTTTATCATCATCATTATCCCTACCATCCCTCCTATCCCCCCACCTCCATCTTCATCATTGCGAGATTTCCACCTTCTTGGTCATATCCCTACTTGCACTTCAAATCCTTCATTTCACTTGAGAGAGAGAGAAAGATCGATCTAGTGCATTGTATTTTTTGCTTTTGTGAGCTTTCTAGTAGGTACCAGCATCAAAAGCAACAGTAGCAACATCAATAGGTATCACAAAATCGTGCACACACCTTGAGTCGAAGACCTCTATCTATCACAAAAAACAAAAAACTTTAGTATTTTGTGAATATTGTTAGCTCCATGAGTTGTTAATTTTTGGTGTGTTAACGGGCATTTATTTCACAACATATGTGCTTGATTTAGGTGTGTTACTAATTTGATTGGATCCATAGAAAAGGGCAGCATTTGTTCGTTGGCAACGCATTGGTTGATAAAGCCTAGAAGTTGAAGCACTAGATATCTTGGAAGAAATGAAGTCCAACGGGTTGTTTCCTAGTGAGGTTACTTTGTTATGTGGCTTGAAAGCTTGTGCTAGCATTGGAGCATTGCAAGAAGGTCAGTAAATGCATACAGACGTTGTATATGCACGATTGGAGAACAATCTTTCTGTTGGAAATACTTTGATAGATATGTATGGAAAATGTAAGTGCATGGAAGAAGCCCAAATAGTTTTTAGTGGGCTTCCACCCAAGGATGTTATGTCTGGGACTGGTCTAATTGTTGGCTATGTCGAACATGGACTCACAACTGAGGCATTTTCATGTGCAAATGCCATGCAACAAGAGGGTTTACCATTGAATCCCTTTTCATTTGTTTCATGTTTGAAGATATCCGACACTGTTAATGACATTGATAATGGCTTAATGCTACATGATCAAGTGATCGAGCATGGCATGGAAAATAATGCCTTCATCGAGAATTCTTTAATTTACATGTATGCAAAAATGTGGCATGCGTTCTAAGGGGCAAGGTGGTGGTCACCCACCCTGTCAAATGACAGGGGGGGAGGGGCTTAAACTCTCATGGGAGGTGTTCTAGTGAATTTTGAGAAAGTTAAGGGCTCCTCCCTAGCATCATCTGTGGTGTTAAGGGTCTGGCGATCGAGGTGGGATACATTTTATCAAACTGTGCTATTAGCAGCGAGGGAAATAAAGATGAGACTGTTTGGCATGTACCTTTTGGATGAAACTAGTTGCACCATTGCCCCTTGCACGTGGGGATAGCTAGAGTGCGATACACATCAATGGGGAAAGAGGACCTTTGCACAAGAGGCTTACTGAGGGCGGTGGTCCATTGTCGATTGGGAGAGCTTGCTTTTCTAATGCTTTCGCAGAGAGCTGCCTGTGTATCCAGTCGTCTGTCTCCAATTGTTCCTCTGTTCTCTTCTTTTTTTGCCTTCTTCATGGGCAGGAAGAGGGCATGTGCAAGGTAACATGAAAGCGCATTCACAGGAAAGGTGTCATTGCATTCACTCTGTCTCTTTTTCTCTCCCTCTCGATCGACATACAGACACCCATATGTGGAGGGCTGTTCTGTTTGGCTGTTTTATGGATATGGGTTTGACTGGGCTGCAGAATTGATCAGCACACTAGCATGAAAAATTTGAAAGTGAAGAACGAAATTCCACAAGCTCAATGCTCATGGGTTTGATTGAAATGCCTCTTTCAAGGAAGCAACCTCTCAAGTATTATCCACAATAAAGGCATTTCCAAGACAATGCTATCGATGCTTGAAATCGAGGCAAATACACATTTTGCATACCATCTTCCCTTCATGTTTTTGGTATAACTGCTAATGAAGGGGAAAAAAACATTTTGAGACCGATCGACTCCTTGAAAAGAAGGGTCACCATTTTGGCATAATTTTTTATTTTTTTGTTGTTCAAATGCTTATAGACTACAGTAAGGTTGCTTCTCTGGCTTTCTAAAAAGTATCCAAGCCCTATTATGTAATAACTATTATGGATGTTGTTGCTATTTAAAGTTAGTTTAGCTCGTTATTCCATTTCCTATTTTGTGAGAATATGCATGCATTATGTATGATCCTCAATTTTACATTCAAGTATCTTGCATAATTTTTTGAGAGAAAGAAGGGAACGTGAGTGAGAGAGTGAGAGTGATAGAGAGTGAGTAAGAAAGAGAAAAAGAGTGGGGAAAGATAGTGAGAGTGTGGGGGGGTGTGTGTGTGTGTGTGTGTGTGAGTAAGCAAGTGTGTGTGCCAGTGTGTAAGAGAGAAAGCAAGAAAAAGAGAGAAAGAATGGAAAGTGAGTGAGAGGGTGAGAGTGATAGAGAGTGAGTAAGAAAGAGAAAAAGAGAGTGGGGAAGGATAGTGAGAGTGTGGGTGTGTGTGTGTAAGAGAGAAAGGAAGAAAAAGAGGGAAAGTGGGGAAGAGGAAGTGAGTGAGGAAAATAGAAAGGAACAAAAAGAGGGAAAGTGGGGAAGACGAAGGGAGTGAGGAAAAGAGAAAGAAAGAGAGTAGGAAAAGGAAATAAAGGGAAAGAGAGAAAGAGGGAACGTGAGAAAAGAGAAAGAAAGAGAAAAAGGAAGTAGAGTGAGAGTGTATGTATGAAGAGTGTGTGGGAGAGGAAGGAAGTGGGTGTGTGAGAGAGCAAGTGGGAGAGTGAAAGTAAGAGAAGGAGTGAGAAAGAGTGAGCGAAGGAGAGAAAGAGAGGGAGAATAAAAGAAATTGAAGGTGAGCAAGGAGAGAGAGAAATCGCAAGAGGCAACCATTAAAGTTGGATCTTTGTTTGCATATGTATTGGGGTTTTCATAATTTTTTGTTGTTCAAATGCTTATAGACTATAGTAAGGTTGCTTCTCTGGCTTTCTAAAAAAATATCCAAGCCCTATTATGTAATAACTATTATGGATGTTGTTGATATTTAAAGTTAGTGTAGCTCGTTATTCCATTTCCTATTTTGTGAGAATATGCATGCAATATGTATGATCCTCAATTTTACATTCAAGTATCTTGCATACTTTTGTGAGAGAAAGAAGGGAACGTGAGTGAGAGAGTGAGAGTGATAGAGAGTGAGTAAGAAAGAGAAAAAGAGTGGGGAAAGATAGCGAGAGTGTGGGTGTGTGTGTGTGAGTAAGCGAGTGTGTGTGCCAGTGAGTAAGAGAGAAAGAATGGAAAGTGAGTGAGAGGGTGAGAGTGATAGAGAGTGAGTAAGAAAGAGAAAAAGAGAGTGGGGAAGCATAGTGGGAGTGTGGGTGTGTGTGTGTGAGAGAGTAAGAGTGTGTGTGTGTGTGTGTGTACGAGAGAAAGGAAGAAAAAGAGGGAAAGAGGGAAAGTGGGGAAGAGGAAGTGAGTGAGGAAAATAGAAAGGAACAAAAAGAGGGAAAGTGGGGAAGAGGAAGGGAGTGAGGAAAAGAGAAAGAAAGAGAGTAGGAAAAGGAAATAAAGGGAAAGAGAGAAAGAAGGAAAAAGAGAGAAAGAGGGAAGGTGAGAAAAGAGAAAGAAAGGGAAAAAGGAAGTAGAGTGAGAGTGTATGTATGAAGAGTGTGTGGGAGAGGAAGGAAGTGGGTGTGTGAGACAGCAAATGGGAGAGTGAAAGTAAGAGAGGGAGTGAGGAAGAGTGAGCGAAGGAGAGAAAGAGAGGGAGAATAAAAGAAAGAGAAGGTGAGCAAGGAGAGAGAGAAATCTCAAGAGGAAACCATTAAAGTTGGATCTTTGTTTGCATATGTATTCGGGTTTTCATTCCCCTCTCATTCTCAAATACATCCGAGTGCAACCGTGGAACTAGAATAGGAAAAGGTGACAGAGTACAAAGAAATTGAGCAAGATATAGTTGCATATAAGCATCTTTTCCTTGGGCTTAGGACCTCATCATTTTGGTGATCCTATTAGGGATCGGGAGGTTGGAGTATTTGTGCACATTGGTGGGTCTAAGATAAGAGAAACTTGTCGAGATAGGAGAAATTGGGCAAATATAATTGCAATTATTTACATGTTTTCTTAGGTTAAAGGTCCTCATCATTTTGGCGATCGTGTTGAGGATTTCTTGGTACATCTCTATAAGAGAGTGCCATAGGTTTGCATAGCACCACACATTGGCCGAGCTCTCGAACCCAATGCCTATTACATGAGCGAAGAAAGTTCTTCCTCAGGAAGAACTCAAACATAGAGAGAAGAGTGAGCCGCTCAAAGGGTTGAAGCTCGAGAGAGGCATAGGCAAGAGTCATACGAAACATCTTCGAATACTCAGAAGGATTCAAAGGAAAGAACCTATTATCAAAGAAGAGTAATCGCTCAGGTCAAGAGACTTGACGAAGTCTTGAAACCATGGGCTTTGAACTTCTGCGAATGAATTGACATAGATATTACCTCTTTGTTTGAAATGGCTTACCGAATTCTAGTTCACCTGGAAGATTTCCCAAGATTCTTCGGCCTCTAGGATGAGGACCCAGATAATTTCATTCAGCTTTTTGAGGTAACATGTGAGGCTAATGAAGTCGTAGACCAAGAACAAAGATTGAGAATCTTTCATGCAACTCTCTGAGATGAGGCAACAAACTAGTATGGAAATCTGACGCCTCAGGAGAGGGGGATGTATTAGGTGCTTAAAGATGCCTTCTTGGCAAAATTCCTGAGACAAGAGTTCCAAGATAGACTTGCCCAGCAAATGGATTATCTGTAGTAGGAAGTAAATGAGAGTATCGATCATTACATCTAGTGAATGGAAACATTGGTCAAGAAAATGGGCATAAATGCTCCAAATGATGAAACTCTGAAGAGGGTTTTATTGCAGGATTGAGGGATCCCAGAGTGCAGCAACACATAAGTCTAAGGTGGCCCGCCAATCTAATGGCTACAAAAGAAGAATCTATGGTATGGGAGGAAGTACAGTTAAGCTAGCAAAGAAGGAGAGAGCTCCTATATGGATTGATGGAGGGACTATGGGGTGAACCTGTAAGAAATCCCACCTATGAAAGCCCAACATTGACAACTCTGGCTTTTTTCACTGCCACAAGTATGGTATGCGAGGGTAAGCATGCATTGACAGAGAAGCGGATATCAGAGCTAGTGACTCAAGAAGTGAAACCTACCACTCTTACCCAGGACACATACACTGTAAAGCATGAGGTAGTCTCCAAACACAACCAAGGCATATTTAAGTCTAACACATGGTGTGGGAAATGCCACAGTTATGGTCATATAGCCACAAAGTGCCCCACGATCTTAAGATTTGTCATTGATAGACCTCTGCCTAGAAGGTTTTGCACCTTTTGCAACAAGCCAAACCATAATGAAGACCAACGCTACCGGAGGATGGCTTACAAAGGAAGAACCATGCAATTTGGGAACATGAGAGAGTGTCCTTATACGGGACTACCCGCTCAAAGTGAACCACATGTTCCTTGTTGGGAAACAAGGCAACCATATTGACACGATACTCAAAACCAAGGAGGTGGCTACCCTAGGGAGACATCACAAGAATAGAGAAGAGCTGCTCCAATTCAGTTTTGGAGATGTGGAGGTGATGGGCACATAGCCCTGCCCAAACAAAAAGAAGCCTATTGGGTACACTCTGCTATATAGGTATTGTAGTGGAGAGGAAATTTTGATGAAGATTGTCATAAAAAGAGAGCTGAAAATGGCAAGGGGAAAGGACCAATTGAATCTTCAAACTATGTTGAGACCCAAACGCATCCCACTCCTACATTACAAGAGCAAATTCCTACAATAGGAGTGGTGTTTAGGACACCAGATCCCCACGAAGGATAAGTTCTTCTATGCATTTTGTGGAACCATACCAAGGCAAGAGAGTGCAAAAAGAACCTACCATCACGATGGTCACAAGAACCCAAGAATACACAAAGAAGGATGCAAAATAGAAGAGTGAAGGTGTAGTCAAAGAAAAGACACATGAGCATGATGAAGTGGAAGAGGAAGTGGAAGGACTTCATGAACAAAAGGAAACAGAAGAAGGGGATCAAGTAGAAATACTTCCACCAGTGACAAAGAGATTTGTACATGGCATTCCTCCATTCCTTGAGAGGTTGAAAACTTTGAAATGTCAAAAGGAAAAGCAAAGTGAGGAAAAAATCAATATAGTGTGGAAACTAGAGGAAACTGAAGTCATTTTGGACATTGGTACTCTATTGAAGTGTTCTCCTGTATGTAGGAAGCAATTCTGTAATGAATAAATCAACAAGCCTCAAAAATCTCAAGATAAGAAGAAATAAGAAAAAGAGATTCGAGGCATAATTCATATCATCACAACGCAGATTGATTCAAATGCTCCTATGGAAATTGTGGAGATTAAGGGATATGTAGTCTCGAAAGCCCAAGTGGACAGTGGGGCACCGGTCAATTTGATGATGGAATACATAATAAAGGCTCACAGACTTGTCCACATGGAGGACACTCCTATGTCCCTAAGAATGGCTGACCAAACCCAAGTAAAACCCATAGGTCTCTTGAAAAACTTAAGCACAATCATTGGGGGATAAAAGTTTAGTTTTGAGTACTTGAAATTCAGACCAAGTACCACAAAAGCTACCTTTTAAATCTTATTGGGATGGCCATCATTGGTAAAGGCTTATTGTGTACATGACTGGCACATGGGCTTTATCACCATTGGGCCAAAGTCCGATTGTGTGCAAATCCATGTTTCTTCAAATTCCATCGGCAAGAGGTTGATGACAAATGATGAAATGGAGAAAAAGGCAAAAGAAAAGGAAAAGCAAGAAAAAGTGCAAGTAAGGTTTGCTTTGCACACTAAGACTTACAAAGATTTGCTTCAAGATGGATTCAATCTATAGCTATCCAAATCCCAAAACACGAGAATGGGAGAGTATGAGAACACGTTAGCTTATAAAGATGATTTTGATCGTGCTGCTCAGATGGTTGGCAAGTACAAGTCAATTTGAATTCTATACAATGAATATATATTCGAGGAAGGGAAGGATCAGCAATCCCCTAGAGGTAGGAATCCTAAAAGATGAATCGAACCTTGAACTGCCAACCGCAGTGGAAGTAAGACACTTGAGAAAAAAGGTCGTGGTTCTAGAAGTTGAACTCCAAAATAGATGTCAAGAGTCAAAGATGCTGATGAAAAGAGAGTTGAACACACAAGAAATGCATGTGAGAGTCGAATTAGAGAAAGGAAATCCAAATGGGGAAGGAAAAGTTAAAGAATTATTAGTCAATGATGCATACACACTATTCGAGAATCAAAAGAGAGGGCGCATGGAAAAAGATGATATGGTAAACATAGGTTTTGTAGAGGAAGAGGAGATAATTAGAGAGTTGGTTGATCACTTCAAAAAGGGAAGAAATCATTCAAATGGTGGAAGTCATTCTTTTAAGGCTCATGATTAGGGGTATCATCCAAAGATGATGGGGATACAAGATGGTCATCGACCTTCTAGCACAAGCAAAGCACCTGACTCCGTGAGTAGTGACACATGTAGAAAAAGGCCACAAGGGCAAGGGAAGATCTGGAAGAGACAAGTGGTGTATAGATAGTGAAGTTTCTAGCAAGGAAACAAAGGATCGAGGGAGAGACCTCTTGAATGATAGAGACAAGGGGAGGCATCATTCAAGACTTTGATGTAGTAGGAATAAAAAATTAGAAAGGAAGGAAGACTTGGAGGAAGCATTTGGAAAAGAGATTCATTTTGGATATAAAGGAAAAGCTCACATCTATGGAAGAAGTGAGGATGCAGTCGACATGCATAGCCAAAATGCTTGTGAAGAGAGGACTTCCAGACATAAGGGACTTAAGAGAAGACACATATTGGATAATAAAGCAAAAATAAGAGTTTTGGGTTTTATTCACCGATATCCAAGATAAATACTTATATCAAGGCCACATTGTCCTTGTGAATGGTGTGCCTAGAGCTAAGAACCTCACTCCTAGGTTCTCCAATAATCAAGTAGGAGCAATAGAAGATAATGGATATTCAAGATTCAATCAAGCAAGAAACAACTACTTGTTATTTCAAAATTACATATGTAGATGTCCACCTTGTGAATTACCCTCCAAGAAGATGGTGTCATTATTCATAAACATACTCACTAGTAATGAGATGCAAAGGTTAGTGTTCATCAAACAACCATCTAGTGTGGATGAATGCATAAAAGAATGTATTGGTTTGGAACTGCATCAAACCAAAATTTCGGTGAAAGTTTCTTTGAGGATATCATACTACACATCATTTCAACAAGTGTCATATGCTTCCTCTCTACAACACCATTATGTTATGGAGTATAGGGAACAATAATCTGATGAGAGATTCCTTTGCTTCTAGAAATGACTTGAAATATTTTGACAAATACTCTCCTCCTCTATCACATCTCAAAATATGGATCTTAAACCGACTTTCATTCTCAACCATAACTAAGAACTTCTTTAATGTCAGGAATACTTATGACTTTGCTTTAAGAATGAAAGCCCATGAGTATCTGGACAAATCATCTAATAAAATATATGAATCCTTGAATGTAATCTGCCATCATAGCTCCATTCACATATGAATTTATGATTTGTAATTTCCTGATAGTTATGATGTATCCATGCTTCTTGAAAGGTAGCTTGTGCAGCTTTCCTTCAAGACATCCTTCACATGCTTTTGCATCATCTGTTAAAGCAAAAGTTGGAAGGCTCTCCATCATACCTTGGTTTTTAATGTGCTTGAGATTTTTGTAACTGATATGACCGAATCGAGCATGCCATAACTTCATATTTTCCTTAGATGTAGATGACCTAGCAACTTTTGCATGACTAATTTTGGATGATACAAGCATTTCACTCATGCTTTCTCCTTGCAAAAGGCACTATTCCTCATTTGGAGTGAGGATTTGGCATGAATCTTTCTTAAAGATAACCTTGTAACCATCTTACAAGAATATAGAGATGGATAGCCAATTCTTCTTCACTTTTGGTACATATAGAATATTAGAAATAGTGAAGTTTCCTCCTTTGGATTTTAGGTTTACTTCTCCAATACCAACAACATCCACATCATGAACATCTTGTTGAGATATCAATCTCAATGTGTGATGATCCATGATGACACGTATCACTTTTTCATTTCTCTGACATGTATAGTGGTCACGCCGGTATATGTCAGGGATACTTCATTGAGCTTTACTAGATTTATTTACCGAGAGTGATGGAACATTTGTTTCTTGTCAGCTCACTCATTCGCGAACATTGATATTTTCCTTATGTATTGTTCTTTATATATTGCACTTGTTGTATTTTTGTTTACTAATTCTTGTACATTCTTTTTATGTAATAGAAGAAGAAGAAGAAGAAGATCATTCTTCATTGCCTCAATCTGTGTGTATGTGCTCCTCTTTGATTGTGAGGGTGTGTGTGTGAGCTCTCTTCCTTATCTCCTTCCTCATGACATGGTATCAAAGCTAGTATGGTTGTAGAGAGCTCGTGGAGAAGGCCGATGGTGAAGAGTATGCAAGAAGGCATGGAGAAAGCATGATTCACAAAAGACCTAAGATTGATACGAAAATTGGTGTGAAAGTAGAAGACGTCAAAATATTTTCAAGAATTATCCCTTTAGGGTCACTTGTTTTTGTTAGATTTCTGTTTCAGAGCCATCTCGACCTTTGTTTCGAGCCCACAAGGTTGGGCCCATAGAAAAACCAGGTCAATTTGCAGAACTATAACTTGTGCCCCGTTCAGCAGCACTCATATATTCCAGATCCAAAATTTCAAGCAGTTTTGTGTACCATTCATACACGAAGACTTTTTTTTTTAGATCAAACTATCACATCGCAGTCCAACATTGTTCAATTAGAAGTATTTCTTGTAGTGTTTTTGCAGTGTTGGGAATTGCTACAAAAATGGCAAATGTAGATGGAATGAGTCAAGTTATGAGCAATAAGGTGGACAAGAACAACTTCCATGCTTAAAGATTCATAATGACAAATTTCCTTATGGGAAAAGGCTATTGGAAGTACATCGAAGAAGAGAACAAAAATGCTCTTCAGTTACCAGAGAGGAATCGGACTGTAGACCAGTTAAGAGCATATGAGGAATGGAATCAAGGAACACAAAAGGTAATGTATTGGCTACCTGTTAGCATATAAGATAGCATGATTGGGCACATACAGGATGACAAGACTCCAAAAGAGGCTTGGAATAGTTTAGTCACATTGTATGAGACCAATACAAAGGCATGAAAATCACAACTCAAGAACGAACTACATACACTAGAGAAAAAGGGCATGTCGTTAAGCAACTACACCCTAAAAATCAAAAGCATATGTGAGTCGCTTGCATTTATAGGCATGAATGTAGATGATGATGATAAGGTGGAAGTGTGCCTTCATGGTTTAGGAGTTGCATATAAGTTGTGCATAACTTCTATATAGAACAGGGAAAATATTTCAAATTTTGTTGATATGGTGTCCATATTGATTATTGAAGAAAAGACTCTTGGTGAGCACTCAAACTCCCAAGGAAAACCTAGTTCTAAGCAAGTATTCTACTCTGGTAGAGGAAGAGGTAAAGGTAGAGGATTTGAAAGTGGAAGAGGAAATAGTAACCAAGACCAAGGTCACTGTCAAAATCATGCAAGAGGTATAGGACAGTTTCGAGGCATGGGGAGCCAAAAAAGCTGAAAATTTTTCCAAAGAAATGATTCAAGTTATGACAATAAAGGATGCTAGAATTGTGGTAGACCTGGATATTTTGAACATGATTGCAAGTTGAAGAATCAAAATAACAAAAGGCAGCAAAACAATTGTGCATCCACAAGTGCAGATGATTATGAGAAGTTACTCATGGTTCAACATCATATGATGAATACGATGTCTATCGATGTTTCAAAATCAAATGGTAATGTTTGGTATGTTGATTCAAGTGCTTCAAATCACATGAGCAGTCATGCAAAATGGTTTAGTAGTGTGTAGAAATTGCCAGTTCCTAGATATGTTGAAACAAGTGATGACGCATCACACCCTATCAAGCATACAGAAACATAGCATTGTCTATGGATGATGGGAAGGTAAAACATCTTGTTGAATGTTCCAAATATTACAAAGAATTTGGTTTCTATTGGACAAATGGTTGATCAGGGATTACAAGTCAGGTTCAATGCTAATGCTTTATATGTAGAAGAGTACAAACAAGATGGATAATTGATTGCCAAAGGAAATAAAGTGGGTAGGATGTTCACATTAAATGTGAAAATTCTTGAAATGAATGCAGACGTGTTTACAAAAGGTGAAGGAGTCATTGCTGATATAGAGATATGGCACAAATGAATTGGACATGCAAACTTGTAGCGGCTAAAATTGATGCAATCAAAGGAGATTGTCAATGGACTACCAAATTTCAAAGTTGCAAAAATGCAAAAGGTATGTGCATCATGTCACTTTGGTAAACAGTCAAGAGCATCATTTTCGCTTGACAAGCATGTTAGTGAGAATGTGCTAGAAATAGTACATACAGATGTTTGGGGTCCTACAAAGACCACATCTATGGGTGGTCGTAGGTTTATGTTACTTTCATTGATGACCATACATGGAAAGTATGGGTATATTTCATGAAAGAGAAGATTCAGGTGTTTACTCACTTCCAAAATTTTAAAGCTATGGTGGAAAAGTAGACAGACAAGTCTATTTAGACATTAAAATCTGATGGAGGAGGTGAATATATGTAAAATGAGTTCAACAACGTTCTAAAAAGCCATGGAATTCGACATCAATTTTCATGCAGGTACACACCACAACATAATGGCATTGCTCAATGAAAAAATAAACATATTGCAAAAATAGCAAGAGCCTTGATGGATGAGAAGAATATGCCTCATTGTTATTGGGCAAAAGTTGTGCACACTGTTGTATACATCATGAACAGAACTTTATCTTCTTCTATACATCAAGTTACACTTGAGGAGAAGTTCACAAGTAAAAAGCCAAACTTATCACATATGAAAGTTTTTGGTTGTATTGCATATGTACTTGTTCCAAATAAGTTGAGGATGAAGCTTGATCCAAAAGCAAAAAAATGTATCTTCATTTGATACTCCCTTGAGCAAAAGGGATATAAATGTTATAACCCACTCACATGATAGGTGAAGGTAAGGAGAGATGTGGTGTTTGATGAAATGTCAAGCTTCTATGTAGAAGCCAAAGATGGGCTTAATTTTCAACCAAATGACAAAGAAAATGCTAAAAAATCAAGTGCAAAATCTCAAGTTTTTAGTGGACTGGATGCATCAACAAGCAATAGTTCCAACTCAAATCCATGGAGTTGAAGATTCCATGAAATTTTTTTCTATCTAGGAAATTCATCAAATACATCCAAGAAAGATAAAGAAAAGCTTTCTGCTGGTAGTAAAACATCTACATGTTTTGAAGACATTGATGGAGATTCAAGCAGTTCATAAAAGAGCCTTGATGAGGAACTTGGATTGCCCTCTATGAAGACTCCAGGAGTAAGAAAGACACATGCAGATGATACACGGAGAAGTGACCCAGGACCAAGAAGATGTGAGAGGATGTGGAATTTAGTGCAGCGATTGACATATGATAGTTACATGGCTCATCATTGTGCCTACATAACAAAGGTAATTCAAGATGTTGAACCCTCTTGGTTTGAAGATGCAATTGGAATAGAAGATTGGAAAAAAGCTATGGATGAGGAGATGGTTGCACTTTATGGAAACGATCCATGGAATTTGGTTCCATTGCCACAAGGAAAGAAACCCATAGGCTGCAAGTGGGTTTACAAGGTAAAGCACAATGTTGATGGTAGCATAAGCAGGTACAAAGCATGATTGGTAGCAAAAGGATATGCACAAACATATGGCATTGATTATGAGGAAATGTTTAGCCCTTTAGCTAAAATGTCTACTATCAAAACACGTGTTGTAGTAGCTACAAAAAAAGGATGGAAGTTTGCATCAGATGGATGTGAAGATTGCTTTCCTGCATGGTGAGTTACAGGAAGAAGTATGCATGGACCAGCCACAAGGATATGAAGATTCAAAGCACCTAGAAGATGTTTGTAGCTTAAAGGCTTTGTATGGGCTTAAGCAAGCCCCTTGTGCTTGGCATGCAAGGATTGCTGACTACTTAACCACCATTGGATTTTCTATGTGTAATGTAGATCATTCATTATATGCAAGGAAGGGTGATGATGGCATCACGATTGTGGCTATTTATGTTGATGACTTGATTATAGGTGGTGATAATGAAGAAAGCATTAAAGAGGTTGTTGATATATTTAGGTAGGGATGTGTGTGAACACACTAGGACCATCGGGGAACTTTTTTCCATCTTTAGGAGGTTTTTTCCCTGGCTTGTATATATGCTTATACCCCTAACGGGTCACTTACCTTTGTACATTCTAGTGGTAATACATTCAGTATTATATGTTGTGCTCCAAGCTTCTTCTTCTTCTTCCTTGTGCTATTCACATGCTTCTGCACACCTCAAACTACAACAATTGGTATCACAGTAGGTTGTTGCTTCATCAAGGGCATCATCGACACCCCTCTGATCACGGTCTCAAAATCGCATGAAATTTGGTGAGCATACTCAGGGTGATTAGGAGATCAAAACGGCTTTGCTCTATGGTGTCGAAATCATGATCTGAGCTCATTTCAGCCTCCAAATGCATTATCACAACACTTGTGCAGGAAATCTTGTATTTTTGCACCAAAGATATATATACAACTTTTGGTTCGCTAGTATAAGCATCTCAAAGTCTTCTATAGTTTTAGCAGAACTCGATAGGGTAGTTATGTTCAACTTTCTTAGATATAGTCATTTTTATGGATCAGGGTATTTTAGTCCTCTTTTTCATTAGATTGCTATGCTATGGCTCCCTCTAGTCTCTGTGATGAGAATGAGCCTGTTTTGATTGATGAAGCACAAAATTTTGAAAATTGGATGGTTGTTATGCCATCAGAATATGATGCTATCATGAAAAATGGTAAGTGGACTTTATGTGACTTGCCTCCTAGAAAGAAGGCCATTGGCACTAAGTGGGTATACAAGCTTATGTGTAAGCCTGATGGAATAGTTGACAGGTATAAGGCTCGGCTTATTGCAAAGGATTATGCGTAGGAAAGAGGCATTGATTTTGATGAGACCTTTGCACCTACATGCCGAATGGCTATTGTTTGTAGCATCTGTGCACTTGCATCTCATCATGGTTGGAATGTATATCAGTTGGACAATAACACTGTATTTCTAAATGGTGACTTGCATGAAGAACTCTATGTTTTTTAGCCTCGTGACTTGGTGCAGAAATGATTTTGTTGCTAAATTTGTAAGTATACGTATAATTGAAATTATATTTATTATTTTATTTATAACACTAATCATGAAAACCAAGTGTGGAGATTGAAAAAGGCATTATATGGTTTGAAGCAAGTACCATGTGCTCGGTATGAAAAGATACATGCCTATCTAATTGCACATGGTTTTGAGAGCAGTCCAATTGAGATCACCTTATATGTTAAGCATGCAAATGATGTGCTTCTGATCATTGTTGTGTATCTTGATGACATGCTGCTCATTGGTCCTCACGAGAAGCATATTGCTGATTTTAAGGCTGATCTGCATGCCTCATTTGAGATGTCAGATTTGGGGAATTTGCATCATTATTTGAGCGTTCAGTTTATGCAAGTTGATGGTGGAATAGCTTTTGTCAAACTAAATATATTGACACATTCTTGTAGTGTTTTGGCCTTGAAGACTGTAAACCCATTGCCATTCCTATGGAGACAAGTTTATGATTGAGTCTTCATGATGTTGGAGATGCATTTGATGATATTCTCTATCAACAATTTGTTGGATGCTTGCTTTACTTATGCATTATTCAGCCAGATATTCAGTTTGTTGTCTCACAAATGAGCAAGTTTATGCATTGTCGAGGTGTTAAGCATTGGTAGGCACTTAAGCGCAACTTTTGCTACTTGAGTGGTACCCGACTACTTGGATTGTTTTTTAGCCCAAGGGGGAATCACTACCGCCAGATTTACATGCTTTTTTTACTCTAACTGGGCTGGTTGCTATGAGACTCATGTGTCCACTATTGGTTTTTGCTTCATGCTTAGTAGCTCATGCATATCTTGGTTGTGCAGGAAGCAGCCTACTGTGGCCACTTCTAGTTGTGAGGTTGAGTATAAGACAGCTTTCACAACGACTATTAAGTGTGTGTGGCTCAGACGCCTTATGGCTGATTTATGTGTTGGTTAGTCTTCTATCACCACCATCTTCACTGACAGCCAGAGCGCATTTTCAGTTGTGAGGAACCCTGTGTTCCATGCTCACATTAATCACATTGACGTGCTCTATCATTATGTCAGGGAGAGATTATTGGAGATTTCAGCTTGGCATATGTGCCCACGTAGGAGAATATTGCAGACCTTCTCATGAAGGCTCTGCTTAGAGAGAAGTTTGAAGCTTTTTGCAAAGCTTTGGGTGTACTTCCTTTTGTGGATTGATTCCGCATAGCTTGGCACTTCCTTATCCATGAGTGCCAGCTCCTTGTTCACCGCATCACTCCTAGGGGGGATTTGTTGATATATTTAGGTAGTGATGTGTGTGAACACACTAGGACTATCGGGGTACCTTTTTCCCTCTTTAGGAGGTATTTCCCCTCGATTGGTATATGCACCTATAGCCCTAACTGGTCACTTATCTTTGTACATTCTAGTGGTAATACATTCAGTATTGTGTGTTGTGCTGCAAGCTTCTTCTTCTTCTTCCTTGTGTTGTTCGTGTGCTTCCATAGACCTCAAACTCCTACAGAGTTAAAGCAACTCCTTATGTAGGAATTCCATATGAAATATTTTGGTGTGATGCACTATTTCTTGGGCATTAAGTTTAAACATACAAAAACATGTATGTGGATGTCACAAAGGCAAGATTCCTTGATTATGTTGTAGAATTAGGGTTTATCTTGTGAGGGTCAATATGGAACCAGATGGTACGATGTCATGTATCATTAGAAATCTCAAAGATTACTTTCCAATGATCTAATAAATTTTTGCCCATTTTTTACCAAATCGTGGATAAGTCCTAAAAGAAGGATTGCTGGTCTTTTGCAACTTTGGGACATTTTGTCATTGTCTTCCAACAAACTCAACCTAGCTACCAATCATCTCACAGCCACAATAGATGACAAATAAATTACAATCCTATTAGGTCAACTAATGATCAATTCATTGATAATGTTCACACACAATGAAGCAAAGTACACATGTTCAAAAGATCACACAAATTGAGTTTTCAAGAACTTACCATATCATCAAGTGCCACAAGAGTGAAAGAGGCATCCAAAGGTTTATTTCCCAAGATATCCAAGAACAATTTAGATAGGGAAGGGGAGTAAGCCTCAACCACAAAAAACCCATCAGGATCCTCAACCAAGAAGAATGACACAACAAATGCAGACAATGTATTCTCATAATTCTTACTCTACAAGATAGATCTTTATATCAAAACTTTATCAAAAGCACAAAGAGCTAACACTAGAATTTGGGTTTCCAAGTCTAGTGTCTTAGTTCAACCCATAAGGAAATTCTATTAGTCAAACCCTCTAAAGGAAAAGAAACCCATGATTATTTACACATCCAAAGGGAAACCAAGAAGGGAGCTTCTCATCCTTTTCCAAATCCAAAAGCCACAAAGATGATTTGGAGAAAGAAATCTCCACAAAAGTGGTGTTATGCATATGCATTAAGACAACCGCCAATCATTGAAACAACACATGATGTACTGATTCCAACACCTAAATGGACTATTCTTAAATTCCAACATAAAAATAGTACCACTCCACTGATTCCTATGTCTATACAAAAAAGGATTTGCAAATGATGACTCCATAATATCTCATGATTTATGAATAATATGTTTTGAAATCATGATGATATGGGTGCTTAATTGTATCTAAATAATAAAGCTATATCTTTAAGAATGGTCACTAGGTGAAAACCCATAAGCTATTGGATCCGTGATTAGTAATGATGTATCTTTTATGGACCAATAAGCAAAAAAAAGGTATGCTACAACTTGAATTTGGAATGTAAATCATGATTATCTTGAACAAGTCCTCACTTCTTAAATATAAAATCATGATCATTTGAATTATTGATCACAATCACTTGATCTTGAATCATTTCAAGATATTTCAATGGCATTTGCAAGTTCATTAAGCCATGTGCTAGTGCTCAAGCCACTACCACTTCCAAAGAAAACAAATAATCCTACATTTTCCCATTAGTTCTAATGCCATAATTGATCCTTGTGGAAGCATGGGGAATATCTCTTCTTTTGCACATGGGCCATGAAAGGGAATAAGATGTTTTTCTTCACAAAAAAGTGATCAAGAATTCATGAAAATATGGGAAAATTTGGGATGGAGTGTTTGTTTTAAGTTCCCACTCATAAAACCTAACTTCGAAAGGTGTGAACAACTCATGAATTTGTTAAACCTAGACAAGGGAAAGGCTATATGTAGACTGAAAGATGTACAACAAGATCTCATTGATTTTGAACTTAATAGAGATATTATCTGGGATGCACATCATTTTAAGAAAGTTATACTGATGCTTGAAAGAATTATGGTACCACAAGTGAAAGGCAATCACAAATCAATACATGGGGATACCTACAGAGCACCATGGGAATCAATATCATCATGTACACTAAGCTAGCCTTATTGAAAATGAAGCTCCAACCTTCAGAGCACTTTTCATTGGCTACAAGTGGTGAGCTTTGGCTAAACCTCAATGGCCACAAGCAGAGAGGACAAGGAATTGCACGAGATTCCTTCACCAACAAGTTGTTGAAACCCCCTTGATTCATCTCATTTATTTCCAACAACACTTAGGTGTGATTCCTTATTTTACAAAAAGAGCACACACACACACACACATATATATATATATATATATTTGGTTCCATATGAGTAATTTAGTGTGTTTCTTAGATTGAATAAGTCCTCCTTAGTGTGCTAGAGTGTTAGCAAGAAAACTACTTGCTTGTTCTTTTAGTGATTTTGAGTCGGCATACCTCTCTATTTGTGCAAGTAGTGTTGGAACTCTCTGCCCCCAGATTTTAACATTGTTTCTCCTTCATTAGGAATCCATTTTAAGTAATATTTGAGTCATTGGATAGCTAATATAGTCTATTTTTTTTCTCACCAAGTCCCTAGTTTAGTCTTTGAGCAACATGCAAAATAGTGAATTGTGGTGATTTATTTCCCTCATTGTGTGAAGACTTTAGTAGAGCTATCTAGCTCTAAGTTGTGAGGCCTAGTTCTTCTTCCATATTCATAAATTTTCTATTATTTTGGTGTCATTGGGTAGCCATTAGAATTTTCTAAGGTTGGATCCAGTTTGAGTTTTATTCTTTGGTTATTTTTGGAGAAAAGCATACTCTAGCAAAGTGTGGTCACTCTCTGACTAGCTCCTACATACAATAAAATAGCCTATGTCATAGAGAGTATTTCTCTTAGTCTAGGCAAACATTTTGTGTGAAATTTGCTTTCTTGGAAATCTCCTTTAGTATTCTTCAAGTATACAAAACCTCACTAAAATTATCTACAAAAAATTCTAAGAAAGAGGCATTTTGCATGGAGAAGTGCAGAGAAGTCTATATGTGGAGGTCATTCATGCTTTATCATTGCATATGGCTTGAGATACATCCCCGGTTAGTGGTATTAGTGCATCAAGACCATCATTAGGATTCCAAGGGAGGGAAGAGGAGCTTTTGGAGTTGCTAGAGCAAGAAGGAAGCTACATCTCAGCA
The DNA here is from genome assembly GCA_020310875.1 of Ceratopteris richardii. Classification (NCBI taxonomy): domain Eukaryota; kingdom Viridiplantae; phylum Streptophyta; class Polypodiopsida; order Polypodiales; family Pteridaceae; genus Ceratopteris; species Ceratopteris richardii. Next base: position 63,348,238 of record CM035433.1, on the reverse strand, counting down.
TTTCTAAAGTTCAACCATCAAAAGGGAGCTATTTTTGAAGAGGCAACAAGGTTATATCATTTTGTTTGAAGTTCTTGGAGTCAAAAGGTAAAGCTTCAAGACTTACATCACTCATATCAATTCCAAGGTCACTTAGGGAGCATCCCAAAGTATGCAAAGATAACCATAATTGAGTTCAACATATAAATGGAAGAGTTGGACAAAAACAACTACCAACCGTGGAAGTTTAGGATGTCAAGCTTTCTTATGGGCAGAGGCTTATGGGGATCGATAAGTGGATCAGAACCAAGGCCTATATTAGGAGCTAACCCTAACAATAATAAGTTGAGGGAATTTAGATAGTGGAATAAAAGGGACAAGTGAGTAGCCTTCATTCTCTCATCAACACATTAACAATGCAATGACTGGACACATATAAGATTTATATAGATTGATGAAGGTATGTGAAACCACCAGATCTTTACTAGCAATTTGTGGCCTTGATGGTCACAGAGGAGATGAACATTGGAGGTAGCAAATCAAGGGCAATGAGGCCCAAATGTTTTATGCAAGTAAAGGGAGGGGCAAAGGAAGAGGACAATGTAGAGGAAGATGAAGAAAAGGAAGAGGCCAAGCTCAAGAGCAAAGAAAAGAGTAGGGAGGCCATTCCTTATCACAAAGAGGAAGGGGGAGACATAGAGGAAGAGGAGGAAGGCAAAACCAATCCAGAAATGGAGGTAACTAAGATGGTTGCTACATCTGTGGCAAGTATGGACATTATGCAAGGGATTTCTATCAAGGAGGAGGGAGCAATGAAATATAAAAATCATAAAAGGGACAAGGTAACTATGTATATACTTCCTCAAACAATCATAGTGAAAGCATTCTAGCTATGATGCAAATTTCATAACATAAGAACCATGTGGACAATACATAGATAGTGGATTCCACAATCATATGAGCTGCAATAAGGACTTTTTTTCCAACATGCAAGTTTCATAAACAAGAGTTCATGTGGAAACATGTGATGACACCGCTCACACTATCACACACATAGGTGACGTTATGTTGGATGGATCACAAAGGCAAAGTGTTTGAAAGATGTATTGCATGTACCCACTATCACAAAGAACCTTCTATCAATAAGAAAAATGGAAGAGAAGGGCTATCAAGTCAAGTTCAATCAAAGGTGCTATTTTTAGGAGAACCCCAAGGATCACACTTGATGTAAAGCCAAACCCTAATCATATAATCTATTTCTCATTTGGAAATCAAAGGATTGCAAAGATCGATCTTTGGCACAAGAGTATGGGATATACTAATGTCCAAAGTATTAAGGATATGGAGAAAAGGAAGATTGTTCATGGATTACCTGTGAAGAGATGGATTCGTGGTTGAAGAAGATGAAATGGTGCTGCAAAAACTTTGCACTACACCAGCCAAATGGACTCCAAAGATATGTGGTGGGCCCTTTTAGCTTGCCAAAGGATGTATTAGACACCCCATGTACCTTGGAAGATCACTCTCTCAATCTCCTATCTTCCTTTGAACCTGCCCAATCAGCATCGCTAAAGCCTTTGACCTGCAATTCTTCATCAAACTTGTTAAAATAAAGCATGATTAACTATATGCTTTATATATCTTTAACACTCTCTTGGCTGAATTTAAGTGTTCACTTGTCGAGGCTTCCTTAAACTGAGAAAGTACACCAACAACATAAGATAAATCAGGTCTTGTAATGTTTGCATAGATTAATGATCCTACAATGCTTCTGTATGTGGTTACATCTTCTAATGGTTCTCCATCATTTGAACAAATCTTTGTATTTGTGTCCATGGGTTGAGTGAGTGGTTTGCATTCACTCATTCCAAATCTGAAAAGAACATCCAACAAGTACTTCCTTTGCATCAAGTAGATGCCACTCTTTCCATAAACAACTTCAATTCCTAAAAAATATTTCACCTCTCCAAGATCTGAAATTTTAAACTCCTTACCAAGCTTCTTTTGATATCCTTAATCCCTGTAACATCATTTCCTATTATGATGAGGTCATCGATGTATATGCAAATATATACCTCTCTATTTTCTTCCTTCTTCATGTACAATGAAGGATCTCCACTACTTGGGTTGTATCCATGCTTAGTTAGATATTCTACGAATCTCTAATTCCATGCTCTTGGTGATTGCTTCAAGCCATAAAGTGCCTTTTTCAACCTGCAAACAAAGTGTGGATGGTTTTCATCTTCAAATGCAACTTGTTGACTCATGTATACCTCTTCTTGTAGTTCTCCATTAAGAAAAGCATTTTTGATGTCGAATTGATATAATGGCCATCTCCTTGAAGCACCAATTGCGATTAATGTTCTGATAGTTCCCATCTTTGCAAACAAGGCTGAAAACTTCATCATAATCTATGCCCTGTGTTTGTTTAAATCCTTTGGCAACTAATCTAGCTTTATATCTAGCTAGTGAACCATCAGCATTCCTCTTTACTTTAAACACCCATTTGTTTGGAACAATCTTCATACCTTCTTTCTTTGGCACTAGCTCACATGTGTGATTATCTTTGAGAGCTTTGATCTCTTCTTTCATAGCTTGCTTCCATTCCTTTTGTGTGCAAGCTTCTTCATATGTCTCAGGCTCTTTGTCTTTGATAACCTACATCATGTATGCAAAATGTGTTGCCATAAAACTATCAAAACTCAACCTTTGAGTTGGATACCTTGTCCTTGAAGATCTTCTTTCATTGCCTTTAGAAAGTTGCTTCTTTAACCTATTCAGCTTTACCTTCGGAGTGATTACCTCTTCATATTCTTCTTCACCTGCATCTATCTCACTGTTTGGAGTAGCACTTGCTTCTTCGACTCTACTATGAGCTAAATTTGGAGACATAGAATGACTCCCCCTCCATGTTGAACATTCTTCATTTGATGTAGATGCCTCTGGTCCTGAAACCTTTGTGCTTGATTGTTGAACTTCTCTTTGATTTGTTCCTGCATAATCATCACAATCTTCTTCAAGAATCTTTTCCTTTCCTTTATCCTCATACCATGGTCTTAGTTCATCAAAGACCACATCTTGCGAGACTCTTAATTCCTTCGTTCTAGGGTTGTAACACTTGTATCCTTTTTGCTCCGTCGAGTAGCAGATGAAAATGCATTTTTGTGGAATGTGAACAAAGCAAACACATCCAAACACTTTGAGGTGTGTAAGATCAGGTTTCTTACCCGAATATACCTCCTCTAGAGTCAAGTGATGTATTCTCGATGTTGTGCAGCTATTCATCAAGTAAATGGAGGTTGTGGTAGCTTCAGCCCAATAGTACAATGGTACCTTCATCTCATTGAGCATGCATCTTGCAATTTCAGCAATTTGCCTATTTTTCCTCTCAGCTACTCCATTTTGTTGTGGTGTATACCTACAAGTGAATTGCCTTTTGATCCCATTCTCTTGTAGAAAATCTGAAAATTCTTTGGAGAAGTATTCTCCTCCACCATCGGATCTTAAGGTTTTGATGGACCTTCCTATTTCTTTTTCAACTTCAACTTTGAATCTTTTGAATATAAAAAACACCTCTGATTTTTGCTTCATACAAAACAGCCATACATTTCTTGAGTGATCATCAATGAAGGTGACAAAAAATCTATTACCAGCCATTGATGCCTCTTGGGTTGGTCCCCATACATCTGTATGTATCAAGTCCAAGACATTTGGGGCCGCATAATTGCTCCTCTTGAATCGCTGCCTCGTTTGCTTTCCTAGTTGACAAGCTTCACATAACTCATGTATTCCAATGCTATTAAATTTTGGAAGACCTCTTACCACTTCATGTTTGCTCATGTCCTTCATCTTGGAATGTTGATGTGTCCTATTCTTTTGTGCCATAAGTCCAGCTCTGAAATCTTCTTGTTCCCACATTGAATGTACATGACCTTTCCATGTGGATGTTGGACATCCAAAGTGAACATCCTTCCTATTCTTCTACCTCGAGCAATGACCTTGAAGCCTTCCTTTGGATTCTTTATGAAGCACCCATTCTCATTGAATATGACATGATAACCCTTCTCTACCATTTGTCCTATTGAAATCAAGTTCTTTGAAATTTTAGGAACATGAAGAACATTAGATAGTACCTTTGCTCTACTTGTATCTCCAAGCTTTATATCTCCAATATGTTCAATCATGTGTTGAGTATCATCACCTGTTTCAACACATCCTTTTCCACTTGGTACCTGTAGATCAGTGAACAAACTTCTTTGCCATGACATATGGTTACTACAACCTGAATCAATGTACCATTTTTTATCATCTTCACAAGAGCTTCTATACTCATGTCTCATTGCAAGTAGTGTGTCCTTGCTTCCTTCACTTGAGGTGCTTGCATAGTTGCTTTGGTTCCTTTGATTGCCTCCATTTGGTCTTCCATTCTTGATCCAAAAATCACTAGCATAGTGTCCTACTTTAACACAATGATAGCATGGTATACCTTTATGACAATTGTAGGAGCCTCTGCCTCTTCCTCTACTTCTACCTCCACCTCTTCCTTGTGTGTTGGTATTCGATGCATCCTTGTTGTCTTCCGAATTGTCTTGGTTGTAGTTGGAATTGTTGTGACCTCTTCCTTTTCCTCTTGAGCCTCCTCTTGAGTTCCTTCCTTTACCTCGACCTACATATAACATTTGGTTGTGGTTGTCCTTTCCTTTGGGACCACCAAAACTAAGCTCTTTTGTGACAAGATGAGGGATTAGTTGTTCAAAACCTAGATATGCATCTTTCAAGTCAATGGAAGTTATAAAAGGCTTCCATCTTTCATCTTCTCTCAATCCATTGAGAGTATAACACACAAGATCTTTGTCTTCAACTGTTGTGCCAATAGAATATAAAGCATCGCTTAGCTCCTTAATCTTCAAAGTATATTCAGCTATGGATTGACTCGAACTTTTCTTGCTTGTGTTCAACTCATTCTTGAGTTGAAGTTTCCTAGCTTTGATATTTGTTGAATAAATCCTTTCAAGAGCTTCCCAAGCATCCTTAGCTTTCTCTAGATGTTGAATATGCCCTACCATGGCATTAGTAATGACTTTCGAAATGAGGAACATGACTCTCCTATTCCTCTCTTCCCATTCTTTTGCTTGCCTCCTTTGGACTTCTGTGGCCATAGCTTCATTGATTTGAGGTTGATCATCATTGCCGCTCACAATACCCCATAAGCCGTTGCCCATTAGGTAGTTGGTCATTCTAAACTTCCACACGGGATAGTTATCCTTATCCAATTTCTCTACTTGTTGACCCAAGTCAGCCATTGAAGACTATCAAAGACTTTGAGAGTTACCTCGAATAGTTATATTGTCCTTTGCTCTTGCGTTTGTGAAGCTCCCTCTTGTTTTGTAGATCCTCTTTTGCTTTTCTTTAACTCCAGCTCTGTTGATGAAACTTCAGCACCAAGTTCGCTCTGATACCAACTGTGGAGGATGAGTTCTCCTATGCGCAACGAAAATGTGTAGTGAACCCTTGTATGTCCAACACTTGGACAAATAGCTGCACCTTAGATAGCTTGCTGCTCTCAATAAAAAACTCAAATGGACTTTTGCTTTTAGTTAGTCAAAGTAGACAAAGAGACCTTTCTAACAATCTATAAATAACTTAATTTGGACAAGTTTTGATTAGGAAACGCAACTGACAAAGATGAACTACCTATCCACACAAGTATGCTAAAGAACTGAACTTCACTCTTGGATTGATAACTCTCTGAATATATACCCTTTGAGAAAGATATTTGGTATAGAGAAAGTAGACACAAATAGCTTTCCAACAAGCTAAAAAACAGGTAATTTGGATGCATTTTGGTTAGGAAACTCTACTGACCAAAATATACCACCTCTACATATAAGTACATTCTAAAACTCGACTTCACTCTCTGATATCTATCTCACATAATATAAATCTTCTGAATGAGATATTTGAGACAGTGAAAGTGCATGCCAAGAGCTTTCCAAAAAGACAAAAATCAAGCAATTCAGATATGTTTTAATAAGGCAACTTAACGGACCAAAATAGACTACCTATCTACATAGGTATACTAAAAAACTGGACTTCACGTTTTCACTGATATCACACAGAATACATAAGCTCTGAATGGATATTTGATATCCAGATAGTGCACAAGATAAGCTTTCCAAAGAAAGTTTAAATGCAAGAAATGGTTACATAGACATTGAGATATGAGCTTCACAAAAGAGCTATGTTCAAACTGACGTGTGGCTGGAAAGAGTCTAAGGGAAGAAAAAATGACAAAATGGCCAGATCCAACTATTGGGAGCTCTTGCCTCTTTCTCTCCTTGTTTTGAATGTGCTCCCTCTTCATTTTTATAACCAATGAGCATGTGAAGAAGTTTGTGCCTCATTCTTAACTCACCATTTTCCCCACGACATGCCACTAACTACAAGGCAAGATATTGTATCTCTTACTCATCATGAATTTTGACTAGACTTTTTTTCTTTTATTTTTTTCTTTTTTTCTCTTCTTTTCCTTTATCTTTATATTTGGTAAATTTATCCAAGCATAGCTGATATGAAAATGAGCTTGTACATTTATCTTCAACACAATCTTGCAATCCTGCATCCTGAATTTTGCCAACATGTCTTTAATGTACTTTCTTTGAGTAAGAAACAAACCATGATCTTTGTAGACAATTTCCAATCCTAGGAAGTAGGTAAGTGAATCCAAATCACATATCTTGAATTCTTCTCTCATCTATTCTTTGATTCTCTTCATGCCATCTGTATCATTTCCAGTAAGTATAATATCATCTACATACACACACAAATAGATGACTTCATAATTACTCTTTTTATGAATAGTGATGGATCTGCCTTGCTAGGTTGAAATCCTTTGTCCTACAAGAATGAGACAAGCCTATGATTCCAAGCCCTTGGGGCTTGTTTGAGTCCATATAAAGCTTTATTAAGTTTACACACATATACAGGATATATGTGATTCTCGAAACGAGGTGGTTGTGCCATATATACCTCTTCTGTTATCCATCCATTAAGAAATGCATTTTTTACATCCAATTGAAGTATCTTGCAATTCTTGGAAGAGGCAATACTAAGAAAAACCCTAATAATAGGCATATTTGCCACAGGAGAGAAGGCCTCCTCATAATCAATTCCCTGAGTTTGTGCAAAGCAATTTGCCACAAGCCTTGCCTTATACCTGTTAATGAAGCCATCTGAGTTCTTTTTCAATTTGTAGATCCACCTTGAGCCTATCACTTTCATTGATGGAGACTTGGGAATCAATTCCCATGTGTTATTCTCCTCAAGAGCTTCAATTTCTTCTTCCATTGCATGCCTCCATTCTGATTTCTTCTTTGCTTCCTCAAATGTTGAAGGTTCCTCTTGATTTATGTCCGATGCTAGATAGATTGAATGTTTAGTGACTAGAGAAGTATCAAACCCATGCCTTTCTGGCTTTCTTTTCTCCCTCATGGACCTTCTTAGGCCATGATGTGATGATTCTCCCTCTTGTCCAAGTTCTTGGATTTTTTCTTTACCTTTAGACTTCCACATTTTGATTTTTTCATACTAATTTGCTTCATCATCTTCTGAGGTATCCTGCTCTTCAACTTTAGAAGAATTATCCTTAACAAGTTTTGGAAAATCTTCTTCAAGATCATAAGGTAGGTTGACCTTTCTACATGAATCTTCATACCAAGAACTATTCTCATCAAATACTACATCCTTACTCACCAAGAATTCTTTGGTTGTTGGGTTGTATAATCTGTAGCCCTTTTGATTGTTGTAATATCCAATGAATACACACCTTTCTGCTTTGGGATCCATCTTGCCTCTAACATGTGAAGGAACATGAGCAAAAGCAACACATCCAAAAATCTTACAATGATGCAAGCTTGGTCTTCTTCCATTCCAAGCCTCATATGGTGTCATGCCATCAAGAGATTTTGAAGGTAACCTGTTAATCAAATAAGTGATTGTGGATACAACCTCAGCCCATAAGTAATTAGGTAAGTGCTTTTCACTCAGCATAGGCCTTGTAGCTTCAACAATTGTCCTATTCCTTCTTTCTTCCACTCCATTTGCTCAGGAGTGTACCTTGTAGTGATCTCTCTTTTGATTCCTCTTTCTTGAAGAAAGGAGTCAAATCCATGGGAGAAATACTCTCCCCCTCCATCTAACCTTAGCCTTTTTAGTGTTTTGCCTGTTTGGTTCTCCACAAGAGCCAAATATCTTTTGAAGCATGAAAAGACTTCATCTTTGTGCTTCATAAAGTATAATATAGTCCACCTACTGCAATCATCAATGAAGGAGACATAATTCCTCGATCCAGATATTGAAGCATCCTTGCTAGGTCCCCATACATCTGTATGAACCAACTCCAAGAGATCACCATGCATATATCCTTTCTTCATGAATGGTAACCTGTGAGACTTTCCAAATTGACATGCACTACACTTGTAAATCATGTGTTGTTTTGACAAGTTAGGGAGTCCAAGTACACTTTGGTCCCTCTAAATTTTCTTCAATGATCTTTCACCAATATGTGCTAACCTTTTGTGCCATACTTCCAATTCTGTGAGTGTCTGACTACCATAGTTAAAGATGGCAATGTTCCTAGTGTCTTGTAATTCAAATGTGAACAATCTACCTCTCTTTTCACCTTTTGCAATTCTTTTGAATCCTTGACTTGGATCTTCAACAAATGCTCCTGCTTTTGTGAACCTGACTTGCAACCCTTTCTCTACTATCTGCCCAACACTTATCAAGTTCTTTGTAATGGTAGAGACATAGAGTACTTTACTGAGTAAGTTGATGTTTCCATCAGTTGCTTTGACATTTCCTATTATCTCCACAAGGTGTCTGTTATCATCTTTCTATTTGTACCTCATGCTTGTTCCTTGGATCTTCTAAATCTCATAGGAGGGGCACATTTCCTGCCACATTATTTGAACAACCTGAATCTATGTAGAAAACATGCTCATCAGATTTACCTTGTGGCATGGCCATATTCATGATTAGTAATGAGTCCTCTTGATTTGAGTCTTCTGTGTAGTTATTGAAGGCTCTTCTTCCCCTATTGCCTCCTTGATAGTTTGAATGGTTGTAATTGTTATGGTTGCCATGGTAATTGTTGAACCTTCCTCTTGAGTAGCCATAACTTCCTCTATTGTAGCCTCTCCCTCTTTGATTCTTGGAATTCCTAAAGCAATCTTCAGTTGTATGATTAGTTAATCCACAAATAGAGCATGAATTAGAGTCTTGGGATCTCCCCCTGCCTTGTCGTCCTCCCCTACCTCTACCTCTACCATGTCTTCCTCTACCTGCATAGTTAGCTTGATGTGTACCTGCTTCATGATCCACTTTCTTTCCTCTTCCTTTGTTTTCTTTGGACTTGCTTTTATCAGTATACAAAGTTGAAGATTGATTACCTTTGGAGCTTTCTCCATTATTGATAAGCTTGGCCTCTTGATTAAGTAGTTTTCCTATGAGTGTGTTGAAATCTGGTACATGCATATCCATGTATAGATCCATAGCTGTGGTGAATGCTTCCCACTTGTCATCTGGCTTCAAGCCATTGATGACTTGCCTTACAATTTGTTCTTCATCTATTACCTCTCCAATGCTTCCCAAGTGATCTGCTATGTCCTTGAGCTTTGTGACAAAATCAGTCACATTTTGTTTGGGATCTTTCTTGAGAGTTGTGAAGTCTAGCCATAGTTGATGCTTCCTAGCCTTTGTAGTTGAAGAGAAGAAGGCTTCAAATATATTCCACAATTACTAAGATGTTTTACAACTATGAATGTGAGGCAACAAAAATCTAAGATAGAGTTGAGGAGATAAGACCTTGCAAGTGCATCCTTGGAGCACCATGTGCTCAATCTTTCTTGCTCTTCTTGTGTTGGTTAACTTTTGTTTCTGAAACTTGGCATAACTTCATCTCCAGCTATATAACCATATAAATTCCTTCCTTGAAGATAAGCTTCCATCCTTAATGACCAGGCTGAGTAGTTACCTCTATCCAACTTGTCAATTGATGAACGAAATCCATCTGCCATGTTGTCCAACCTTGCTTTGATACCACTGTGAAGAGATGGATTTGTAGTTGAAGAAGATGAAATGGTGCTGCAGAACTTTGCACTACACCAGCCAAATGGACTCCAGAGATATGTGGTGGGCCCTTTTAGCTTGCCAAAGGATGTATTAGACACCCTATGTACCTTGGAAGATCACTCTCAAAAAGTTGAATCAAAACAGATAAGTTGGAGTATATTCAAGAGCAAAAAACTTGTTATTTATGTTCATACACTTGTACAAAGTTTTGAACAATTCTCTGGCCACAGCAGCAATTAACTTAATTCCATTGGGGACTCTTACTAGCTTAGTAAGCTACCAATCAAGAGTTATTTCAACAAAAATGATGGACTACGAAAGGAGAAAGATGTTTAGCAAGTGGTAGCATGACCCCGATTTTTCGGGTTGTAACAGTACTCAAACCTATGAGCAGAAAAATGACAATATCTCAAGATTAAAGAATCCAATTCTTATGAAATTTTGTAGACATATACTAGCTAGTATGGTTATTCTAATACGATTTGAAGCATGGAAAATAGTGAAGTGCACACTAAGAAACAACTCTAACAAAATGACAATTTTGAGAGAGTGTTGACAGAGAAGTAGAAAATGAGGTGACACAGTTGACTTCAAATGATCATAGCTCACGATTGAAACATCAACTTTCAATGAAAATTTGTGAGCATTCAAAAGAAGTAGAGAGCTAACTTTAACAAGTTGAACCACTAAAAATGATGCACCAAGCTCAGAGAAATTATCTCTACAATCTGACTAAGAAAACTGAAAGATATGGCAGCGAACAGTACACTTCACAAGAACATGAAAATATGAACTCAAATGATCATGAAAATGAAAGTATATTCATTGTAAAATAAAATGGACTTAGTGATGCATATGCGTGCCTTGAAACCACACCTTGATATGGAATAAAGCTCAGCTCATGGAGGTCTTTTTTTCACGACTAAAAATGCCATGTATTTATAGTTGATCTTGGGAGCCTAACTTCCTACAATCACTCTCCAATATATTAGTGATTGATTTGATCTTCCAACTACCTTCAATCATGAATTTTTGGCTTTTCTTTCCTTTTTTGATCAAGTGGACTCAACCACTTTAGATTCTTTCACTTTTACATCAAGTAAAGACTTCAAAAAGTTAAAGGAGGTAGTTCACACGTGAACTTTACATTGTCTTCACTTTAAGGCTTCTTCTATCACTTTGTGAGACTCAAGCCAATACTTAGGCTTGTGGTAGACTTGCTCCAACAACCCCCCCTCAAATCAAGTATGTTTGAGGTCTTCAATCATCCAACGTTACCTGCAAATCAATCATGGATTTGAATTTGCAAAGCTTTGTACCATCCAATGCTTTGGTTAGAATATTTGCACATTGTTGATGAGTGGCCACATATGATATTTGAATCTCCTTTCTCACAATCTTCTCTCTTACATAGTGATAATGAACTTCAATATGTTTAGTCCTTGCATGAAAAATTGGATTAGCAACTAAGTGAATAGAGCTCATATTATCACCAAAAATATTTGGAGTTCCAATCTCCAAAGCAAGATATATGAATAGTGTCTCCATCCACATAGCTTCTTGAGCAGCTATGGCAAGACCTCTGTATTCAGCTTCAGTAGAAGAGAGAGAAATTGTGGGTTGCTTCTTGGATGACCATGAAACAAGTTTTGAACCTGCAAAGGTAAGATACTTCTGTCTTCCTTGGAGCCAGCCCAATCTGCATCAGAGAACTATTTAAAACTTAAATCAGAAACATAAGGGTAATATAGCCCCTCATTCATGGTCCCTTTAAGATATCTAAGTATCCTCTTTGCAGCATCCATGTGAGGTTTCCTGCATGTGTGCATAAATTGACTTAGCACACTCACACTATAACATATATCAACCCTTATCAATGTGGCATAATTCAAACTACCCACAAGGCTTTGATAATTTGTCACATCTTCTATGAGTTCACCTTCATGTGAGCTCAATTTATGATTAACCTCCATTGGAATACCTGCAATTTTGCATCTTGAATTTTTCCAACATGTCTTTAACATACTTTCTTTGAGTAAAAAACAAACCATGATCTTTGTAGACAACTTCCAATCCTACGAAGTAGGTAAGTGAACCCAAATCACTTATCTTCAATTGTTCTCTCATCTCTTCTTTGATTCTCTTCATGCCATCTGTATCATTTCCAGTAAGTATAATATCATCTACATACACACACAAATAGATGGCTTCAGAATTACACCTTTTTATGAATAGTGATGGATCTACCTTGCTAGGTTGAAATCCTTTGTCCTGCAAGAATGAGACAAGCCTGTGATTCCAAGCCCTTGGGGCTTGTTTGAGTCCATATAAAGCTTTATTAAGTTTACACACATAATCAGGATATATGTGATTCTCGAAACGAGGTGGTTGTGCCATATATACCTCTTCTCTTATCCATCCATTAAGAAATGCATTTTTTACATCCAATTGAAGTATCCTCTAATTCTTGGAAGAGGCAATACTAAGCAAAACCCTAATAGTAGGCATATTTGCCATAGGAGAGAAGGTCTCCTCATAATCAATTCCCTAAGTTTGTGCAAAGCCTTTTGCCACAAGCCTTGCCTTTTACCTGTTAATGAAGCCGTCTGAGTTCTTCTTCAATCTGTAGATCCACATTGAGCCTATCACTTTCATTGATGGAGACGTGGGAACCAATTTCCAAGTGTTATTCTCTTCAAGAGCTTCAATTTCTTCTTCCATTGCATGCCTCCATTCTGATTTCTTCTTTGCTTCCTCAAATGTTGAAGGTTCCTCATGATTTATGTCCTGTGCTAGATAGATTGAATGTTTAGTGACTAGAGAAGTATCAACCCATACCTTTTTGGCTTTCTTTTCTCCCTCATGGACCTTCTTAGGCCATGATGTGATGATTCTGCCTCTTTTCCAAGTTCTTGCATTTTCGCTTTACCTTTCGACTTACACATTTTGATTTTTTCATACTAAGTTGCTTCATGATCTTCTGAGGTATCTTGCTCTTCAAATTTAGAAGAATTATCCTTCACAAGTTTTAGAAAATCTTCTTCAAGATCATAAGGTAGGTTGACCTTTCTACACGAATCTTCATACCAAGAACTACTCTCATCAAATACTACATCTCTACTCACCAAGAATCCTTTGGTTGTTGGGTTGTATAATCTCTAGCCCTTTTGGTTGTTGTCATATCCAATGAATACACACCTCTTTGCTTTGGGATCCATCTTGCCTCTAACCTATGAAGGAACATGAGCAAAAACAACACATCCAAAAATCTTACAATGATCCAAGCTTGGTCTTCTTCCATTCCAACTATTAATCAAATAAGTGGTTGTGGATACATCCTCAGCCCATAAGTAATTAGGTAAGTGCTTTTCATTTAGCATAGACCTTGCAAATTCAACAATTGTCCTATTCCTTCTTTCTTCCACTCTAGTTTGCTCAGGAGTGTACCTTGTAGTGATCTCTCTTTTGATTCCTCTTTCTTGAAGAAAGGAGTCAAATTCATGGGAGAAGTACTCTCCCCCTCCATCTGACCTTAGCCTTTTTAGTGTTTTACCTGTTTGATTCTCCACAAGAGCCAAATATCTTTTGAAGCATGAAAAGACTTCATATTTTTGTTTCATAAAGTATTAATATAGTCCACCTACTGCAATCATCAATGATGGAGACATAATACCTTGATCTAGATATTGAAGCATCCTTGCTAGGTCCCCATACATCTGTATGAACCAACTCCAAGAGATCTCCATGCATATATCCTTTCTTCATGAATGGTAACCTGTGAGATCCAAATTGACATGCACTACACTTATAAATCATGTGTTGGGAGTCCAAGTACACTGGTCCCTGCAAATTTTCTTTAATGATCTTTCACCAATATGTGCTAACCTTTTATGCCATACTTCCAATTCTCGGAGTCTCTAACTACCATAGTTAAAGAGAGCAATGTTCCTAGTGTCTTGTAATTCAAACATGAACAATTTACCTGTCTTTTCACCTTTTGCAATTCTTTTGAATCCTTGACTTGGATCTTCAACAAATGCTCATGCTTTTGTGAACCTAACTTGCAACCCTTTCTCTACTATCTGCCCAACACTTATCAAATTCTTTGTAATGGTAGGAAATTGCGCCCGATCTTTTGCTTAGTACTCCTTCTGTGTTTAATCTTTTGCGAAATGCTTTTGTACAAGTCCAAGTCTATAGTTCATTGACCTCTGTACAAGTTTTAAGATTATAATTGTGATCAGGCTGAGAGAATTGAGAGTAGGAACATTTACATGTGTAAATGTGAAGAAGTGAAGTTGCAATAGGCGCAAAATTTGATGCTAATGTTTTGGTCAGTTCTCCTTCCACAGTGTAAAGTTTTGAGTAAGCAACCACTCATTCTTTAAGTTGGAAGGTAAGCTACCTATGGCTAAAAGCATTTGAATAAATGGTTTGTACTTTGGGAGAACTATGTGTTAAAAGTTACAGGTGTCAAAGTCGACTATAAAGAAGTACAATTTTAGACATAAGTGAATTGTTAAGATCATTTCTCAAGATTTATTGAGTCTTTTGAGATGATTTAAATTGGAGAAGGTGTGCAAACTATAGATGACACGTTCTGCAAAGTTTTATAAAAAACTCTACACATTTGATCAGTCAATGAATGAATTATGTGCAGTAGACTTTTTGAGTATCAACTCGTTTCACAGTTTGTTCAAGATTTTGGTAATTGAGCATTGATCCTCCAAATTGGTAAAGGTTTTGAGTTATTCTTGATATAGAGGTGCTCTAACATCAAGGATAACTTGTTCTTTTGGAGATTAACACTCTCCATCAAATATTGCTTCTGGCATTTTATGTCGTAGGCTGCATAATCTCATAGATTATGCAAAATCTATGAATGATTTAATATGTGCAGTTCAGGATTCTCAGGCTATGTTAGATGCAAAGATTTGGCATGCATGCTTTAGTCACCTAATTGTGCTAGTTTGTTACGCCAACAAAAATTTGAAATGATGTCCTCTCCACCCAAACTTGAGGCACCTCGTAAACATGTTTATGAAGGCTATATTTTGGGAAAAATGGAACATTCCTCCTTCCCAAAAGATGGTTTGGTTCAAGCTACTCAAAAATTGAAGCTTGTTCACAATGATGTCCATGGTCCTATGCAAACACCCTATTTTGGGAGATACATTTGCTTCGTGACTTTCATTGATGATTTCTCCAAGCACGGATGGTTGTATCCATTGAATGCAAAGTCAAAAGTGTTTATGTGCTTCAAACAATTTCTAATTTTGGTTGAAATTCTATCAGCATGCAAAATGGGCACCCTTTGTTCCGATCAAGGGGGCCAATACATGCCTTCTAATTTTAATGCACTTCTGGCTGAACATGGGATAAAACATTAGTGTATAGTGCCATATACACCTCAACAGAATGGATTTGCTGAAAGGAAGAATAGGTGACTCATGGAGATGGTGAGGTGTATGGTCAAAAGTCAAGCTTTACCACATAGATTCTGGCTTGAGGCAGTTATGTGTGCAACATATGTACTTAATAGGTGTGCCACCAAAGCACTATAGTCTATCACTCCATGTGAGGCTTGGCATAGTCACAAGCCATCTGTTGCTCATCTATGTGTTTTTGGTTGTCTAACATATGCATTAGTGCCTAAACAACAACATAAGGAATTAGATAATAAAGCATTGAAATGTATTTCTGTTGGGTACAATTCAGAAAGCAAAGGCTATTGTGTGTATAATCCATAGACTAAATGAATTTTGGTTAGCCACAATGTTGTTTTTGTGGAAGATGCAATTAAGCCATTACTTTCATGTACCACGGAGGCTTCTATTAGCTCTAGAGATGTGTATGACACTTTGTTGACTTTTTTTATAGGTGGATGATCAAGTGCTAGTCTGAATGAGGCGATTTCTCAGCCTTTACAAGTTTCATGTGATGATGTAGATCATTCTATTTCTGATGTTGATTTACATGATCCACTTGTTGATGAGAGGGTTGATATAGAGGAGGCAAAAACTATGCCAAAATGACTGGTGTAGACTTTGCAAGATAGCAAATTAGATGCACCTCTATCATATTGTACTAGTTGAAGCTCTCATAGTGCTTTTTTTTGCATGAGATTGCTATGATATGGGTACCTCTAGTCTTTGTGATGGGAGTGAGCCTATTTTGTTTGATGAAGCACAAAATTTAGAAAATTGGATGGATGCCATGCAATCAAAGTATGATGCTATTATGAAGAATGGTACTTAGCCCTTATGTGATTTGCCTCTTAGCAAAAAGACCATTGCCATTAAGTGGTTATACAAGATGAAGTGTAAGCCTGATGGAACAATTAATAGGTATAAGGCTAGGCTTGTTGCAAAAGGTTATGCTCAAGAAAGAGGCATTGATTTTGATGAGACCTTTGCTCCCACATGTTGAATCAATAATCTTCATAGCATCTGTGCACTTGCAGCTCATCATGATTGGAATATACATCAATTGGACATTCAAACTGCATTTTTGAATGCTGACTTTCATGAAGAAGTGTATGTATTTCAGCTTCATGGTTTTGTGTAGAAAGGGCATGAAAACAATAATGCAAAATCCTATAAATACATGCACTCTGTGGACCTGTTAACACAAAGTGCATGGCGGAGATTGCACCCAATCTTGTGTATTGTCTTGTCTCTTTGCATATCTATTTCCTATGTGTGTTCAGCACCCATATCCTCTGTGTGTGTATTACGATCTTAGTATCAATCGTATCATAGCATTGTGCATGTCACTACGGAGGTGTTTGACATTCTATTCATTTTGGCATCCGATCTCTATTTCGTTGTCTGCTTTCATTTTTGGATTTGGATTTTGATTCCGATTCCAATTCCAATTCCGATCTCTTCTCTCTATCTCTGTTTTAGTTTTGGTTTCAGATTCTGTTTTGGTTCTGATTTCTTTTTTTATTCCGGTTCCTAAACTTGAACCTACATTTACTCCTCTGGCTTACTCTCAGAGCATTGTGCCAGTCACTACAGAGGGATCTGACATTCCGTTCATTTTGGCATTCGATCTCTCTTTTTCTATCCATTCTTTTATCAGATTCAGAGTCCAATTTTGATCTCTTTCTCTATCTTTGTTTTGGTTTCAGTTTGTGTTTCTGTTTTGGTTCTGGTTTTTGTTTAGTTTTGATTCTAGTTTCGGTTCTTGAACCTGGACCTACATTTACATCTACGTTTACACCTATGTGTACATGAACTTTGGCACCTTTGGCACCTTTGGCTTCCCTGACACCCATGATCCCTTGGCGACCATTGGCTATGTGCCAACACCTTTTAATTAAGGAGTGACAATAAGGAGTCTTATATTCACCAAGGAGGGAGGATTTTAACCCACAATCTTACTTTCACAAGTCAACAGTTTTACCACTACACTATTTCTTTGTGTTTTCACTCCAGTTCTCTTTTCTTATATTTAACAAAACTTGCATCTCTCTCTTACTTTTTCAATTCCCAAGAACCACCCTTCCTTTTCCCCTTTGAATTAAAGAAATCTCAACATTGTTTTCACCTATACAACAAGGGG
Source organism: Ceratopteris richardii (assembly GCA_020310875.1). Lineage (NCBI taxonomy): Eukaryota > Viridiplantae > Streptophyta > Polypodiopsida > Polypodiales > Pteridaceae > Ceratopteris > Ceratopteris richardii. The sequence continues at coordinate 63,330,559 of CM035433.1, read as the reverse complement.
GTTTCATTGTCTACATATCCATGGACCCTATGAATACCATCCAGGATTTTGGTGAGTCACCTCTACCTGAGGTACCACTCGAGCAACAATTGGAGCTCTTTCGGCATGAACTTTGGGGCACCCAAAACCAGATCCAACAATGTGATGAAGTACTCAAAAGATGCAATCTGAAGAAAATAATTTTGCAAGGGTGGTTAAAGCTATTGTCTCTACACAAGCTGATGGCATGACTTCCAAGGTTGGTGTTAAAAATTACCAATTTCTATGCTTTGATAGCCATCAGGAAGGCCCATTAGTTCTTTTATGGTTATGACACTTTTATGATTTCTATTCTAACGAATCATATGCTAAAAGTGAAAAAATAAAATTTGCTACTAGTATTTAGTAGGGAAGGTTCAACTTTGGTGGAATGTCCTACATCAAAGTGCAGATCATCCGAGTACATGGAAGGCTTCCAAGATAAGGTTAAGGATTCTTTTCTTCCTCCTCAATATCATTTACATGTCCGATGTGCATGGACAATCTTTACATGGAAGGAGGGTGAAACTATCACTACCTACACAGAGTTGTTCTTGCAAAATCTATTATTGGTTGGATGCTCGAAGATGTACCTGAGGATACCTTGAAGAGGAAATATGAAGATGGGAATCCAAGCCAAGCTTCACACTCTATGGCCTACAACCTTCAATGAAGCTATCTCTTTTGCCTTTGATGCAGAGAAGGAATTTCAGTCCATAACCAAGTTGACCCATCTACAATAACCGCGTCAACGACCACTTTTTGTTAAACCTACTTTTCCTATGAAGCATAATTTTAATGCCCCATCTTACTATAGTTTTCCACATCCTCCACAATCCAACTACTCAATTTCATCTTTTTCTTCATCTCTCAAACCTATCAAACCACCTTCCTTGCAAACTTCAGTGGTCGATGCCCAACATAATCGACCACATATCAGCTATTGTGGTAAACTTGGACATGAAAGAATGGTGCCAATTGCAACCTCTTCACATGAAACCAACTACAGCTCAAATGCATAATATGGAGGTCTTCAACGAAGAAATTCCTCCTATTTGGACAGAGGAAGCATTGAAGAAGGACTTAAGTACCTTGGGTAATGGTATCTCTGTTCATTCTTTACTTTGCATGCACGGTACTGTTAATAATAAATTGGTTAAAATTTTACATGACGATGGTACTTCACATGATTTCATTTCACATTTATTAGTGCAAGAACTTAGATTAAAAATCTTTCCTTCCTTGTATAAAGTGAAAGTCGCATTTCAAGGTAGTCGTTAGAATGTAAAAAGAGAAGTGCATGACATTAAGATTAGCATAGGCTCATATGTAGATGCACTAACATTTTCAATTGCACCTTTGCAATCTTAGGATGTTATACTTGGTATGCCTTTTCATCATCATTATAACCCATTCATTGACTACCATACACATACCTTTAACTTTGAATATAAAGGTCAAACCATTACTTTATCTATGTGGCATGATTTCCAATCATTTCCATTGATTAGTCATACTCAAGTAAAATGTGCATTTAGGAAAGGATACAATTCATGCATTGTTTTTGTCAATGTCATAAATGATTATACACACACTTCCCGATGCACATAAATCTTTCATGGCTTCTTATAAGGATTGTTTTATGTTTGATTATCCCTCTGAACTACCACCATCTCGAGGATCCTTTGATCATAGCATAGACTTGATTCATGGTAGTTCTCCTCCTCATAAAGAACCTTATAGGCATGGTCCACTACACCAAAAGGAAATCGAAAACCAAATTAAAGACTTACTCCACAAAGGACTTATACGACCTAAATCTTCCCCATTTGGAGCACCCATTCTCTTATTGGAGAAGAAGAATAAAACTTATAGAATGTCCATTGATTATAGAGCCCTTGACAAGATCACAATAAAGAATAGATACCCTATTCCTCAAATAGATGATCTCTTAGATAAACTATGAGGATCTCATGTCTTTAGTAAAATTGCTTTTAACTTGGCTTACCATCAAATACGTATGATGCATAGTGATATTTATAAGACTACATTTAGAATGCAAACTAGTCATTATGACTTTATGGTAATGCCCTTTGGACTTACCAATGCTCTTGCTATATTTTTCCGAATGATGAATAAAATTTTTCTTGATTGCAAAGATTTGTTCTCATATTCTTCGATGATATACTTGTTCATCGTAAGAATGATAGTGAGCATGAAAAGCATCTCAAAATAGTTTTTCATTGGCTATTGAGAGAACACACTTTATGCTAATCCTGAAAAGAGTTACTTCTTTCAACATAAGCTAGAATATATATAGGACATATTATTTCAAGTGAAGGCATGCATGTCGATCCAAAAAAGTTTAAAGTTATGGTAGAATGGCCTACACCTCAATCAGTCAATGATGTACATTCTTTTCTTGGATTGGCTAGTTTCTATAGGAAGTTTGTTCAAATTTTTTCTTATTTAACATTGCCTCTTACCTTATGATCGAAAAAGAAAATAAAATTTTCATGGGAATCACCCAACAACAATCCTTTGAAAAACTCAAACATGCACTTTCACATGCACCTGTTTTATAGTTACCTGATTTTTCACAACCTTTTCATGTAGTTACTAATGCTAGAGTTTCAGGAATAGGTGTTGTTTTAATGAAAAACGATCATCCCATTGTATTTGAGAGTAGGAAACTTGCCCTTAGAAAGGAATTATAGTACATATGATAATGAATTATCAACAATTGTGCATGCTCTATGCATTTGGAAACACTATCTTATGGAATCTGAGGTATTAATCAAAATTGATCAACAAGCCGTTAATTATTTATTAAATCAGTCCTTAATCTCTGATCGACATCTTAAAGGGGCTTCATTCATCCAAAATTTTCAGCCCATTATCCAATATGAACTTGGAAAAGAAAATGTTGTAGCCGATGCTCTTAGCTGTTTTCCTTCACATTCTGTTGTTTTGCATCATATTTATGCCATCCAAATTTATTCCTTTCAAGAAATGATTTCCACATATGCATCTGACTTGTACTTCTCATGTGCATGGCATGACTTCAATAATTGTGCACCTTTAACTGATGAACATTATGCATTTCATCATAGATTATGCATTGGGACAACGAGACATATAGAGCACTTCTGCTTTCAAAATTTTTGTCCTTTGGCCCCACATGGAAAAAGATATCGCGTTGTATGTTTCTCAATGCATTGTAGGTCAACATATAAAACATCATCATGGTAAACCATTTGGATTATTAATGCCCCTTCCCATTCTGAATGAACCATGGGAACAAATTTCTATGGATTTTATCATTGGTCTTCCTATCACTGCATCATGTAATGATATGATTTGGACGATAATTGATAGGTTTAGTAAATATGCATATTTCATTCCTTGTAGAAAAACTTTGTCTGCTCCTCAAGTTGCTAAATTATTCATTAAATGCATTTTTCCACATCATAGTTTTCCTAAAGTAATGTTATCTCATCATGATGTTTGTTTTTTCAATCATTTTTGGGTTGCCTTATTTCACCATTTTGTTTCTAAAATAGATTTTAGCTCTGAATTTTGTTTGAGTTCGAGGTTAGAGGAAGCACGCGAACAACACAAGGAAGAAGAAGAAGCTTGGAGCACAACACACACTACTAAATGTATTACCACTATAATATACAAAGATAAGTAACATGTTAAGGCAATAGGCATATATACAAGCCGGGGAAAAAAACCTCCTAAAGAGGGAAAAAAGTGTTCGGTAGTCCTAGTGTGTTCACACATATCACTACCTAAATATATCAACAAATCCCCCTTAGGAGTGATGTGGTGAACAAGGAGCTAGCACTCATGTATAAGAAAGTGCCAAGCTATGTGGAATCAATCCTCAAAAGGAAGTAAGCCCAAAGCTTTGTGGAAAGCTTCAAACTTCTCCTTAGGTAGAGCCTCGTGAAAAGGTCTGCAATGTTCTCCTGCGTGGGCACATAAGCCAAGCTGATCTCTCCAATAGAGAACCTCTCCATGACATAATGATAATGCACCTCAATGTGCTTAGTGAGAGCATGGAACACAACCATAAGCCATATGAGCCACACACACTAAATGGTCGTTGTGAAACCTGCCCTATACTCAGCCTCACAATTGGAAGTGGCCACAGTAAGCTACTTCTTGCTCAACCAAGATATGCATGAGCTACCAAGCATGAAGCAAAAACCACTACTCAACACATGAGTGTCATAGCAACCAGCCCAGTCAGAGTCAAAAAAAGCATGTAAATGTGGCAGTAGTGATCCCCCCTTGGGATAAAACAATCCAAGTAGCTGGGTACCACTCAAATAGCGAAAGATGCGCTTAACCACCTACCAATGCTTGACACCTGGGCAATGCATAAACCTGCTCATTTGTGAGACTAAAAACTCAATATCTGGTCGAGTAATGCATAAGTAAATCAAGCATCCAATAGCTTGTTGATAGAGAACAACATCAAATGCATCTCCAACATCATGAAGACTCAATCGTAAACATGTCTCCATAGGAGTGGCAATAGATTTGAAATCTTCAAGGCCAAAACAGTGCGATAATGTGTCAATATATTTTGTTTGACACATAGATATTCCACCATCAACTTGCATAAACTCGATGCCCAAATAATGATGCAAATGCCCCAAATTCGACATCTCAAATGAGGCATGCAAATCAGCCTTAAAATCAGTAATATGCTTCTCATGAGGACCAGTGAGCAGCATGTCATCAACATACACAACAATGATCAGAAGCACATAATTAGCGCTCTTAACATATAAGGTGCTTTCAGTTGGATTGTTCTCAAAACCATGTGCAATCAGATAGGCATGTATCTTTTCATACCAAGCACATGGTGCTTGCTTTAAATCATATAGTACCTTCTTTAACCTGCACACGTGGTTTTCATGCCCTTTCTGCACAAAGCCACGAGGCTAAAAAACATACACTTATTCATGCAAATCACCATTCAAATGTAGTTTTAATGTCCAATTGATGTACATTCCAACCATGATGAGCTGCAAGTGCACAGATGCTATGAATAGTAGTAATTCGGCAAGTAGAAGCAAATGGCGACATGATTATTTGACATGAATAGTAGTAATTCGGCAAGTAGATGTATAGTTCATGATGTGTCAAATGGCGACATGATTATTTCTGCGAATGTCAAATAACTACCATCAATAGCCAACATATGGAATACATCATTGCTTTCAATTGTGGCCACTGACTAAATATCATGATGCAGAAAAATGAATGTATCTCAAAAAGTTGATCAGAACCACCCTATTGAGCTCTATTAAACTTGTAACAAACTTTGAGGTGCTTATATTGGCGAACTAAAACTTGTGTATATGTTTGGCACAAAAGGACAAAATTGCCTGCATATGCATTGCAATAGTGCGCACTGAGGCCAAAATGAGCTTAGATCAAAATTTCGATGCCACATAGCAAAGTTGTTTTGAAGTCCTAATCGCCCTCAATATCCGCACCAATTTTTTTGTGATTCTTAGACTATGACCCAAGGGGTGTTGACTGTACATCCTAGATGAAGCGGTGACCTTCTCTGATACCAATTGTTGGATTTTGAGGTATGCAAAAGCACACAAACATCACAAGGAAGAAGAATAAGCTTGAAGCACAACACACAATATTGAATGTGTTACCAAGTGAATGTAGAAAGATAAGTAACCCATTAGGGTTATAGGCATATATACAAGCCGAGAGAAAAAACCTCCTAAAGAGGGGAAAAGGTGCCCCGATGGACCTAAATGTGTTCACACACATCACGACCAAAAATAACACATACATACACATATAGATACATACATACATACACCAATATACACACACATACACATGCATACACACACATACACAGACATATACACACATATACAAACATACACACACATATACACACATGCATATACACATACACACATACATACACACATACATACACACATATACACACACATACACACACATTCACACACATACACACACATACATGTACACATACACATACACATACACATACACACATACACACATACACATACACACACATACATACACATACACACACATACATACATGCACACACACACATACACATACACACACATACATACACATACACATACACACATACATACAGACACATACACATATGCACACATACATACACACACATACACATACACATACATGTACACATACACACACACACACACACACACATATATATATATATGCTCATAATTTTTTTTTTCATGAACTTGTAGGTTACTATTTGAAAACTTTTTACCAAGCAGCAATATTCTTCCTACATCTCATGATGAAATGAAAAAGATAATCAACAATCTTGGTATAGATTATCATTGTTTACATGCATGTCCTTATGATTGTATTTTATATAGAAGTGAATATAGAGACTCTTTGACATGTCCAAAATGTCAATCTCCTCGATATAAGGATGAAAAAGGTAAAATCCCAAAGAACGTATTGGGAAATTTTTTGTTAGCTCCACGATTTAAACATATGTTTCAAAGCCAACATCATATTTAAACATATCTTTCAAAGCCAACATCATCTTTTAATGTGGAGAAATGCACGACATGTCTTCTTGGTTTCTAATGCTCACTAAAAGGTGCTCTTGGAGGTCTACACCATCCATAATTCACTAATAATTCATCACCAGCATGTAATGAAGTAATCACATTGATAACTATGTATCTTGTTACATCTCTACTCATTTATGGTGATTCATGACTATTTTCACGCTCTTCAAATGTGCAATTAGTCCTTGAACTATTATATCATCAGCTATTGTTTATGAAACCTACTATATTTCCATGAGTGTAAGGTCTTCCATCAATATATAATCTTTCATTTTTTGCATGTGTAGTCCATCTATTGGCAAGAGAAGCTGCATTCAAACATAATCCGTAAGTGTTCATGCTTTGAATATAACATGTAAGTCAATGACAATCTCCCCATCTATATATAGGACCACAAAATGATGTAAGAGTGACTTCCGAGTTCAGAGGAACATACAAATCCTATAGAATAAAGAAACCACGACTAGCACCACCGATACTAGAGGGAGCAATCATATGGCAATTACCCCAAAATTTAAAAATCTCTCCATCTAAAGGAAGTGGTCCTCTATGTCATCCTTTGTATCTTCTTCTATCATATGTTTGTACTAGAGGACAATCACGAGTTGGTAATGGATAATCTCTTGTTGTTTTAGTATGTAACCAGGAGGTAGAGGATTTTGAGAAACCTAAACTTGTAATAAATAAACAACATGTTTGTGATGTGTATGAGGAATATTAGCATTATTAGTAGGAGAATCATCATCATCATCACCATCATCATCATCAAATAAATAAGTAAATATTCTTGTATATTTAGTATATTTTTATTTTGTATATATGATTTTAAAATAAAATAATGACATTCATTTATGGAATCAATACATAGCCCAGCATTATCGTGTCAATCAAGTGGTGGCATATGCCAAAAAATACCATAATCTACCTCATGTTCCATACATTCCAATCCTGGTCTTCAAAAGGTGCCATAACAAAGATTACATCAACATATAATGCTCTTGATAGTAAAAATCGTCATAATTCATATCAAACGACACATGTGAAGTTGTTGCATGGGTAGGAGGTGCTTGAGTACCCTCTGATTGATCAAAATCTTATTTTAATATAACAGTAAAAAAACATGTATCAGTCATGTAAGTATTTATCAAATATTAGATCCAAAAGTTTAATATACTTTAGGAGATGGTGGTGGAGCTCCTTGTGATTGATCAGAATCTGATTGTGTAGCAAAAAAAAGGGTATTATATATTCATAATTTGATTACATACATACATACACATTCACATGTACACATTTACACATGCATACATATCCACATATACATAGATTCACATTCTGACATCTAAATACACATACACAATCACAAGAATACACATTCACACATACACACAACATACATTTACACATGCACAGGGCATGCACACTTACACATCCATATGCATGTCTAAAAAGTAAAAGTTTTATTGTATTCTGATCCAATTGTTTTTTTTTGTATGTATGTGTGTGTGGACGTGTGTGCGTATGTGTATGTATGTGTGTGTCTGTGTGTATATGTGTATATGTGTATATGTATGTGTGTGTATGTGTATGTGTGTATGTGTATGTGTGTATGTGTGTATATGTGTATATGTATGTGTATATGTATGTGTATGTGTGTGCATGTGTGTGTATGTGTGTGTATGTGTGTATATGTGTGTGTATGCATGTGTGTGTGTATGTGCATGTATATAGATATGTGTGTGTGTCTGTGTGTATGTATGTTTATATGTGTATGTATGTATATATGTGTGTGTATGTGTATGTGTATGTGTGCATGTGTGTGTGAGTATGTGTGTATGTATATGTGTGTGCATGTGTGAGTGTATGTGTGTGTATGTGTAAATGCATGTATGCATGTGTGTGTATGTACATAAGGATAATGGCCATAATTCTACAAAAAATAAAATTGAATATGCTACATATTTTGGATATCGAGGCCTGAGTGAGCAAATAAGAGAACATACATATGATTTTGTGAGTATTATTAAATTTGATATAGTTCATTTTATTTTGATTGATGTTTTATATTTTTAATTTATTTATGTTTCTTATATGTACTACAGGAGTATTATGGAGAGGTTGATATGGATGAGGTGGACAACCAGACACACGAGGGACAATATCGATCGTCACACGGCATTGACCTCTCTATCCATGATGCCACTTCAGATATATCAGATCATGCAGATGATCATGATGAGGTGGATGATGATGATCATGGGGGTGATTCATATAATTGACATTATTTACATTCAATGTATTATATACATTCATACACACATACGTACATACGTACATACATACATACATACGTACATACATACATACATACATACATACATACATACATACATGCACACACACACACACACACACACATATATATATATATATATATTCTCATATCATTTATGTTTTTAATTGTGTCTATGGCATGAGTTCATAATGTTAATAATTTTAGAGTGTTTACTAAACTAATTTATTTTATTGAAGTGAATTATATGATTGAAATGACTAATTATTTTTATTACAATTTATCTTCCACATGTGATTTATTACTTTAATTGTATCATTCATTCATATTATATGTGTTTGTATGTGTATATGTGTGTATGTGTATGTATGCACATGTAGGTATATATGTAAATTTATGCATGTGTGTGTGTCTATGCGTATTTGTGTGTTTATGAGTGTGTATGTGTATATATGTGTGTGTGTATGTGTCTATATGCATGTGTATTTGTATGAGCATGCATGTGCATGTGGATGCATGTACATATGCAGATGCATGTGTATATATATGTGTATGTGTGTGTATATGCATATGCATGTGTATGTGTATGAGTATGTGTGTATGTGCATGTATGTGCATGTAGATATGTTTGTGCATGTGCATGTGTGTGCATGTGTATGTGTAAGTGTATGTGCATGTACATGTGCATGTGTGTGTATGTGCATGTGTATAAGTATGTGTGTATATGTGTGTATGTACATGTGCATTTGTATGTATATGTGTATGTGCGAGGATGTTAATTTATGAAAACAAAACAATTTAAATGATATAGAAAGTATGAAAATTGTAATTGCAATAATTAGCCATATATTATGCTTAGTGAACTTCTTCAATAACCTGCAATAAAGAGATAGAGGTAGAGAGAGAAATACACAGAGAGAGAAATTGAGAGAGAGAGAGAGTTTGTAGGTGCAATGCAAATATGAAGGTTGGTTCGCTCTTCGATCAAACGCACGTAGAATGACGATCAGAGAGCGATGCGATTTTTTTTGTTATGATAAAAGGCAGGTGTCACATAAGTAATGCTCCATAGTCATATAATCAATGATAAATTTCTTGAATGTGTGGATTCATCTAAGCGATGCATTAGTGTCGCATATGCGACACTCCACTAGCATCACACATGCGACACTCCATTAGCATCCCATATGCGACACTCCATTAGCATCGCATATGAGACACTCTATTAGCGTCACATATGCGATGCTTATTTTGCATTGCATATGTGATGCTTATTTTGCATTGCATATGAGACACTCCATTAGCGTCCCATATGCGACACTTATTTTGCATTGCATATTTGACATTCCCTTAGCATCGCATATGCAACGGCATTGCATAAGTGATGACTTTTGAATGTCGTTAGGCCCTCGTACTAAACCTCGCGATTGGCCTTTTTTAAGCGATGGTGTGCACCCGATGCTATATATGACGACACATGCAATCACGAAGTGACAAAATTGTGTCGTGTCAACTGTCACTATAGAGGGTCACTTCTTGTAGTGTTGGAGCTTATGTGAGCTTATCTATTTGGAGCATGCCATCTTCAACTTTGGAGATTTTGAAGCTATGAACAACTCGTATCTCTTGCATATTCTCTATGCTATCTTGTAACTCCACATACTTCAACATGGAATGTAATGAACATATTTGGATCTTGGCTCCTTTCATCTCTCTCTCTCTCTCTATATATATGTGTGTGTGTGCATGTGCGTGTGTGTATGTACATACATACATACACACATACATGCATACATATGTGTGTGTATATATCTTTTATATGTTGTGTTGTCTATTCTCATCTTGTCTCTCTCTCTCTCTATATTGACTTGTCTCTATATTGATTGTGGACCTAAAAACCAACAATACACACACACATGTATATTTTATATCATATTGTACACTACAATTGGTATGGTTGCCAAAGGTAAGCCACAATGAACAATTCCTATTCAAGCTAACAAGCATCAAGAGCAAGCAAACAAGGTAGAACTATTGACTCCAACATGGAAATATGTTTAAAAAATTTAGTGGTATGACTCTTCAAAGTATCAAGCAACACATGGAGTCTTAAACACCGATATCTCATGCTTCATCAACTTCAAAACCATAAAAAAACTCTTGAAGT
>CM035433.1:63276931-63296931 GCA_020310875.1 Ceratopteris richardii | reverse complement strand
TAATGAAGTAAAGGTAGTTTTCAAAAGAAGGTGTCTGCCTAGGACCACAAACATCACCATGAACAAGTTGCAATTTATGAGCATCTCGAATTCAACCATCTTTTGGGAAGGATGAATGTTGCATATTGCCCAAAATACAACTTTCACAGACATGTTTACAAGGCCCTTCAAGTTTGGGCAGAGAGGACACCATTTCAGATTTTTGAAGGCCTAGCAAACTAGCAAGATTTAGATCACCAAAGCGTGCATGCCAAAGCTTTGCGTCTGAGATAGCTTGAGAATCTTGAACTCCACACTCTGAATGATTCACATATTGCATAGTCTACAAGCTTATACAACCCACAACATAAAATGCCTGAAGGAATAATAACATCACCAATAATAACATCGTCATTTGAGAGATCATGAACTGTAAATCTATCATCAACAAATTTGACAACCAAGCTTATCTTGGCTAATGCTGAAATTGAAAATAGATTTTTCTTGATCCTTAGTACATACAAAGCTTCTGACAATGTGAAAGAACTACCTTAAGTAGCAGTTAAAATGTTCTTACCAACTTTCATTACAGGATAAGAGGAGTTGTTAGTGCATGTGACATTATTCCTTGTAAGGGAAAGCTCAATCAAACTGAAGAAACTGCGTTGCGAGATAAGATGTGTGGTTGCCCTACTATCAAAGTACCAAACATTTGAGTCTATTGCAGACATACGCTACGTTGCTCATGAGAAGATGGATCCTAGCTTCGTACAATAGTAAATGCCCATTCTTCATTCTTAACAAGATGAGCGGACTCTGTTTTAGGCATAGAGGCCTCTGCAGCAACCATTCCAACCTCTTTCTTCTTTGCCTCTTTTGAAGCATCTTTATGACATGATCATTTCCCTTACAGTATTTACAAAACAGATTCTTCTTTTTAGTTTTCCTCTCATCTTTGTCTTCCTTCTTCGACTTTACAACATTAACAGATTTTTGCGTACTAGTAGATTAGCTCCATTTACCTTTGCCCTCCTGATTAGTTAGGAAAGCTTGATCTGCAACACGCATAATGGACCTGTTCTGTTTGGATTGATCTTCTTGCAACAAAACAAAGACTAACTTCTCAAATATTAAGGTATTTGGATTGCCTTTCATCATCAATCGAAGAGTAGAAGCAAAACTTTGTTATGAATCAAGAAGACCGTTAAGAACAGAATGCATAAGTGAACTATCTGGCAAGACTCCATCAACAAAAAGCAAAAATCAACTTCTCCTTCAGATCTTTGAGTTTTGTCAAGAAACTATCCAGAGAATCTCCTTCGTTCATATGCTCACTCTCCAACTATTGTTGGAGGTAAGCAACATGAGCTCCATTTCTTGCTTGATATAAAGTGGTAAGTGTATCCAAAGCATCCTTTGCTATTTAGGAGCGAATATGAGGGATAATAGCACGTTTGACAGACAAAGCCATGAATGCATGCACTCGAGCATCTCTGCCATCCCAACAAAGTTTCTCTTAGTAGGTGGAGAAGGAACCACAGAAAGAACAGGAATTCGAAGGTCATCATTTTCAACGCCATTTGCATCGTCTTCAATAACTGTATTTGTATGACCTAGGTGTAGTAGGTTGTTTTTCAACACCCTGCACAATATTCTACAGTTCTTTTGCTACCAATACATAACACATCATATATGCCCACAATGGATAATTAGTACATTTCGCTAAACTTGAAGCAAACTTCAAGGCGCTTGTACTGGCGAATCGAAACTTGCATATATGTTTGGCACAAAAGGACGAAATTGCGAGCACAGGTGTTGCAATAGTGCATTCGGAGGCTGAAACGATCTCAGATCAAAGTTTCGACGCCACACAACAACACTTTTGAGTATGCTTACCAATTTTCATGCGATTTTGAGACTCTGACCGGAGGGGTGTTGATGACACCCTAGATGATGCGGCGACCTTCTCTGATACCAAGCACAAGGAGGAAGAAGAAGCATGGAGCACAAGGCAACACTAAATGAATTACCAAGTGAATGTACAAAGATAAGTAACCCGTTAGGGCTATAGGAGTATATACAAGCCGAGGGGAAAAACCTCCTAAAGTGGGAAAAAGGTGCCCTGGCACTCCTAAGTGTGTTCACACACATCACTACTGAAATATATCAATAGGCATTGTGTGTGTATGTGTGATCTTTTTTTGTGTTCTTCTATGCATTGTATATGCTCTAGAGAAAAAAAGAATCTTTTCAATGGAGTCACAATCTAATTTTTATTTAAAAAAAAGCTCTGTAATTTAGATGAAATAAATTCTGATGTAAAATTACATTTTGAATCTGTATGTGCCATGTCTAGAAGGGAATACACCGTTCCATAATTGGGTGGCTCCTAAAAGTCAGGTGCTTCTGATCCCCTTTGGATTATGATCTTGATACTCGACATTACGATTGGTATTCGAGCCTAAGCTATTCCAGCACATTTACCTTAGAACAGATTAAAAGGACTCTAGAAAGGGATATTTCACAGACTCTATATAGTCATGATTCATGTAGTTCTTGGATTGTTTTGGTCATAAGTGTGGTTGTTGATTTTTTTATCATATGCTCCAAGTACAGATCAACTTTGCCACATTTTTTGTGGATTTCATCCCTTAACCACTGCACATAAGGCATGACTCCTTGTATCGAACAGGTGTGTGATGAATAGAGGAAGCTTGAAAAGAAGGACTGCACATGAAAAGCTGGTGAAATGCTTCCTCATTTTGATTTGGCCAGCTGCGTTCTGCAAAATACCTGTCTATATTTGATTGATAATAAAGTGCTCATGTTCTGCTTCAAAACCCCTTAATTTGTCTCCATGACAATCAATATCCTGCTTAGCCTCTAAGGAACTCCAGGCTTCCATCACTTGGGACACACTGATGTACATTTCTCAATAGAAGGTTTTGCATGGCTGATCACCTCACTGGAGACCATATATGATGAATGTGCTCAATGAAGAAATACCCTGCATAACATAACTGATTAAATTTCGGTCACCAGAGCAGATCAACTGATCTTAGACTGCAAGAAGTTCCTTTTCAGGAGTTCTACTCCTTCCAAGCAGGGATGATAGAAGGTCAAACAAGAGGTAGTGCATTGTTTACCACTATTTTTTCTGCCAAAGAAAGCCTTGCAAAGTGTTTATATGTAAGTTTCTTCCTGTTAATGAGGGAAACAAGCTGTGTCTGTAAAGAGATCCTTACACCAACATGACATTCAGTGTCTGCGAATGTTGTTCTCTCTGGGACCTAAGTGAATGATTAATATGGAATTAATCTTAGGATTTTCTGCGAGTCTAGAAACTAAAGGACTTGTGCCAATAAACTGCTGCTGAAAAGGTCCAAGATGCTTAATAGACTCTTCAATAAAAGCTGCTTCTTCATCTCTACACAATCTTCAAATGTATTAACAGCAGCATAATTTCCTGAAGATTTTTAGAGTGATTCATGAGTTATAGGTGAGAACACTCCATCTGAAAAACCACAGCATTTTGATAATAATTTCAATCCAAATTACGTGTCTCTATGGTCATTTTTAGATTTAAATTGGTTCTCTATAGTTGATGTGCGAAGGTTTTGGATATTTATATTCATAATGCATTAAGTCTATCTTTTGATCACTTTTGTACACATTAATTCCTGACATCTCACTTGTTGATTGTTTCATAGTGATGGCCGATCTCGCCAATTTGGATTTGTAGGATATCGTTCAGAGGAAGAAGCATCAGCTGCTGTGAACTACTTCAATCGAACTTTTATAGACACTTCTAGGCTTACATGTGAGGTAAATATTGCTCAAGCCCTGTCAGCTGCATGTGTTGTTTTTAGTATTATTGCTCAAAACAATTTTTTTTGGAAGATGCACTCCTCTCTCTCTCTGTGTCTGCCTGGTATTCAGCATGCATTAATTTGCACATCAGGTACCCAGCACCCACCCTCCATTAGATGTCTAGTGGCTTTCCCATAGTTTAAGGCCATCACATTTCACTATCACTTGGTGCAATCAACTGATAGAGTTACCCTTTATTCCACTCTTTCTTATATCACCTAGAAATTGTACCAAATTCATCATAATTTGAATCTTTTGGTTTCAAAGGTCATCTTGGCCTTTCAAAGACATTAGTATAACCGCCCTCCCCCCCCCCCCAAAAAAAAAAAAAAAAAAAAAAAAGGAAAAAAGAAAAAAAAAGAAAAAAAACAAAAGAAAAAAGAAAAAAAAGAGCATACACAGAATAGAAGTGCACCACCTCATCCTCACCAAATGCAAGAGCATGTATATTGTTGAAACTTGCTTTGACCATGGCACTATTTTCAATGTCTATCTATCATCATTATCACCTCCTTGTACTATCATCATATCTTCATATTAAGCCATCTAATTAGGGTTCTCAAAAATGCATGTCCACTAGCCATTATATCAGGATGATATATTAATATTTTTAAAAAGTCAAATCCTTTGAAACCAACGAGTTACAGTATGGTGGTATTTTTGGGTTAGGCATAATTGTAGTTAGAGATCCTTGATGGGTAGGTAGAGTTAACCTTGAGTCCCTTAACTTTTTCCTTTGCAACATGGCTTCCCCGTATTGAGGATTTCTCTATTTTCTCTCTCTCTCTTATTGTGGGTTGCTCTAATGTCTACTTCGTGCACTAATGTCTACTTTGGGCTTCTTTTGCATTTCCTTGGTGTTGATTCTGCATTGGTCTTGCATTCATTTGACAGTTACCTTACAGTTGGTGTTTAGCTTGTTATGCTTACCATTCTTATTTGCATTCTACCTTAACAACTTGATACTAGAGACTCGAAGCTTGTGTCTTTATCCGCCAAGGTTTCATTTCTCTCTTTTTCGCATCTCATGCCCTACTCCCTAAAATTTATCTCAAACATTTGGGGAAAAACACAATGAAATTGGAAAACACTTCCACAAATGTATATGCAATATAGCCTAAATTGCTCAATCTTGAAGTATGAGCCCAGAATCCGAATTGTCTAGGGGAGTAAAATTGAAAGTGAGAGAGAGAATTCTCCAAGATGAATCTCTTCCAGAACTTGAAAACTTTCTTCAATGTTGGTATAGGCTGAGGTGCACTCCCAAACACACCATTTTTGTGTGGAAGGTTCAAGCTAGGTCAGTTCGGTGCGCTCGGTGCGTTTAGTTTGGTGTGCATAAGGTGCGAGGACCGAATGGTATCCGAAGGTAAGGTTCATCGTTACAAATACACATATATTCATAAGAATCTAAGGTATAGTATATACATATATATTATGCATGTTAAAACTTACAAATAACAAATTACAACCATTAATAAACCATGTGGCACAAAACACAATATAGTCGAGGGAGAAAATTCTAAACTCTGATAAATATGAAGTCAGAAACATACATATATATTGGAGTTTGGATACATCATGGGCTATAGCCTATAGTATGTAAGTATCAGAAATGATAATGCGACCTCTATAATGTCCAGTGTCCAATGTCAAAAACCATGAATCCAAAAAGTAACATGACACATCGTACATATGATATCAATGATCATACATGGTAAGATAAACATCTACCAAATGCGTGAATCATCATGTGTAATGTCATATATGTGAGTCATTATATGTCAAATACATCATAGTGGGCATGACTCATGAGTATGTCTATTCTAGATTATCTATGCCAAAGGAATCCTCTGATGATTAAAGAGAAATATCATCTCTAGGAATGACATTCCTTTCATCATCATACTGTGGTAGTCGCAGATGAAATAGCCTCTTGCATCCGTGTGCACATATGATATAAAAGGCCAAGTGTGGATCCCTCCATATCCGCAAATTGTTGTACTATATGAATCAGTTGCATGGCACACATGATATTCGAAATCTTTGCCCAAAAATCCATGTGAAAAATCTTCTTCCGTACATAATTTGCCGTACATAATTTGCTCTCTTTGTGTGTCCTCTTGCCATGCTTCGCCGTCGGTGGTCTACAACCATCATGCATAATGCATCCATGCATAAATGTAGTCTAGCAAAGATATGGTATACGTAGCCAAATCGGGTCTCTGCCGGACGAATCAACTTTTTCTCACTATGAGCGCGAAAAATAGCTAATGCTTGGTGATTCTTATGTATGAAAGAAATCATGTATCACTGACCATAGAAGATAGCCAAGGGAGCTTCTCTATATCCTCGATGAACAAATCTAAGAAATGTGCAGCGTATGGACTCCACACAATGCTAGGAAACTTAGCCTCTACCGACTCTTCCATTCTCTTACAATTTGAGGCACTATCCGTGACAACTTATACTACATTTTGCACACTAATTTTCTCAATGTCACCTTTAATGTGCTCAAATATAAACTCTCCATTGATGCATGTGCAAGCACGACTACAATCAATGGGCCTAAGAAAATAATTGTCAAAACAACTAGAGATCATTTTGTTTATGATAATGACGACGTCGAATGCCACTCCATCCATTGAATGGAATGGAGCATCCATGTGTCTTCCACCTCAACTTAATGGGCTCTAAAAGATTCTCAATTCTCTCTTTCTCTACTGTGAGCATGGAGGTACACAACCTCTTGTAATCAACTCGATGCCAATCATCAGAAGGGCCTACTTGAGCTCTTGCTTTTACTATTCTTTTCCATGCATCTGTATGGACAACATTGAAGGGAATGTTTCAATATATATGCAACACTCTCTCTACGTAAGCTACTTTTTGGTGTTGCTTTTGCAAACCAATAGATAAATAATTTGAATGAAGAGAGGAATGTGATGCTTTAAATTTTTGAGATGAATGTTCATCCAATAGATTAGACCCTTCATTCTCATCCAGTTGAGAAGAGGGTTCTCAATGTGCTATCGTTAGGTCCTATCTTATCAATTTCCTCTAATATATCATGAGAAGTTGCAAGAAACTCACAATAATAAGCCGTTGCAACATCTTGAGAGTAATCTTATGCTCTTTGCTCATGATCTTTGCAATGTCTTGTGGGACTTCTATGCACCCACTAATGCGTGATCCTCCTTATCATGATACATGTCGGATAAGATGTGTAGTCATGGTAGAAAAACACTTACCACAATACTTACATGTCCATCTCCTTGTCCTACAACCGGATGAAGTACTATTCACCAACTCATTATGAGTGATATGAATACCCGATAGTGATGAAATCCCATGAGGCATGGTGTCACTATGTGTGTCTTGACTCTCTCTCTCTCTCTCTCTATCTTGGGTTGATGGAGTAGGACTTTGGAGGAGTCGGGACTTGGGGGGCTTAGGGCTGAAGGTTGTGCTATATAGGTACGGTAAATAGGATGATGGATCACGCATGCGGGTAAGGAAAGAGTCTAGAGATCACTCGGAAGTTCCGAACTCGCACTTGTCGCTCGACAGCTCGACGCTACTGTTGGCTTAGGGCAAGTGAATACTCAAATTTGAACCGGCAAAATATCCTTGTGTAACGAAGAACTAGATCTCAAAATCGTACCCAATTGAATTGTACTAAATGAACCACAAAAACTATAAATTTGTTGCACCGAATCTACTATGGGTTCAAGAATTGTACCTAAGCTCGAATACCAATCAAAATTGGTAGGCATCGGAGGAGAGAGGGGGGTTGTAGAGAGGGAGAGAGAATGTTACACGAAGTCAAGAAGGTAGGAAAAAGAAATTGCACCTAAGTTTTTGGAGTCCCATGAAGTGAGTTTTGGGGCCTTAGTTTTATCCAAAGTGCCTTTAGGTCACCGAGCCATGTTCACACATGCCTAATGACCAAAAGTAAAGAAAAAAAAGGGATGAGTGCCTATAAGACTTAAGTACCCCAACTGTGGGCCAAAAAATATGAGAAAAATATGTGTGAACATCCTCTTTTAGAGAACTATCATCTATTTATACATAATGGAGCTCCATGGGGTCTTTATATGCAACAAGAGGGTAGTGGCACTATCTACCACAGAGGTTCAATACATTTCAGCTACACAGGTTTTCAAAGAAGCCATCTGGTTAGCACGCCTATGCGGTTTGTTTGCCTAGTAAGGCATTTGCTCTTGGTTATGAGAGAGAGAGTGCCATATGTATGGCAAAGAATGCCACGTTCCATGCATGCACAAAAGATATTGGTATGCAATATTATTTCATAAGAGAGGTGCTTGATGATGTTGTGAACACTTTGATCAAGGTTAATAGCTCACAGAATCCAACAAATGGTGTCACTGAGTGCCTACCCAAGGCAAAACATAACTTATATATATAGATGGTGGAAGCTATCTTGAATTAGCCTCCTTGGTCCTATAAGTGGCATGTTGTTGGAGGTAAAAGGCCCCACGGACTCTCCTTTTGTGTAATTGTACTGTATGGCATGATGGCTCTCATCAAGAGCTATCCATACATATATTTTACTCGTATCTTTTGGCCCCCATTATCCATATATGATCGTTATAGGTATTTTTCCCTTACTTTTTACCCCTTTGGTCACTAGACATATGTAAACATGTCCAAGTGAGCTGATGTTCACATTTTAATAAAACTAAGGCCCTCTCACTCAAACAATTGAACTTGCAAAGTCACCAGGGGACGGGGACGGGTCCCGGGAATGGTAGTGTCCCCGGGACGGGGACGGAGCCTAGGGTGTCCCGGGAACGTGTCCCCGGGACGGCACAAAAAAAATGTTGACTTTCTTTAGATAATCAAATGAAAGTCATCTAAAATTAGTTTTTAATATATGAAATGACCAATAACAAGAAGTCATAGAGAGAAGAAGTTTTTTTTAAGCGTAAACAACGAACATGTACAATGCACATGTAATGAGTATATAGAATCCAAGTGGGGAGTCTCAATTTCTAGAACACCATCAGTCTTCAGTGGCTTCTGCATCTTCAAGTTCTTCATTTGCCACTTTGTATGGACTATGACCTTGTGTCACCTCCCATTCTTTAAAAGTATCTCCTTGGCATTGAGTCCTCCGAAGTTAAAAGTGAAATTGTGATTAGATGAGTTGAAATGAGGCCTTTTTATGCTTGTGTAAGGGATTGAAAGAAGATTCTAGAAGTCCTAAAGTTAGGTATCAAAATTTGGATTAAAGCATCAAAATTCACCTTGAATTTCAAGCCCAAAGAAAACCTCATTAAGCTTCAAAACTTCCCGTCCCCGTCCCGGACAGCGTCTGTCACCAGAAAACGTACCGGGGACGCGTCCCGGGGACAGAAAGCTGTTTCACAGATGTATGGGGGGACGGCAGCCGTCCCCTTTTCCCGTCCCGTCTCCTTCCATATTGGGGACGGAGTCCCGGCATCCCTAGGGCCCGGGGACGCGTCCCCATGTGACATTGAGTTGAAGTCTTCATAACATTTACATGTAGCTCTTCTCAACCCCCATCAAATTCTTGCAAAGTTCACACACTCTCTCTCTCTTGAATCCATGCTCATTGCGTACTGTTTGGAGCACATGAGCATAGTTTTATGAAGCTCTTTGTGTGCTCTTTCAATATAGATGGACAGATGGATGGATATATAGATACATACAGAGAGAGAGAGAGAGAGAGAGAGAGAGAGAGAGAGAGAGAGAGAGAGAGAGAGAGAGAGAGAGAGAGAGAGAGAGAGAGAGAGAGAGAGAGAGAGAGAGAGAGAGAGAGAGAAGAAGAAGAAGAAGAAGAGAGAAGAAAGTCATATTAATGTCTACCAAAAGGCCAAGCTTGGCCTATGAGACAAAACCATGTACAAACTGTGGTCATCTTTATGTAGCAATGAAAAGAAAAATACTCACTACAAAAAAGAACTATGCAGGCTGAAAACAACAAGATGATGGTGTATCTAGTAATGGTGGAGAAGTGGAGATAAAGTGGTGTTGCGTGGGGGGAGTGTGGCTCTGACTTCGCAGATAATGGCCACCTAATACATAGGGACCTATGTGGGGGGTGAATGTGTTTACCCTAACTGATACAAATGAGTGGAAGAGGGTGGAGTATTGTGGTACATTGGCAGTGGACTCAGTACCTCTTGCAAGAGGGCGACCCAAGTTGGTGGTGCGCTTCTGCTCCATCATGTGGTTGTGGGCTATCTTGATGTGGGAGATGTCCTCTCGATGCAGTCTTGGTCGTTGGTACCCAACCGTACGTGGTCTGTGTCGCCCTCTCTCTGCGGTTGCTTGCTCGAACGTGAGCCCTATGCCTCTAGAAGGCTGGTGTGTCTGATGTGGCTCAAGTCGCCGAAAGAACTGAGTAATAGTCCGCTGGATGCCTGTGTGTGTCCGATGTGTGCGCTGTAGCATCTGCTCACGTCTCTCATATGCTTGCATGTGAAGCAACCCATCCCCCGCTGGTCTCTTGTGGTCATGCACAATTGGAGTGACTCCTCAATCCGGAACTGTACTCATAGGCATGAGTATGCTGGGCATCTTGTAATCAAGTGCTCCTCACTCTCTATCTCTGTATGGCATACTGGGCACCACCTCTCCTCTCGGGGGACTCCTCTTGCACGACCTCTCTCCATCTCGAGCTGATGTGATGAAACTCGAAGCTTCCCAATGACGTCACGGAGGTGGTGTGGTAGTAGGAAATGCTCACGGGATCTCAACGACGACACGAAGGTGGTGTGGTAGGTATGTCTGCCTATAATATGAAGCCCTGATCTGAAATCCATAGCATTTTATGTGGCAATGGATCTGTCGGGCTGATCCATGTCCTTTGTATGTATGTATGCCATATCTCTTGACGGATGATCCTATTCGTCTCCTGGTCGGAGAGAGAGTAGGTGGGGGCGCGCGAGTCATATTGTACTGGTGGTAGTCTGTTTATGTCAAGTCCATGGTGGGCCAGCCAATCTCATGTTTGTGCATACCATGAGGAAGTGTCCCCCGCAATCGCCATGTCGCGTGATGCCTGGAAACCTCTGTAAGTGATGCACTCTCTATCCATGCCTTGGATCTTGTGTAATAAACATACTGTCAGGAAGAGTACTTCTACTAGCATCGGTGGTGCAGCAAGCTCTGCCCGTATGATATCGTGGGGTAGAGAGGGTATGTAAAGGCGACTAGAGATATGGACTTAGAGACACCTCACAAACTTTTTCAAGCCAATGATCATGAAGCAAATTGAATAGAAAGATGTCGCAACAAAGTCAAAATCTCGTCTACACTAAAGTCACACTACTAGACCAAGCATCTAAGCTTGCAAAATTGAAGCATTCACGAGCATAGATGAAACCATCTCAATATCAAGTCTCCACATGAATTGCAAAGGAGAATTCGAGTCATTTTAGCGTGCCATATTGAGTGGTTGGTCATGATCTTGACCCTCGCCAATACTAAAGCAATTCATAAACATCCAATGCTCAATGCAAGATTTCCTTGTGTTATGTATCGCGCACACTATACTAGTGATCCTTTATATCACTTAATGGATTACTCTTTCACCTTCACCATGGCACTCTAGCATTTACTGATATGGAGAGCCCTCCCTCCCTCCCTCCCTCCCTCTCCCTCCCTCCCTCCCTCCCCCTCCCTCCCTCCCTCCCCCTCCCTCCCTCCCTCCCTCCCTCCCTCCCTCCCCCTCTCCCTCCCTCCCTCCCTCCCCTCTCCCTCCCCCTCTCCCTTTCCCTCTCCCTCTCCTTCTCCCTCTCCCTCTCCCTCTCCCTCTCCCTCTCCCTCTCCCTCTCCCTCTCCCTCTCACTCCCACTCTCCCTCCCCCCTTCTCCTTCTCCTTCTCCTTCTCCTTCTCCTTCTCCTTCTCCTTCTCCTTCTCCTTCTCCTTCTCCTCCTCCTCCTCCTCCTCCTCCTCCTCCTCCTCCTCCTCCTCCTCCTCCTCCTCCTCCTCCTCCTTCTCCTCCTCCTCCTCCTTCTCCTCCTCCTCCTTCTCCTCCTCCTTCTCCTTCTTCTCCTTCTCCTTCTCTCTCCTTCTCCTTCTCCTTCTCCTTCTCCTTCTCCTTCTCCTTCTCCTTCTCCTTCTCCTTCTCCTTCTCCTTCTCCTTCTCCTTCTCCTTCTCCTTCTCCTTCTCCTTCTCCTTCTCCTTCTCCTTCTCCTTCTCCTTCTCCTTCTCCTTCTCCTTCTCCTTCTCCTTCTCCTTCTCCTTCTCCTTCTCCTTCTCCTTCTCCTTCTCCTTCTCCTTCTCTCACTTATGGCTTAAATCCCACATTGGGCAATGGGCTAAGGCGACATGTCCTCCCCCCCTCTCTCTCTCTCTCTCTCTCTCTCTCTCTCTCTCCCCCCTCCCGCGCGGTATTCGGGATGCATTGAAGCGTTCCAAAAATAGCTCCAACTTTATGTTAAATTTTGACTTTAAAGCTAGAGGGCACTGGATAGCATCAAACTAGATATAGAGAACCACATCGATTAAGAAGAACAATTTTTCAATTCGTTTTGAACTGGTTAAAGTTCAAAACATAAGGAACTAAATGGGAAACACCAAATTGAACCTTAATTTAGACCCAAAAGTACGTGAACTAAATCAACTATGCTACTATGTAGGATTGTTACACAAGCCCTTGTGACTAAAATTGGAGTGCATTTACATTATTGCACACCAAGCTTAGGAATCCCCTCTGTAAGGAGAACCTATATCGAGTGGTCAATTGTAAGGTTAGTCTTCGACTATTTCATAGTTTATGGATTCTTAAAGGTTCAAGATATATATATCTAAAATGTTAATCATAAGTTTAACCCTAGTTCATGGATTATGTTTTGAATCTTTAGGTTTTACCTATTTTATTTCACGAGGTTAATTCCTCGAAAGAGGACATAGAGGAATGAGTCTTGATCCATCAAGGTTTAAGACAGGTATATTATTTTATTACCTTGTAGTATTTAATATGTAATATATATATAAAATGTCAATCATAAGCTCAACCTTGGTCTATGGATTATATTTTGAATCTTTAGGCTTTGCCTATTTTATTCCATGAGATTTCCTCCAAAGAGGACATAGAGGAATGCGTCCGTGATGAATGGGAGGATGCTTCATTCTATTCCCCTTGAGGATGATATGGTGCATGATTAGGACACAAAGGTTGCCACTTGGATAGCTCTTGTAGTGGAGCAAACGTATGGTGATGAAGGGAATGCCATTATCCTAGGTGATGTTTCCCTTACATTCTCTTCATCAAAGGATCAAGATTTTGCCCATATGGATGATTCAAAGTAGAGTTGAATCTATAGTGTAGATAGTATTGCCTACTATCTAGTATCTACTATCTGGATAGCTCATGTGTATGTGTGTGTATAGTTCTCCTTGTGTTAGAAACCCGAGGGTCCCATTGTGTGTGCCAGAACGTTGTTGCTCTTGTGGGGGTTTCCTCGAGATTGACAATGTAGGAAGAGTTGTGTGGACAAACAAAGTTTGCAAATGTGCAATTGTGTGCGCAAATGAGCAACTCTATAGATGTGAAGATGTGCTGAGACAGAAAGGACAATGGATTTCACCTTGTGCGCAAAACTACCGGAGCTTCCTCGAGAACGTTGTTGCTCTTGTGGGGGTTTCCTCGAGATTGACAATGTAGGAAGAGTTGTGTGGACAAACAAAGTTTGCAAATGTGCAATTGTGTGCGCAAATGAGCAACTCTATAGATGTGAAGATGTGCTGAGACAGAAAGGACAATGGATTTCACCTTGTGCCCATCACTTCCGGAAGTGATAGAAACTCAGTTCGCAGAGCTTCTTGTGAGTTCATGCTCGTGGTGTGTGTGCGTTGTGGGGTGTGTGTGTGAGCATGTATTCATTCTGAGCTCTATACCCACTATTGGGCACTGAGGACGTTAGTGGGGATGCCATAGTATTGAGTCGATACTGTGCATAGTGGAGCTGATATGCTATGTAGTCTTGTGGTTGACTACCATGAGCTTGTAGTTGCACTTTCCTTTGAGGGTGAATTTGGGGTTTACCTGGATTCATTCTGGTATATATGATTGTCGTATTAGCGGACATGCAGTTTTCACTTGTGGATTCTTCGTCCGAGTTGCGACCAGTTGTTAGGTGTGTATACCCTATCAACTATGCTTTTTGTGTAATTTTTCCTATGTTTTGTTTGCATTTGGTGCTAGGCTTCATTATGGCTGAGTTTGCCCATCACTTCCGGAAGTGATAGAAACTCAGTTCGCAGAGCTTCTTGTGAGTTCATGCTCGTGGTGTGTGTGCGTTGTGGGGTGTGTGTGTGAGCATGTATTCATTCTGAGCTCTATACCCACTATTGGGCACTGAGGACGTTAGTGGGGATGTCATAGTATTGAGTCGATACTGTGCATAGTGGAGCTGATATGCTGTGTAGTCTTGTGGTTGACTACCATGAGCTTGTAGTTGCACTTTCCTTTGAGGGTGAATTTGGGGTTTACCTGGATTCATTCTGGTATATACAAGGAATTCCCCAAAAGATACAATGAACTCCATGACAATATAGGCTATCACAAGTACAAGGTGGCGAGCTCTTAGATGTTTCTTATAGTAGAATGTTGTCGACAAAGAGGGAGAAAAGGAAAGAGGGAGAAATTGTCGACAAAGAGGGAGAAATGGAAAGAGGGAAAAATGTGTAACTTTAAGGATGGAAGGCCTTGCGATAGACTAGCCTTGCATTCTATCGGGGAAGAACTCTTGTAGAGGTGATTGAGGAACTCAAAGTGGAAAGATCCTTTCATGCTAGTTGTCTTCTACACTCCTCTTGGCACCAACCCTTCGGAAGCAAGAGCACCACGATGCTTGCTTGTTCCTTCCTTTTTGTAGCCCTTCTTTGTTCCTCTGCTCGTGAATGACAGTGGGAGGAGGTGCACTAGGCGAGAGGGTGGAGAATGTATGGGAGTGTAGCGAGAGTAGAACCAGCCCTCCGATTGAACGTATGTGATAGCGAGAGTCCCTTCTTTGAGCTCCCTCTTCCTTAAAAGAAGAGGGAGAGCCTCCTCGATTCCAACTTCCACGAGATGCATGTTCCAAGTGCTCAAGGGCAATACCTTGCCCTTCCACCACGGTGCATTGGAGAAAATATCTCTTGAGATTCTGCGCTTCACGGAAAAGGAGGAAAAAGAGAGGAGTGTGACCTTTGCCACGTGTCCAACCATTTTGACCAACTTTGACCTTGGTTTGACCATGGTTGACTTTGTTGAAAAGTGATCAACTATGTAAATATGTGCAATCCTTTTTGTGGAAGGTTACATTTCCAACAAGTCCTCCTAACATGACATAAGGGGAATATGCTAGCATAGATATATAACTCGTGTAGAGGTGATTGAGGAACTCAAAGTGGAAAGATCCTTTCACGCTAGTTGTCTTCTACACTCCTCTTGGCACCAACCCTTCGGAAGCAAGACCACCACCATGCTTGCTTGTTCCTTCCTTTTTGTAGCCCTCCTTTGTTCCTCTGCTCGTGAATGACAGTGGGAGGAGGTGCACTAGGCGAGAGGGTGGAGAATGTATTGGAGTGTAGCGAGAGTAGAACCTGCCCTCCGATTGAGCGTATGTGATAGTGAGAGTCCCTTCTTTGAGCTCCCTCTTCCTTAAAAGAGGAGGGGGAGCCTCCTCGATTCCAACTTCCATGAGATGCATGCTCCAAGTGCTCATGGGCAATACCTTGCCCTTCCACCACGGTGCATTGGAGAAAATATCTCTTGAGATTCCGCGCTTCACGGAAAAGGAGGAAAAAGAGAGAGTGAGAGGAGTGTGACCTTTGCCACGTGTCCAACCATTTTGACCAACTTTGACCTTGGTTTGACCAGACTTTGTTGAAAACTGATCAACTCTGTAAATATGTGCAATCCTTTTTGTGGAAGGTTACATTTCCAACAAGTCCCTCCTAACATGACATAAGGGGAATATGCTAGCATGGGTATTTATTCTATTGGTTGATAGAAATGTAAAATGTTGTTGCGAGCTAAAAAAGTGTTGTTGTAGGTACGTGTAAAGATCATGTCAATGCCCAATTACATGGCATATTGCTTTTTACATTGAACAATCGTTTTTCATGCATACTGCTTAAATGTGGTCCAAATTCTAAGTATTATATGATCAATGGATAGCTCTTGATATGTACTTTCCAAATGTGGAATAAAATGTTTCTGCAAATTTTGACAATTCTGTCCAAATTTGACCTTGGTCTGAGTCCTGACCATGGTTGACTTTGTCTAAAATTGATCAGCTCTGAAAATATGTGCAATCCCTCTTGTGGAAGGTTCCATTTCCAACACAAACAACCCCCCCCCTTTACCCCCCTTTCCCTTCCCGAACCCCCCCCCCCCCCCCCCCCCCCTTCTTTTTTCTTCTCTCGCCCCTTTTCTGAGAAGCATGGGATCTCAAGGTGAAGATCTTCCCAAACCAAAGTCGCACGGGGACACATGTCCGGGTTAGGGACGCTGTACCCCGAAAGCTGAAATCTAGGGATGACTAGTTGGGATGGTTGGGCCCCCCTTACAATTGGTTGAAACAACAAAACGTCCCGAGGCGGTTTCTTGTGATGAGGTTGTTTGGGGACGGAAATTCGTGATTGGTTGTGAAACGGTTTCTGTTTGCCAAAAAATTTCAATTTTTTTTTTGGCCTCTCTCTTGGAGTGTTTAGAGACAACTTTAGGGGTCTCGAAAACCATCTTGAGGGCCATAAGCAACCATAGGGCCATAAGGGACCATAGATAGAGGCCATTGCTCCCTCAAAACACAAGCTTACCTTCATTTTATTCTCCTTGGATCTATTGTGTTTGGAAGCTTGAGCTACTTTTAGCCTTGCATGTTTAGAAGCCTTCTTCACCCTCTTGGTCTCTCTCCACTTTTCTTCTATTTTCTCCATTGTCATCTCATTCATGTTGTAGTCTCTAGATTTTCTGATTTTACTTTCTAGAATCTACACTAGTTCTTTTTGCCGATCAATAATATGATGTATCATCTTTTTGTTCTAATTATAATGCGATATCATATATAGCTAGATGATCATTGACTCTTGAGTCCTAGCTCTTTTTATGTGTATGAAATGTTTATATGATGATGATCTAGAATCTTATTATTAATTATTTATTAAAAAAGAAAAAAAAAAGAACTTAAATGTATATGGCAGCTCTGAATGTCCAAACTTCAGCAACATTCTTCTGATATATTTCTACTTAAAAACACTTTCTTCTATAGTTTTGTTGTTATTGTTCATTTCATAGGTTAACACATTCATTGTATGTTACTTCCATCTGATATTTTTGAAAAAGTGAGCATTTTTCCAGTGCCGACCCAGGGATGCGTGCCCGGGACATGCTAGGCTCCGTCCCCATCCTGGGGACACCATCTGATATTTTTTAAAAAGTGATCATTTTTCGAGTCCCGTCCCGGGGACGCATGCCCAGGACACCCTAGGCTCCGTCCCCATCCTGGGGAAACCACCGTTCCCGGGACCCATCTACGTCCGCTGGTGACTTTGTCCTCTACACACCATGATGAGAGGGAAGGATGATGCCTATGATTACTTGGAGTTGGCAGCTTAAGACAGCAAAGATCAAAGAAGGCTCTCTTTCTTTCTAAAGGAGCTGCTCAAAGAAGACACAATTGAGGCTTCTCAAGGACACATAACAGAGGCATGAGGGAGGACCAGTAAGGAGAGGAGGATCCTTAGTAGAGTGGTGGTCTGGCTGCAGAGGGGTGGTGCCTACAAGTGTAGCAGACACCTTGGTTGTTGAAGGTTCTTG
Organism: Ceratopteris richardii; assembly: GCA_020310875.1. Lineage (NCBI taxonomy): Eukaryota > Viridiplantae > Streptophyta > Polypodiopsida > Polypodiales > Pteridaceae > Ceratopteris > Ceratopteris richardii. The sequence goes on along the minus strand of CM035433.1, from coordinate 63,279,279 downwards.
TCTCGCTTCAGGTTCCTCTATAGCTCCTCCACGTGGAGTACTGCCTCGAGCCGGTTGGCCGGGCTAGCCTTCTGTCGGGTCCCTTCTTCTTGTACTTCGAGCATTGGCGGTTAGTAACGTCCTCTTAGACCAGCTTCCTTTGGGTTATTGTCCTTCCCAGACAGTTGCCCTTGTGCCTCCCCCTTCATTCTTTCTTGCTGTATAAACAATGCGTAGATCAAGCTAAGCTCTACCCTTTATAATATACCAATCCCTTGTGTCCTTTTTTGGTATCTTTCTGTTTTTCCTTGCGAGCAGCTATCAGTTTCTATAGTATCATTTAGTTTTGTCAAGTATTTGGTCATCAGCTCCCTCCCTCAACCATCAGCCCCAAGCTAACTATCCCACATTGCGAACAGTTTTTTTCCCCTTTTTGAAGCGTAGGCTTAAATTTTATAGAAGTATTTTTAATTTTGTAAGGGTTAAAAGTTCTTGTGTGTGTCTTTCTTTTCTATATAACACACACACACGCACACGCACACACACACATTCACACACACACGTGCGCACGCACACACACACACACACATGCACACACACACACACATGTGAGCGCATGCATCCACGACATGCGAGCGCGCACGCGCACACACACACACACACACACACACACACTGTCACACATGCGCGCACACACACACATACACACACACATACACACACACACACAATGACATAGTCATGCCTACACGTTGTCTTACTCCCGCAACCTTGACTATACTCAAAGGCGGTAAGTTATACTGGCGCCCTCTTACTCATTCAGTCACCCTGTATGCTTGGGTGTGTGCATATGGCTGTGTCTTGTTGAAGTATCCAATTCCTTGCTAAAGCTGAAATGATGGGTGGTTGTATAGCCATTTCCGACCCCAAAGTGTTTTGTCGTTAAGCTGTCAGAGTGCACCAATTTTTCAACCAGGTTGATTCATACATGATGTTGTCTCTGAGAAACCTCTTTGCTGAGTAAAGCTTTTATAACTGATCCATTGTTCTCACCAAGGAACTCATCTTGTATTTTCTGAACTTACTAGATAGCAAGACCAGTTGGTGACCATATCAGCCGTCCATGGAGTCGATATTCAAAGGGGAGTTCTGCCTATGAAAAATCTCATGAAGTGTCTAATGATGCAAAGAGTTCTGTTCCAAGAAATGAACATGGAGGGTTAAGTGTCAAAGCTGATGGCAAGAATGATGAGAATGAACCTGGGTTTGCGGAGTTTTTACAAGCCATGCAGCCACGCAGCAAAAGCAAGCTCTGGGCCAATGATACTTTGGCAGCTGATGAGCAGAGGGCAGGAATGAGTTTAGAAAGAAGTAATAGCAGGAAGGAGATGCGAAGTAGTACAGATAATGCTCAAAGAAAGACCAAACAATTTCCTTCTAAAGATGACATTGAAGAGCTGGAAGTGGAAGTTTTGCATGCTGATCATGACACAGATTCAAAGATATTTCCATCAGAATCTCATAACTTTGATAGGGATGAGGTGCTCTCAGATTTCGATTACCTGAAACAGAGGACAAAGGAAAACTGGAGTGATGATGATGATAATGACGAGAAAGAGAATTCGGTTAATAGTGGTAGTGAAAGCTCCTCAGAGTCAGAAAATGGGAGTTCTTTGCATAATGATGCAGATGATAATGAAATACTCAAGAAAAAAATGGATAGTGCGCATGTTATAACAAAGAACAATGATAACCAATCTTTTGATGTTGAAGAAGTTTTAGGAGATCAGCAAGAAAGTATAGTAGAGACTGGCCGCCTGTTTGTGCGAAATCTATCTTATGCCACAAGGTCCATTATCAACTGGCATATGGCTGTTCTAAGCTAGATGGGATCTCATTTTCAAGAACACGTGTCCGAGTATTCTTTCAAAGGAATAACATTTTTAGTATGGATTTTGTAACAGGGAAGAGGATCTCTGTGAGCTGTTTAGCAAGTATGGAGAGCTTTCTGACGTTCATTTAGTGCTTGATAAAGATACAAAACTATCCAAAGGGTTTGCTTTTGTATTGTATATGCTACCTGAATGTGCTGTAAGGTAAGGAGTTCAATATGTAAATCTTTCAGCATGAAGTTAAAGGACATTTTTTAATTCTATGTGTTGTTGTTGTTGTTGTTGTTGTTGTGGGGTGTTTTGGGGGGGGGGGGTGTGTGTGTGTGTGTGTGTGTTTGGGTGGCGTTCCTGCATATTTTTGTAGGGCAAGGAATAGCTTGGACATGAAAATATTTCAAGGACGTCTTATCCATGTACTTCCAGCAAGAAGTCCTCCAACAGTTCCTGCAGAAGATCTGTAGGTTTGCTTTACTTTAC
>CM035433.1:63261931-63271931 GCA_020310875.1 Ceratopteris richardii | reverse complement strand
TGGGAAAGGTGTGTATCCATATAGCTAGGAAGAGTCACAAACCCATCCGTTGTGAGGTGTAGAAGATGCTCTCTATAGAAAGTCATCTTTGTACCCAACTCCTGTGTAGGCTCAATCCATGTCCTCCTGGTGTCCAGCAGGATCAGATCTTGACGAATGAGTCTAGTAATCTCCACCCGTGTCAGGTACATCAGGGGTGTCTGTAAAGAGTACTGGAAAGGAGGCAGCTTGTCCATGGTAAAACCATGTGTCTGAAACCATGATGTCATCTGTGTAAACCAGCATGATGTATTCCCCTGCAGAGCTAGATGTCTGGATGACTCGAGGGCCAGCCTCGTATATCTATCTCTGGTAGTGTCCCACAAGCTGTGTACAAAGGAGACTGCTCTAGTGAGTGCCTCAATCTCAATAGGGGGAGCAGCTAGCTCCGCTCGAATGATATCATGTGGTACGGAGGCCTTGGCTCTAATCAGCCTAGAGATCATAGAAACCAAGGGCCTCTCCATGACTTTCCACCCATCTTGACCTATAGAAGGTCCCCAAACCTGTACCCCATATAGCATAGTAGAGGCAACCAAAGTATCAAAGAGCCATAACTTTGTCCTGGGTTCTTGAAATTGAACTTGCGAGCACATCCTCTCCAATCCTCCCAAAGCTGCAGATGCTCTAGTCAGTCTAGTCTCTGCTGCTCTCCTCAAGGAAAATCTCGGTCGTGTGCATCTGTATACTCCACAACCTCCTGCCCATATGTGAAAATAGGTGTTGATCTCCTGATCCATTGCGGTGTGGTGTTAAACACCATAACCTTGGTTTTACCAAGGTTTACAGACAGACCACTATCCTCTGCAAAGCTGTGTAGAGCATCCAAGTGTCGTTGCATACCCTCCGGTGAGTCAGATATCAAAATAATATCATCAGCATATAACAACAATGGGATCCACGTCCCTTGCCAACTCGGCCCCTCTATCACCCTCTCTGTCAATGTAATCAGACACCTCATCAACATACATACCAAATAGAGTAGGAGACAGTGGGCAGCCCAGTTTCACTCCAATAGTAGAGTGAACTAAATCAGATACCCCTTATGGGGTGCAAACTCGTCCCACCACTGATCTGTACAAAGCCATAATCCCCCACATCAACTCTATGGGTACCCCAATCTCCTGTAGTATGCGCATCAATCGAGCTCTCGGCACCATGTCAAATGCTTTGCGGAAGTCCACAAAGCTACAATAAATCCGCTTCCCGTGTGACCTTCCCTCTTCAATGATGGCTCTAAGTGTCAGAATATGATCAAGAGTGGAGAGACCCCTCCTGAAACCTGCCTGACCCTTTGCTTGCATACCCTCACCCTCTGCCCAATCACTCAAGTGTCATATTAACATCTTCTGGAGGCCAAACTTGGCCTATGAAACAAAACCATGTACAAGTGTAGTAACCCTGTATAGAAAATGAAATGAAATAGAAAGTACTCGCAACACAAAGCTATATAGGGCTGGAAAAAGCTGTGGAGGTGTGGCTTTGACTCTGAAGATAATGGCCACCTAATACATGGGGGATCCATAATGTGAGTGAGTAAAATACCCTAGCTACTGGCGATGGGTGGAGGTGGGTGTAGTATGTGGTACATCGGTGGTGGTCTGAGTGCCTCTTGAAGGAAGACAACCTAGGGGGTGGTGGTATGCCTCTGCTCCATCATGCGGTCGTAGGCTGTCCTGATGCGTGAGGTATCCCCCTGATGTAGTCTTGGTCGACGATATCCAACCATGCGTGGTCTGCATCGTGCTCTCTGTGCTGCTGCCTGTTGGAGAGTGAGCCCTATAGATGGACCTCTCTGATGTAGCTCAGCTCGCTGAAAGAACTGAGTAATGGTCTGCTGGGTACTCACCCGTGTTTGATGTGTGGGCTGTAGTGACCGCTCTCGCCTCTCATATGCTGCTGTGAGGAAGCGTCCCAAGTGCCACGGGTCTCCCATAGTCATGCACAATTGGAGCGACTCCTCTATCTGCAACTGTGCTCGTAGGTCTAAGTACGCTGGGCATCTGATAACAAAATGCTCCTCACTCTCTACCTCTGTCTCGCATAATGGGTACCACCTCTGCTCACGGGGGACTCCCCTGGACGGACCCCTCTCAATCTCGAGCTGATGTGATGAAACCTGGAGCTGCCCAATGACGACTCGAAGGTGGTGGGGTAGGTATGTCTGCATGTATCTCGGAATCTTGGTGAAGCCCTCGTCCGATGTATGTAGAAAATGCTCACGGTAATAGAGGATTATTCGGTGGCAATGTCCTCTGTATGCATGTATGCCATATCTCTTGGCGAATGACCCTATTCCGCTCTTGATGAGAGAGCAAGTAGGTGGGTGCCTTTAAGTCATATTGCAATGGTGGTAGCCTATCTAGGGCTCAGCCATGTCCTCTGTATGCATGTATGCCATATCTCTTGGCGAATGACCCTATTCCGCTCCTGATGAGAGAGCAAGTAGGTGGGTGCCTGTAAGTCATATTGCAATGGTGGTAGCCTATCTATGTCAAGACCGTGGTGGGCGGTCTCGTGTCTGTGCATACCATGAGGAGGTGTCGCCTGCTAATGCCATATCACGTGATGCCTCGAAAGCACGATAAGCAATGCGCTCTTTTTCCATGCTCCGAAGTCTGTGTAATAGCCATACTGTTTGGAATAGTGCCTCAACTAGCATCGGTGGTGCAGCGAGCTCTACGCGAATGATATCATGTCGTACTGTAGGCTTGCTACGGATAAGTCTTTCAATCATGAGAATTTGTGGCCTCTCCAATGCTGTCCATACTGATGTAGCTAATCCCGGCCCCCATATGGCTGCCCATAGAGCGCTGGCGTAACTAAAGTGTCGAAGAGCCACCCCTTTGTGCGGGGCTCTTGAAAATATGCCTCGTGGCACTGTCTCTCCATCAAAGCTAGTGCTGCATACCCACGTGTGATGTGGTCATGGGCTGCCTGAGACATAGAGAAGACCCCTGATGCTGCTGTAAATGTCACTCCTAAGTAAACACATGATCCGACCACCTTGATCGGTCCACCGGCTGAAGTGAACAAACTATGTCTGCGCACCTGTGCTGATGTATGAAAGATCATGACCTTGTTTTTACCAAGGTTCACTGATAACCCTATGTGTCTGCAAAAGTCATCTAGGCCATGTAGATGATGTAGACCTTCTGCAGACTCTGAAACCAGTACAATATCATCATCATATAAAAGAATATGGACAGCGGATCTGCGTACCTCAATGCCATCACCCCCCTGCAGCTGTATGAAGTCCACTATCTCGTCAATGTAGAGACCAAAGAGGGTGGGTGAAAGAGGGCACCCTTGCTTCACCCCGATAGTGTTAGCAAGTGGATCAGATAAGCCTCTTGGACATTTGTCTCTACCAGATACTCTCTCTTATAAGGCATAGATCCCCCATATCATCTCGTTTGGAGCTCCAATATCAAGTAGTCGTCTGAAGAGTCTTTCCTTGGGAACCGTGTCAAATGCTTTGTAGAAGTCCACAAAGCAGTAATATAATCTCCTCTTCCTCACTCTTGCCTGGTCGATCAGGCATCTCAGGGTGAAGGTGTGGTCAATGGTAGAGTAATCTCGTATGAAACCTGCTTGTCCTTGGGCATGATACCCTTCCTCTCAGTGAGAGTACTCAACGCTGTCTCTAGTACCGCGCCATACAACTTTGCCAATATAGGGCCAATCATGATCGTCCGTTATGTAAATGGATCCATAGAATCACCTGACTTATGAATGGGCACTATGGTGTGCTTAGTCTATGAGTCAGGGAAGCCTTCAACCAATGCACGGTTGAAGAGGTGGGCAATGAGCGGTGCGAGAGTCGTGCCTCCGTAGATGAGGTGCTCTGCCAGTAAACCGAAATGGTCATGAGCCCCACCATGCTGTAGACGGGCAATAGCGCGTCCAACCATAGTGGGTGTGAAGAAGTCAGAGGTGGTAGGACGTGAGCTTTGCTGCTTGGGAATGGGGGGTTGGTATGGCATCTCGTATAGGCTCCGTGCATAGCTATGCCAAGTGCTTGGGTCTCGGATGGGTGTATGCTGTCTCCTCTCTCTCAAATGTCGCCAGGCCACTACATTGTCTAAACTCATGAGCAAATGGTAACTATCCCAGGATTGTGTCTCCTCCCAATCTTGCCGTTTGCGGCGAGTAAGGCTCTGCATGCGACGCTGTGCCTGTGTGTGCGTAATATCCCATCTGTGCTCTAAAATCCGTAGGTGTTTTCGTAGCTCACGACAATCTGCATCATACCAGCGGTTTTGGGGCATGGATCCTGTGTGTGGAGGGAGTATATGTGTGCGGTATGGGAAGCTGCAGAGAGCTAAGTCCTGTAGGATGGTGGTGATCTGTGATGTAAAAGTGTCCAAGGGTGAGAGTGGTAAACGTGTGAGAGCTCGTGTGTGAAGTGTATCGTGGTGTGTGTCTTAGTAGGTGAGGGAGGGTCTTATGGAATAGGAGATGAAAGTGTGAATGTGATAAATGAATGGTCAGCCCCAAGTGGGCGTCGTCCAATACTAAGTGAGGGATGACTGAAGCTCCAGAGATGGTACCCAAAATGTAGTCGACTCGCTCGAAAATGGCCAACAGTGCATCCCGTTATATATAACGAGATGGTGTCTGCTGCCCAACTCAAGCAGGTGTCTGCCATATCTGGTGGCATCTTGACCCATATACTCTACTGATGCATGTCTCCTTTGGATCTTTGCCCCTCATGAGATGTGGATGACCCATGTCGTATACCTCGCACTGACGTGATTGGGTGCGGCAATTGAAGTCCCCCATAAGGAAGACTTCACCTAAGGTGTTGTAATGTAGTATGTCATCTGAAAGTGCTCTGTATGGTGAGTCTCTGTCTTGAATCGATCCTCCAAAGTCATGTCCTGCATATCGGGATCCACCTGGTGGAAAGTAGCATATCGCAATGTAAATAAAGCTACCTGGTGCTATCTCCATGCAAACCCACATGTATCGTGCATCCTCATCTCCCCCTATGATATGGATCCGGCTCTGTACCTCTTGTCTAAGTATGATGGCAACACCTCCTGACCATCGCGCTGTACTCTGTCTCACCGTGGTCGTGATTGTAGATTCCTAGTGAAAACCTGCAATGTGTGGTAGGCCTCTCTCTGGGCCCTCGTGTGTCTCTGTAGGGAAGCAAAGTCATGTGACGCCAAGATCTCCTCGAGTCTGTTTGGTCGTGTCCAGAGTGCCCGTTGCAATTCCACACTACTCCTTTGAGTGGCGCCTCTTGGGTGTAATCATGTCTCATAGGCTGCATGGCCCTATTTGATAGGGCGTCCGTCTATGAAGATCTTACCTTCCTGATAAAAGGCCTTCCTTCCTTTTCGGCATGCTTGGAGTATCTGTGGCATGCAAGCACGTTGGCGTGCTACTTGCATCCTCGTGAGGTCCTCATCCATGTAGAGAGTGCCGCTTGGTAGTCCACATAGTATTGATCAACGTCTAAAAAAGGAGGTCTTTGTCTCCTCGGAGCTCATACGGAGGATGAGTGCTCGTGAACGAGACGTATCCCTCCGAGCCCTCCATGCACATGTGAAGGGCATGTTCTCATATCCAAGGCGGCGGCAAATGTCAGTGGCATCAACTTCTAGTGATGCTCCCTCCGATAGGCCCGTAATCCGAATGGGGAGTCTTCGAATGTGTCGAAGTCTCTCCTCTTCTAGTGTATCCTAAAGTCGTGTGAGTCCTTCCTTCTTCACGTCTTCCTTGACTTCCTTCTTCGCTTCTTCTTTGACCTCCTTTTTAATATTTTTACTTACCACTTCCACCCAACTATTTTGTGTTGCTTCTATCTTTGATCTGATGTGTTCTTGTACACCCATCTTTCAATCTTTTTTGATTTCTTCTTTCAAGTCATCCAACTTTGTTTTCTCTCCTTCTTCTTTGGAAATCCTTAGCTGAACGATTTGTTCTTGAAGCCTATGTATCTCAGCGCTCATTTCATCTCGATCTTCTTCAATAATTTTGACAGGCTATTCTAGGGCTCTTATTCTATCATTGGTCTTCCTCATTTCTTGATTAAGTGCCTTGTCTGCCTCCTTCTTTGCCTCTCTGATTGCTTTTGTAATCATGTCTTCCACATCTTTTTTTTCGAGCCGAGCCATATTGCTTCGAGGAGGTGGGGGGGGAGAGAGAGAGAGAGAGAGAGAGAGAGAGAGAGAGAGAGAGAGAGAGAGAGAGAGAGAGAGAGAGAGAGAGAGAGAGAGAGAGAGAGAGAGAGAGAGAGAGAGAGAGAGAGAGGGGGAGGGAGGGAGGGAGGGAGGGAGGGAGGGAGGGAGGGAGGGAGGGAGGGAGGGAGGGAGGGAGAGAGAGAGAGAGAGAGAGAGAGAGAGAGAGAGAGAGAGAGAGAGAGAGAGAGAGAGAGAGAGGGGTCTTCCAAATGCCAAACTTGGCCTATGAGACAATCCTATACAATTGTGGTAATCTCTGTGTAGCAATGGAAAGGAAAAATACTTGCTACACAAAACTGTGTAGGCTGAAAACAACAAAGGATGATGTACTTGGTAATGAAGAGGTAGTGGGGATAAAATAGTGGTGCTTGGGAGGAGTGTTGCTCTAACGTTGTAGATAACGTTGTAGATAATGACCACCTAATACAAGGGGGACGGGTGAGGGAGTGAATGTATATCCTAACTGCTGATGATGGGCGGAGGTTGGTGGAGTATGTGGTACATTGGAAGCGGTATGAGTACCTCCTAGAGGAAGGTTGTCCAAGTGGTGGTGGTGGGCATGTGCTCCATCATGTAGTCGTGGGCTATCCTGATGCGTGAGATATCCTCCCGGTGCAGTCGTGGTCATTGGTACCCAACCATATGTGGTCGACATCGCATTCTTTGCCTGCTTGATTGTGAGCCCTATGCCTCTTGGGGGGGGGGGCGGGGGGGGGGGCGGGTCCGTCTGATGTGGCCCAACTTGTTGAAAAAAATGAGTAATAGTCTACTGGGTACTCACCCGTGTCTGGTGTGTAGGCTGTAGCATCTGATCTAGTCTCTCATATGCTACAGTGAGGAAATACCCCATCCTTCGTTGGTCTTGATTAGTCATGCACGAGTGACTCCTCTCTTTGGAACTCGAACTCCGCTCGAGGGTCCGAGTATGCCCAGCATTTGATAATTGGGTGCTCCTCACTCTCTATCTCGGTATGGCATAATGGGCAGCACCTCTTCTCTCGAGGAACTCTATCCCGACCCCTCTCGGTCTCGAGCTGATATGATGAAACTCCAAGCTTCCCAACGACGACTCGAAGGTGGTGTGGTAGGTATGTCTGCATGTAGCGTGGAGTCTCAATGAAGCCCTAGTCTAAGATTCGTAGAAAATGCTCAGGGTAGTGAAGCATTTTCGGTGTCAATGTCCTGGTCGGGCTAATCCATTTCCTCTGTATGTATGTATGCCATATCTCATGATGGATGATCCTATTTCTCTCTTGGTGGGAGAGCGAATAGGTGGTGGCATGGGAGTCATACTGTAGTGGTGGTAACCATGGAGGGCAAGCCAATCTCGTGTCTTTGCATGCCATGAGGTGTCTCCTGCTAGTGCCATGTCGTCTGATGCTTGGAAAGCTTTGTAAGTGATGGCCTCTGTGTCCATGCTCTGGATCGTGTGTAATAGGCATAGTGTTTGGAAGAGTGCCTCTACTAGCATCGGTGGTGCAACAAGCTCTACTCTGATGATATCATGGGTTATCGAAGATTTGTTGCGGATGAGTTTGGCATTCATGAGAATCTGCGGCCTCTCCAATGCTGTCCATGATAATGTGGCTAATCTTGGCTAATCGTAGCTGCTCCATACATGAGTGCTTGGGTAACAAAAGTGTCGAAGAGCCACCCCTTTGTGCGGGGATCCTGCCTAAACAGGTGTCTTCCGTATCCTGTGGTGTCCTTGTCCCCTGTCTGCGCTGCTGGCCCTCTGTCTCTTCTCCCCGATGCTCCTCACGATTAGTGGGTGCTCCATGGCATATTACTCACACTTGCGTGATTGTGTGCATCCATTGAAGTCCCCCATGACGAAGACCTCACCTAGAGTGCTATAGTGTAGTATCTCCTCTGAGAGTGTGGTGTAGGGAGAGTCACTGTCTTTGAGCTACTCCTCCCGGTCATGTCCAGAGTATCAAGATCTTCGTGGTGCGAAGTAGCAAATGGCTATGTAGATCTACCTCTCTGCTGCTATCTCCATGCCTACCCAGATGTATCATGCCTCCTCGTCTTTACTGGTGATGTGGATCCGACTATGTAGCTCCTGTCTGAATATGATGGCGATGCCCTCGGATCCTCGTGTTGTATTTAATCACGTCATGGTCTTGAATGTGGACACCGACTAAAACCTGCTATATAGGGGAGGCCTCTGTTAGGGCTCTCGTGAGTCTTTGTGATGTAGCAAAGTTGTGGGACTCTCCTCGAGCTTGTCTGGTCACGTCCAAAGTGCTCTATTGGAGTTTCACATTGCTCCTCGAAATGGTGACTCTTGGTGTGGTGCTTCCTCACAGGCTGCGTGGCCCTTTTTGATAGGGTGTTTGTCTATGAAGACCTTACCATCACGGTAAAAGGCCTTCTTCTCCTCTCGTCGTGCATGGAGGATCTGTGGCATGTAAGCACATTGGTGTGCTACCTGCATCCTCGTGAGGGTCTCGTCTATGTAGACGGAGCCGTCGAGAAGTCTACATAGCACTAGTCCGCATCTAAAGAAGGCAGTCTGTGTCTCCTAGGAGTTCATATGAAGGATGATTGAATGGCATCTACCTCTGGTGATGCGCCCTTTGGGAGCTTGGTAATCTGAACGTGGAGTCATCCGGTGTGTCGAAGTCTCTCCTCCTCGAGGCTATCTTGAACCTCGGTGAGCTCTTCCTTCCTCGCATCCTCATTGACCTCCTTAATTCTCGTGGACTACTTTTACATAGGTCTTGTGAGTGGATTCTACCTCTGTCTTGATTTCTTTCTTTATTTCTTCTTTGAGTATCTCTACATTGGAGATCTCACCTTCTTCTTTGATCATCGGGGTGACATTGGCTTCAAGGCGCTTGTGTGCTGTCCACCATGTGTCTCGGTCTTCTGTAATGGTCTTTACTTGCTCTTTGAGTCCTCTGATTTTGACCATTATATGCTCTTCAAGTCCTTTGTTTTTGTCCATTTTGCATATTTCCATATTGAGGGTACGGTCTGCATCCTTTTTTGCCTCTTTGATGGCTTTCGAGATGAGCTCCTCGACCTCCCTCCGGTCCATGGGAGCCATATCAGTTCAGTCAGGTAGTGGTGAGGGGGAGTGCTGTCGTCGTTGCTACACACGCGCTCGCGCGCGCGCACACACACACACACACACACACACACACACACACACACACACACACACACACACACACACACACACACACACACACACACACACATATATATACACACACACACACACACACACACACACACACACACACACACACACACACACACACACACACACACACACAGAGAGAGAGAGAGAGAGAGAGAGAGAGAGAGAGAGAGAGAGAGAGAGAGAGAGAGAGAGAGAGAGAGAGAGAGAGAGAGAGAGAGAGAGAGAGAGAGAGAGAGAGAGAGAGAGAGAGAGAGAGAGAGAGAGAGAGAGAGAGAGAGAGAGAGAGAGAGAGAGAGAGAGAGAGAGAGAGAGAGAGTTCTCGTGTATATGCATGTACATACATATGTAATGTATGTACGCATGTGCCTCTGTGTTTCCTGTATGTGTGTGTGCATGTCCATGAGTGTGCATCTTTGTCCGTGTTTGTGTCTGTGTCTGTGCCTCTTGTGTGTGGTGCAGGTGTGAAGTTGCAGGATGGGCATTGGCCAATTTTTAGTTAATGCAATGTGATGCTTGCAAGTTACATCTATTTTGTATTTATGTGCAGGTTGCAGAGAACATTGCCAGAAAATTTGGAATGTCCAAAAGTGAGCTCCTTAATCCAGAAGCTGAA
>CM035433.1:63239431-63246931 GCA_020310875.1 Ceratopteris richardii | reverse complement strand
CTTCTGTAAATGTCACTCCCAAGTAAACATTTGATCCGACCACCTCGATCGGTCCACCTGCTGCTGTGAACAAACTATGTCTGCGTACTTGTGCAGATGTATGAAAGATCATGACCTTGGTTTTACCAAGGTTCACAGATAACCCAGAGAAGAAGAAGAAAGAAGAAGAAAGTGTTTTTACGTCTATTAGGAGGCCAAACTCGGCCTATGAGACAAATCGATGTACATGGGTGTATCTTCTATCAATCAGAAAAGATAAAAGACCGAAAAAAAACTGGTAAAGCTGATATAGGACTCCGTAGTATGCATGTGGAGATACCCATGAAAGTGGGGGGATGTATGGAGTGCGATATCTATGATAGTCTATATGCAAAGGGTAGTACAACAAGCATGAGAATGCAGGTGGAACGACTAACTAGCTCCATCCTGTGCTAGTGGGCGGGTGTAAGATGTAATACAGAGGTGGAGGCAGAGTCAGGGCCACCCTGATGGCTGCAGCAGGATCAGCCATCATCTTGGATCATCTCTCCTCCATGGCGCGATGGTCACGAACTTGGATCTCCGCAATCTGGTGTCGGTGTAGTGTTGGGGCCCGATATCATATAGCATGGGGTCGTCTCCTAGCTCGAGAAGTCTGAGCCTGCTCAAGAGTCACCCCTCTCGGTGTGTGGGCTGAGGGGGGGAGGGCTGCAGCACGTGGTGGAATAAAGAAGTCAGTGAGAAGACTCTGTCTCCCTCCTGTATGGGCTGCTACAGTAGGCTGGAGTAGGGAATCTCTGTGCTCAAGAGTCACCCCTCTCGGTGTGTGGGCTGAGGGGGGGAGGGCTGCAGCACGTGGTGGAATAAAGAAGTCAGTGAGAAGACTCTGTCTCCCTCCTGTATGGGCTGCTACAGTAGGCTGGAGTAGGGAATCTCTGTGATTCTGTATCTCTAGTAAGAATCGTCCGAACTGTCGCTGGTCTCTAGAGTTCATGATCTCTCGGAGGGTGGGCTGCCCTGTAAACAGTCTCGTATCTGCCTCTGATGCCATCATATGCGCTACATCTGCATACAAAGTGCTCCTCATCCTCCCTCTCTACTCTGCATACCCTGCATATCCGCTCCTCTCTGGGAATGTCTGCGGCTCTTCCCGTCTCAATCTCTAGTCGGTGTGATGAGACTCTCAACGAGCTATGAGGCATGTAAGTATCCATGTAGCATGGTCGCTGGATGAAACCGTCCGCTAGTATGTCTAAGAACTGGTCTCGGTAGTGCGATAGTCTCGATCCCATGTGTGGTGTGTGCCATGTCTGACTAATGTAGAGTTGCCAGAGATCCTGTCTGAGAATAACATTCCTCTCACGATGAGAGACGTGGATGTGAGGTGAGTCAAGGTCATACTGAAAAGGCGGCAATCTGTCCATATGAAGTCCATGCCTATCAAACCAAACTCTAACTTGAGTGTACCAAGCTCTCTCATATCCTGACTCTGATATCTGTATAGATGCCTCAAAAGCCTTGTGTGTGAGTCTGTCTGTAGGGAGCTCCCTCATCCTCTGAATAAAGCAGATAGTCTGGAATAGTGTATCTATTTCCATGGGTGGTGCAGCTAGCTCTGTCCTGATGATGTCATGTGGTACCGACTGTTTCCCGTGAAATAATCGCGAGATCATACGTACCTGTGGTCTCTCGATCGCACTCCACTGGGTGGCTGAGGGCCCAAACTGTCGCAGCATACATCATAGCTGGTCTGACCAGTGTGTCAAATAGCCACCCCTTCGTGCGGGGCTCCTGGAAGTGTGTCTGGTGACATCTCCGCTCTAACATGGCTAAAGCTGCATATCCTCGTGTGAGTCTATCGGTGGCTGCCTGTCTCATGCTGAAGGGGCCGACAAGCTCGTGAATGTGACTCCGAGGTAGACATAGGAAGTGACCTCCTCAATCTGTCCACCGCAAGCTCTGAATCCTGCTCCATTCCTCACCATGGGGGAGGTGTGGAAGATCATGACCTTGGTCTTGCCATGGTTTACTGTCAAGCCCCTCTGTGTACAAAACTCATCCAAGGCATCCAGGTGGTGCTGTAATCCCTCGGGTGACTCTGAAATCAAGACAATGTCATCGGCATATAATAAAATGTGAACATGTGTACCTGCGAGGTCTTCACCCTCTCCTCTAGCTCGGAGAATGTAGTCCTCAATCTCGTCGATGTAGAGACCAAATAGAGTGGGAGAGAGTGGGCAGCCTTGCTTAACACCGATGGTGCTAGCAATGGCCTCAGACATACCTCCTGGACACTCTACCCTCCCAGTCACCTGCTCATAGAGTGCATAGATGGCCCAAATCATCCCTCATTGTACTCCCAAGCTCTGGAGGCATTGGAAGAGCCTCTCTCGTGGCACTGTATCGAAAGCTTTGCGGAAGTCCACAAAGAAGCAATGTAGTCTCTTCTTCCGCACCCTTGCCCCGTCAATGAGGCAACGCAAAATGAAGATGTGATCAATAGTAGAGAAAGCTCGTCGAAAACCTACCTGGCCTCGTGCTCGTAGCCCCTCGAAAGCTTTGCGGAAGTCCACAAAGAAGCAATGTAGTCTCTTCTTCCGCACCCTTGCCCCGTCAATGAGGCAACGCAAAATGAAGATGTGATCAATAGTAGAGAAAGCTCGTCGAAAACCTACCTGGCCTCGTGCTCGTAGCCCCTCAATCTCTGCATATGAGCTGAGCTCTGCCTCAAGTATGGCACCGTATAGTTTGGCCATGGTGTGGCCAATCATGATGGTCTTGTAGTTCCCTGGTCCAGGGTGTCGCCAGATTTGTGGATAGGTACAATGGTGTGCCTAGTCCACTCCTCTGGGAAGCCCTCCCCTATAGCCCGGTTGAAGACATATGCAATCAACGGGGCTATAGTGGAGGATACATATATGAGATTCTCGCTCTGCAATCCTGTGTGATCTGTCGAACGTCCATGTGGTAGTCGTCCTATGGCCCTCTCAACCATCTTTGCTGTGAAGAGAGAAGAACTATTAGGGCGAGGCTCAAGTGGCTGGGGAATGGGAGGCTGCCCAGGTACCTCATATAATCTCTGAGCATAATCATGCCATGTGTGTAGGTCCCCAATGGGTGTGGTCGTGCGTGGCTCTCGTAGGGTACGCCATGCTGTAGCACTGTCCATACTTATAAAGAGATGATATAGCTCAAGCTCCTGTGCCTCCTCAAAGGAGAGAGAGAAAGAAAGAAAGAAAGAAAGAAAGAAAGAAAGAAAGAAAGAAAGAAAGAAAGAAAGACTTTTTAACGTCTATTAGAGGCCAAAATCGGCCTATGAGACAAAACATATACATCAGTATGATCCAATCCACTGTGATCCCAAAAGGAAAATAAAGTGAGTACAAAAAACGGGTATAAAAGGAATGGATAATAACTGGCATCAAGGGTGTGGGGTGCTATGGGTATGCACTCTATATGCTCAATGGGTGAGATACAAATATGATATGCATAGGGAGGGGAGGCTCGATGGTATCACAACCCTCTAAATGCGTGGAGTGGGTGTAGGATATAATGCATCGGTGGGTAAGGCATCATGGCGATCCTCGAAATGCTATAAACGTCCAAATCGATTGGGGTGCGCTGCTGATGTCTCCGTATCTCCATGTCATGGCGTGCGTGAATCGCCTGAATCTCTCTTTGGTGTGGACGGGCTCTCCGGAGTGGGGGTCTTGGTCGTCAACGCTGTTGTCTAAGCTCCTTTGCTCTGTGTAATGTGACACCCCGCATCGAGCTGGGTCCTCGAGTGGCTGTGGGTATGAAAAAATCTGTAATGTAAGTCTGAGGGGGGAGGGTCAGGTGTATCTCCATCTGCTGCTGGAGAAGTGATGCACGACGGTGCTAGAGCTCTACTAGGAAATGACCTAGAGGGCGCTGGTCCTCTGTTCCCAATAAAGCCCTGATCTCTCTGGGCCCCCTGAAGAGCTGTGGGTAGTGGTCTTTGATGTCCTCATATGCCTGGCATCTACATGTGTAGTGCTCCTCGTCCTCCACCTCCTCTCGGCATATCTTGCATAATCTCTCGTCCCTCGGGGTATGTGTCGCTCGCCCAACCTCAATCTCGAGCTGGTGTGATGATACTCTAAGCTGCCCAATGGCCACTCTCTCAGCAGGTGCCATGTATGTATCCGTATCGTGGTCTCTGAATGAAACCATCCGCTGTCACAGTAAGGAAGTGCTCTCTGTAGTGTTGCCTCTTTGTGGGAAGAGGCTCCCATGGTGCCATCCATGTCTCCCTGACGTGTATATGTAGTAGGTCTTGACGGATGATCCTATTCCTCTCCGAACGAGAGAGGGTAATGTGGGGGGAAGAGAGGTCATACTGAAAAGGGGGGAGATCGGAAATGTTCATGCCATGGTATGCTAACCATCGGTAAGTCTGTGCATACCATACTCTCTCATGCCCTGTCTCTGCCAAATGTCTAGAGCTCTCAAATGCAAGCCTGGTGAGTCGGCTGGTGGGGAGCTCTCTGACTCTCAGAATAAAGGTCACCAACTAGAAGAGGGCCTCCACTAGCATCGGTGGTGTGCCAGACTCAGCTCGTATAATGTCATGTGGAACGGAGGGCTTGCTGCGCAGCAAGAGTGAGATCATGGGACCAAGGGCCTCTCAATCCGCATCCACATCGCCTCCGTGATCCGTGGTGCCCATACTGCTGCTGCGTACATCAATGCGGGTGTCACTAGAGTGTCAAAGAGCCACCCCTTAGTCCGGGGTTCCTAAAAATGTGTCTAAAAGGAGCATCTCTCCAATCCTGCAAGTGCCGCATAACCTCGCGTCAATCTATCTCTCGCTGCCTCTGCCATGGAGAATATCCCTGTGCTGCCCGAGAAGGTGACACCTAGGTAGACGTAGGAGTCCACTACCTCTATCTGTCCTTCAGCTGCAGTGAAAGAGGCGCGATGGCATACTGTCCTTGAGGTATGGAAGATCATGATCTTGGTCTTGCCAAGGTTCACTGAGTCCTCTCTCCATGCAAAAGGTATCGAGCTCCTCTAAATGTGACCGCAACCCGTCCTGTGACTGGTGTACCTCCGAGGTCTCCTCTAGCCCTCCTGCTCGTTGTATATACTCCGTGATCTTGTCGATGTAAAGACCGAAGAGAGTGGGTGAGAGAGGGCAACCTTATTACACACCAGTGGTGCTAACAAGGCTGTCTGATAGGCCCCCGGGGCAGCGTACCCTGCTTGTGACTCGTGCATACAAAGCATGGATGGCCCATAGCATGTCTGATGGTAGTTGTAACTCCTGGAGCCTCCGTAGTAGTCTCTCTCGAGGGACCATGTCGAAGGCTTTGCGGAAATCCACAAAGCCACAATATAGTCTTTGCTTCCTCGCCTTCGCGCTCTCAATCAAGCAACGAAGCACGAAGATGTGGTCGATGGTGGAGATAGTGCGGCGGAAGCCTTCCTGGCCTGGTGCTCTGATCCCAGCTGCCTCAGCGTGTGTACTGAGCTCTGCCTCTAGTACTGCCCCATAGATCTTGGCCAGGATATGGCCTATCATAATAGTCCTGTAGTTCCCTGGATCCATCGTATCGCCGGACTTATGGATAGGCGTAATGGTATGCATAGTCCACGAGTCAGGTAATCCCTCAACCAAAGCACGGTTGAAGAGATGGGCGATCAGGTGGGAAACTACATCGGCTGCGTATATAAAGTGCTCTCCCTATAGCCATGTGTGGTCTGCTGAACGGCCATGCTGTAGCCTATGGATGGCCTGTCGTACCATGCCTGCCGTGAAGAGGGTGGATATCACAGGACGCGGTGTGGGAGGGATCGGCAATGGTGGGTGTCCTGGGACGTCATATAACCTCTGGGCGTAGGTGTGCCAAGTCTGAGGATATGTTATGGGTGTAGGTGGGCGTGGCTCACGTAGTGCCCTCCACACGGTGCCACAATCCCTACTCATGAGAAGGTCGAACAACTTTGCCTCGTGTCGCTCCTCGAAAGCTCGCCTCTTTCGGCGTGTGAGGGCTCGAATCTTTCGTCGTGCCTCCCTCTCTGTGATGGATCCCAAGATACTATGTGCTCTGAGATGTCGGTATAGTCGCCTACACTCATCGTCGTACCATCTATTATGGGGTGTATGCCCCAGTCGTGTCGAATGTGCGGTGCTCTGGGTGGTGTATGGGAAGCTGAGAGTAGCGGATGTGTGGAGGATCGAGGAGAAGTGGGTGGTGAGGGTGTCCAATGAGGCAGAGGGATCAAGGGAGTAGATGCGCTCTCGAACATGGGAGCTATAGATATGTGCTAGCTCATGTCTAAAGTGAATGGTGGTATGGGCCTGTGGCTGTATGATGACAAGGTGGGATATGCATGGTGAGCCACGTATGGATAGGGCAAGATATGCGTGATCAACTCCAATCGGTATGGGTGGGATAGTGAATGAGGTGATGAGACGTGTCGCCTCCGGGGATCTGATAACATAGTCTACCACACTACCCCCCTGTGGTGTCGTGGGTGGAATGTAGGTGAGACCACCCGAGGTGGGCCAGGTCGCCATCCCATTATATATAATGAGATAGTTGCTTCTCCCATCTTGAGTAGGTGTCGGCCGTATGAGGTGGGTGTGGCGGTGTCGGCTGAGGCTCTGAGTGTAGACATATCCTCTATGGTACGAAGCATCTCAGGGTCGTCAAAGTCGTAGATATCACACTGGTGGCTTTGAGTGCGGGCATTGAAGTCTCCTACAAGACTTCGCCCATCCTGGTATACTCCATAATCGTGTCACTGAGGCAGTCATATGGCGATGTGGTGTCTGGTCCCTCCCCCCCTGAGTGCTGCTCGGGGGAATGTGTGAAGCGCGAGCCGATGGGTGCAATATAGTAGACAACGAAAGACGCTGCTCTCTCCTCTGATACTCCTGATCCTCGTGTGGTGTGTTGTCTCATCTATCGGCAGTGAGCTTACTCCCACATATAGCCCTCAATCCTCGGTAGGCTCATCCCCGGGCTCTCATGTGTCTCTGTCAAGAAGATCATGTCTCTGCCCTCCATCTTCTCCTCGAGGCACCCTGGATGTGTCCACAAAGATCCATTGCAATTCCAGACTGCAATGTGCACCTTCTGCTGTGCTGTCTCATAGGCCGCGAATCCCTAGTCAATGGGCCGTCCATTAATGATGACACGACCGTTTCTGTATAGGGCACGATGTCCCTCCCGTCGGGCCCCCGCGGGGGGGGGAAGAGAGAGAGAGAGAGAGAGAGAGAGAGAGAGAGAGAGAGAGAGAGAGAGAGAGAGAGAGAGAGAGAGAGAGAGAGAGAGAGAGAGAGAGAGAGAGAGAGAGAGAGAGGGAGGGAGGGAGGGAGGGAGGGAGGGAGGGAGGGAGGAGGGGGGGGGGGAGGGGGGGGGGGAGGGAGGGAGGGAGGGAGAGAGAGAGAGAGAAGAAAGAAAGTCATATTAACGTTTTATGGAGGCCAAACTTGGCCTATGAGACAAAAACCATGTGCAAGTGTAGTAACCCTGTGTAGAAGATGAAATG
>CM035433.1:63224431-63236931 GCA_020310875.1 Ceratopteris richardii | reverse complement strand
GAGAGAGAGAGAGAGAGAGAGAGAGAGAGAGAGAGAGAGAGAGAGAGAGAGAGAGAGAGAGAGAGAGAGAGAGAGAGAGAGAGAGAGAGAGAGAGAGAGAGAGAGAGAGACTGTTAGCAACGTTTTTGCAACGTCCAAGGCAACATGTTGCTAACGCGTTAGCAACATAGCAATGTTTTGCCTTAAACATTGCGAAAACGTTAGGAACATTTCTTTTTTTTTTTTTGTATTTTTTGTTCAAATTTTGGCACCCTTACTAGTATGCACTATGTACTATGTCGGATGTCCTATGTACTATGTAGTTACAACTTATAGTTTACTACTAACTTGTATGTACTATGTACTATGTACACAATGCACATGTCAAACTTGCGGCTTCCCACTTCGTAGTTGACAAGTTCAAAGTTCAAACTTATCAGGATTCATTCTAAATTCATAATGCACATTGCACAAATAATCATTGTCATTCTAAAATTTAAATTCATGTTGCATATGTGACATGCCACATTCAATCAATTAAAACTTTAAAGATTTAGGTCATGACCAATCATCAATGTCTAGACTCCAACAAGATTCAAGATTCAAAGCATGACAAATACAAAGAATTATGACAAGTCAATGAGTCACAAATCATATATAAATTATGTCAAAGAGTCAACTCAAAACTGTGACACTGTCATAAATGATACATCATATATATCTGCCTAGAATAGTCATGGTCATTGGTATCCAGCCATATGTGGTTGGTGTTGCACTCTCTGTGCCGCTGCCTGCTGGGGCCTGAGCCCTATGCCTCTGGAAGGCGGGCCTGTCCGATGTCGCCCATTTCTCTGAAAGAACTGAGTAATGGTCTGCTTGGTACTCACCTGTGTCTGATGTGTGGGCTGTTGCGACTGCTCTCGTGTCGCATATGCTATCGTGAGGAAGCGTCCCAACCTCCGTTGGTCTCCAGTGGTCATGCACAACTGTAGTGGCTTCTCTATCTGGAACTGTGCTCATAGATCTGAGTATGCTGGGCATCTGGTAACAAAGTGCTCTCCGCTCTCTATCTCTGTATGGCATACTGGGCACCACCGCTCCTCTCTAGGGACTCCCCTCGTCTGGCCCCTCTCTATCTCGAGCTGATATGATGAGACTTTAAGCTGCCCAATGAAGACTCGGAGGTGGTGTGGTAGGTATGCCTGCATGTATCGTGGAGTCTCAATGAAGCCCTGGTCTGAGAGTCATATTTATGTCTTCCAAAAGCCAAACTTGGCCTATGAGACAAAATCATATACAACTGTGGTCATCACTGTGTAGCAATGAAAAGAAAAATACTCACTACAAAAAAGAGAGGGAGGGAAAAAAGGGGCGGGGGAGAACAGGGTGATAGGGGTGGGGAGGGGGGGAGAAGGGGGGGGAGGTGCGGGGAGGGGGGGGGGGGGAGGGGGTAGCTGGATATAGTTTATTCATGTGCATGTTGTTTGTAAGTGTTAATATACTTGTCATGTGTGTGTATATGCTGTACACAGGTAATATATCTTGAGCCTTCTGAAGCAAGAGCAGCAATGAAGGGTCTGGCCTACAGACGTTTCAAGTGAGTATTTAAGTGCTAATAAATCATTCACAAACCCTATACACTAAATACATGGTAGTATAATTTTAAGATTGTTGCTCTTGACAGGTATGTTCCTCTATATTTGGAGTGGGCGCCAGAGAACATCCTTGGGACTTCCAAAGGACAAACCAAAAATGCCATCAGAGATACTCCTAAAATTGAGTCGAATGAATTGAAAAGAGCAGTTTTGGAACAGCAACTCACAATGCCTACAAATATCGAAACTGATCATGATTTGAGTGAGGTGAGTCATGCAATGACAATCAAGATGTGATTTTTATATGGAAGGCATGTGTATGGCTAAGGCTCTGAATTGTCTTTGCTTAGTCAAGGTCAGTCTTCATAAAGAACCTGAGTTTCACAACCTCAGAAGCATCTTTAAAGAAGCACTTGCAAAAGAACTTGAAAGAAGGGTCTGTTTGCAGTGTGACGGTAAGCAACTTACCTCGACTTAGGAGCATGCATAAATTCTCTTTCTAGTTAACTACACACACCTGCCACTGCACCCGCATGGGAATGTTGCACACACATGGGAATATGTATTGGCATGCACACTAATTAATACACATGTTTATATATACAAACTCATATACATATACATGTGCACATACATATATACATATATGTATACGTGTGTGTGTGTCTCTCTCTCTCTGTATATATATATATATATATATATACACACACACACACACACACACACACACACACACACACACACACACACACACACACACACACACACACACACACATACATATACATATATACATATATAGATAAACATATACATATACATATGTACATATACATGTACATGCACATATACATATACATGTATACATATACAAATTCATATAATGATATATTCCTCTTAGAAGTATTGCTTTGATCTCCTTTCTCGGTATAACATGAACCAATGTCGTTCAATATCTACACCACTTCACCCCAATATCAAGCTCACCCTCGAGGACACTTCATCTCTCGTGGACGTGTATGATTATTGGCAGCTAGTTGGCTCTTTACTTTACCTAGTCAACACCAGGCGAGACATTGTGTATGGAGTTGGTTGTTGGTATACTCGGTGAGTTTGTGTTGGAGTTTGAGATCTGCTGAAGCACGCGAACAACACAAGGACGAAGAAGAAGCTTGGAGCACAACACAGAATAATTGAATGTATTGCCACTAGAATGTACAAAGATAAGTAACGTGTTAGGGCAATAGGAAGTAAGTCCAAAGCTTTGCGTAAAGCTTCAAATTTCTCCCTATGCAAAGCCTTTGTGAAAAGGTCTGCAATGTTTTCCTACGTGTGCACATATGCCGAGCTGATCTCTCGAGGAGAGAACCTCTTCCTTACATAATGATAATGCACCTCAATGTGCTTAGTGCGAGCATGTGGCACATGGTTCCTCGCAATTGCTAATGCGCTCTGACTATCAGTGAAGATGGTGGTGGCAAAAGACTGACCAACACCCAAATCAGCCACAAGGCGTCTAAGCCACACACACTCAATAGTCGCTTTGAAAGCTTCCCTTTACTTAGCCTCACCACTGGAAGTGGCCACAGTAGGTTGCATCCTACTCAACCAAGATATACATGAGCTACCAAGCATGAAGCAAAAGCCACTAGTGGACACACGAGCGTCATAGCAACCAACCCAGTCAGAGTCAGAAAAAGCATGTAAATCTGGCGGTAGTGATCCCCCCTTGGGATAAAACAATCCAAGTAGCCGGGCAGCGGGTACGACTCAAGTAGTGAAAGATGCGCTTAACCGCCTGCCAATACTTGACACCTGGGCAATGCATAAACCTGCTCATTTGTGAGATCGCAAACTGAATATCTGGTTGAGTATTGCATAAGTAAATCAAGCATCCAACGGTCTGCTGATAGAGAACAACATCAAATGCATCTCCAGCATCATGAAGACTCAATCGTAAACCTGTCTCCGTAGGAGTGGCAATGGGTTTACAGTCTTCAAGGCCAAAACGTTGCAATAATGTGTCAATATATTTTGTTTGACACAAAGCTATTCTTCCATCAGCTTGCATAAATTGAATGCCCAAATAATGATGCAAATGCCTCAAATCTGACATCTCAAATGAGGCATGCAAATCAACCTTAAAATCAACAATATGCTTCTCATGAGGACGAGTGAACAGCATGTCATCAACATACACAAGAATGATCAAAAGCACATCATTAGCATGCTTAACATATAAGGTGCTTTAAGTTGGACTGATCTCAAACCCATGTGCGATCAGATAGGCATCTATCTTTTCATACCAAGCATGTGGTGCTTGCTTTAAACCATATAATGCCTTCTTCAACCTGCACACTTGGTTTTCTTGCCCTTTTTGCACAAAGCCACGGGACTGAAAAACATACACTTCTTCATGCAAGTCACCATTCGGAAATGTAGTTTTAATGTCCAAATGATGTACATTCCAACCATGATGAGTTGCAAGTGCACACATGCTATGAACAATAATCATTCAGCACGTAGGTGCAAAGGCCTCATCAAAATCAATGCCTCTTTCCTGTGCATAACCTTCTGCAACAAGCCCAGCCTTATACCTAACCGTTCCATGAGGCTTACGCTTCAGCTTGTATACCCACTTAGAGCGAATGGCCTTTTCACCTGTAAAAAGAGGCAGCAAAGTGTCATACATGTCTTTGGAGCTAACGGATGTCTCCTTAGTACATGAAAGTAATGGCTGAATAGCTTCTTCCACAAAAACACACTCTCTCTCTCCCTCTCTCTCTCTAGGGGGGGCGATGGGTCATGGGCCACGATGGGTTGGAGGTAAGTCTACTAAGGGCCAAGGAAGCTGCTTATGGAGGAGTCGGGGGGCTCAACATACTCTATGATTGTTGGTAGGCCTAGGAAAATTCAAATCGAACCTGACAAAAAGTGGCAGTTTAATGGTGAACCGGATGAACCGGAAGAACCAAATGGCACCGAGCCGGAAGAACCGGAAAATCTATAAATTCGACGAACCAAATCTACCCTGGCTATGCATCAATGTTGGTCACCCATGTTCGATGGTGGCCTCACGCTTTTGGCCGCCCATGTTGGATAGTGGCCCAACACTTTCCTATGTTGGATGGTGGCCAAGAACTTTTGGTTGCCCATGTTGGATGGTGCCCAACACTTTTGGTTGCCCATGTTGGATGGTGTCCCAACATGGGACCAACACAAGTTTGGTTGGCCTAGTGCTTGGGCACAAGTTGGTTACCATGGTGTTGAGAAGACACAAGTTTGGTTGCCCTTGTGCTTAGAAGAATGTTGGTTAAAGGAGAGGCCGAGGTGGAAGGTGGTTGCCTTGATGATGGTGCTCAAGTAGGTGAAAGGGGTCGCTCGTGTGGAGGATGGTCTCCCCGAGATGTGACAAAGGTTTGGTGGCCCAAAGACGTATACGAAAGGTCAGATAGTTTGGTCGCCCAAGTAAAGTACACGAAGATATGACAAAGGTTTGGTCTCCCAAGTACACCAAGACATGACAAAGGTCTAGTCGGCCAAGTAAGTACACCGGGACATGAAAGGTTTGGTCACAAGGAAGCGCACCAAGGCCCAAAGGCTTGGTCTCCCATGCAGGTACACGAAGGCCCAAAGGTTTGGTCGCCCATGGAAGATTGTCACGACCTTGGGCTGAAGCATGGTCGCACAGATGATGGGTGGCCGCCTATCAAGCACATGACAGGTGGTCCTCTCAGTCACGTAGGTGTTAAAAGCCATCCGACTTAGGAATATGTCCAAAGGTTGTTACCATGCGAGAGGGATGGTGGCCCACCTACACAACTACCCTCTATGGATAGCATCATAGCTGCCTTCTTGCCAAGCTCTGAAAGCATTCCATGGAGTACAATCTATATTAGGGGGCACTTTTGCCCTCCTCCAATGACTACCTCTGCGCATGTAGAGCCACTCATATGGCGTGCGAGTATCTATATAAGCAACAACTTGGCACTCATTTGGGCACTATTATGTACATGCATGCAGGAGCACCTTATGTTGTAGGCACCTATTGTGAGCATAAGTTTCTCTGTTGTGTTGCCATAGTTTTAGCTGTGTGGTCAATAGTCAAAGTTTTGATAAGTTGAGAGAGAATGAGACATGCTCGTGGAGAGTTGAGGTGTAGCCATGCTGGTGTCAGGAGGTAGTCTCAAGGACATTGTGGAGGTGAAACTTTAAGTTGGAAGGCCTTAAGTTTGTACAACATCATTTCACAGATGCCTTCTTGTGAACTCTCTTGTAGATTAGAAAGTATCTTCTTTTTACTATTATTATTATTATTATTTTATTACTTTCATACTGTGTGCATTGCAATTCCTTGTTCTGTGTGAGTCCTAGCTTGCATGGTACATATTACAGAGTATACTTCTCCAAGGAGAGCCAGTCCCTTAAGTAGCCACCCGATAAGGGAAGCTACAAACCCAACCAAAAGTATTATTTGCCATTGTCGAACTTGACAATCACATCCTTGCATATTATCTATAGATGCTCAATTAAATAGCCATCTACTAGTTTAAGTATTTCGATTTCCTGGGACATGTTATTCGATCATGTTCACATAGTGGTCTATGTAATGTTTGGCATGCTCACATATGCATGCTTGAAGGTGTACATTTGTTCGGCGTTTTTCTGTTGCAACACATGAATTCCTCAATCATGGTTCAATCTCCTTGAAGATCCATGTGACTTAGGTGTATGGATAAAAATTTTCTCATAGCTTTCCTTCCTATTGTCTCATGGGAGAAACTTCTTTTGTTCCTTCAATGGATGATAGGGTATTTCAATGTGTAAGAGTTCCTCGGGGTGAACTCCTTTGCTTTTAGCCTTTTATCAGAATGAAGAAGACAACCTCGAACTCCTTATCCATAGAGATGAATATCACATTCCAATCCTCCTTTGCCATACGATGGTACTATTGGGATAAAGGCTCCAACGAGTTTCCTCTTTTATATTTTGACCTCCAAAATAGTAGCTTTCTTCAAGAGGTGTCCATATATATCTTTATTACATTTTTTGGATCACAAATTGGAGACTTATAAGCATTTACATGTTTTTGATGACTTTTGGTCATTGGACATGTGTTATCATATGCCCAAAGGGCTTAAAAGTTAGTCATCAATAAAGCTTGGTCCAAAAGTCTCATAACTTGAAGGGTTTTCTACAAAGTCGACTTCGCCATCTCCTTCTTCAAATTTTTGCATAGTTTCTCTTTATTTTCTCTCACCTCATGTAGAAAATCACTCTCTTGGCGTTTAGTGCAACGGAGCACTTCATCACGTAGCTCTCCATGACCTTTTTCAATTGGTCAAAGCCTTGAGCTATTGTGACGAAGTTGCTACAAATGTTTTTCTACTTTAGCCTATGCTAAGTTGAAATAATTTTGTTACATTTAAGAGATTGTCATTGCGAAAAGCCTTCGCTTTTCACAATAGAAGTGTTGCATTTGAAGGATTACTTCAAGGCATAAAGCTTAAGGGATTTCTTAAGTTTTGAGAGGAATTTATGGTGAAAAACTTTAATTTTTAAGTTTAAATGTCGTCCAGGCTCCCATGTATTTTTTTAGCATCATGGTTCTTGGAAACAATTTCAGAATAGCATAAAACCCTGATTTCCAGCAACCTTAATTTTTGGTATTTAGCCAAATTTTGGTTACAGAAGGTCAAAAATTATTATGAGCTTGTTAGATAGTAATTCAGGAGATCTTTCATTTGGTATACAGCATTCAATCATTAGAGGCCTAGATTTGGTAGAAAACCCTAACCCTAATTCCTGCTAAAAAGGAGTTTTTACATATTTATGATCCTCAAATTATGTACATTGAGAAAAGCTACATCATGTTTCTATTTGAAGGCTAGTTTGGCTGATCGTTGGAGTTTCTACCCTAAAAAGCAAATCTCGTAGATAAAAAATTACTTACTCTATTTTTCACCAAAAGCTGCATTTGGAGGATTTTTCGCATGCTTTATGTTTTTTGCCCAAAATTTTCGTGGATCATCTTGGAGGGCTATAAAAAAGACCCATGGGGGTCACTCTTGGCATCACTTGAGGCCTAAGCTCAAGGATCAGTGAGTCGTGGAGGTGACTAACTTTTGGAGGAGGTGTGCTAGGTGGATCAGCTTGGGGGGCTATAAAAAAGACCCATGGGGGTCACTCTTG
Source organism: Ceratopteris richardii (assembly GCA_020310875.1). Classification (NCBI taxonomy): domain Eukaryota; kingdom Viridiplantae; phylum Streptophyta; class Polypodiopsida; order Polypodiales; family Pteridaceae; genus Ceratopteris; species Ceratopteris richardii. The sequence goes on along the minus strand of CM035433.1, from coordinate 63,229,165 downwards.
GCATCACTTGAGGCCTAAGCTCAAGGATCAGTCAGTCTTGGAGGTGACTAACTTTTGGAGGAGACTAACTTTTGGAGGAGGTGTGCTCCTTTTGGTGCAGATTTGGAGGAGTTTTTGGAGCCAACCATTCAGCTCTTGCTGAAAATTTGTGAGTAACAAATTCTATATTCTGTCCTCTTCTTTTGGTGTTGTTGTTCCTAAGCTCCATGCCTTCTACATCAGCACAAGGAGTAGTTTCCCTTATTATTCAGTTATGGTTTGTTCTACAAACAGTTTTCAGCTGTTTCTATTCACTTCAAACTCACATACACACGCTTCATACCTCTTAGGCACTTTATGAATAAACTCGTGTCTAGTTTCCAAAATTCTGCCTAGATTCATATTTTGTAACTACATTCAGCACACATTCAGATTTTATATCTACATTTAGCACATTTTGCACACATTCAGTTTGTAGTCATTTACAGACACTCTGTAATTTGTTAGTGAATACCAATTAGTAAGCATTTTGGTTTACTGTTACACTTTGGCAAGTTGTGTATTCTCTCTGTACTTCTCATTCATCTAATTTTGAGTCTTAAGGTGTGTATGCTAAGGTTCATTTATTGGAAGATCCTGAAAACATGTGAATAATATTATTTAGGCCCACCCTAATTCCAACAATACTTGCTGAAGTTACATGCTAGAGGCTATTACAGCTTGACACACTCACAATTGCGCTCGTATGATGGACGAGTAAAATTAGTCCCTTCCAGTACAGTCACGTACGACTCCTATGGTATATATTGTGTCCAATCCCACGAACTCAAATGCACATTTTGTTGCATTTTATGTTATTTTTACATATGTTTACTTGCACTTGCATTCGTTCGTAGCCTGCCCACTCTCAACTTGAGCCAAGAGCACTCACCAATCTTGTACTCTCCTGAGCTCGTATCCTTGAGCTTTTGGCACCCCCGCTAACTTGTGAACTTTCCAGCTTCTCCTAACAAAGACTTAGCATACATTGGCATCTAACGTATGTCATAGACACCTCTAGAGGCCAACTTTGAAGGCTCAAGCTTTTAGGAGCCCATTCCTCTTCTTTTGAAGGTTGCAACTTATGGCAGTTTTCCCTCCTGCATTATGATTTATGCAAAATGGCACATTTATCTATTATCATCTATGTATGTAGTATGTACTATGTGTTATGTACACAGTAACGTGTATGACAGGTCACATATGTAATAATGTATACATGTACATGTACATGTACATGTACATGTACATGTACATATACATATACATATACATATACATATATGTATATAATGTACCATAAGTATCGTACGCAGAAAACTTAGTACGATCACATATCATATATGAACCATATTGGATGCATCGTACTAGATAAGACATGACTACCTTGAACACACTCACGTTCGCCGGGAATGAATGTAAAATATATGTGGAAAGTTTTATATGCTTGTAATCATATTATAGTATGTGTTTTCTTCTCAAAAAGGTCAGATTTCATGTCAATTTGTGACTAGATATTGGGGTTTCTGATTATACAAGTGCCATTGAATATATATTATCTTGATGTATGCTTATTGCGGTTGAAAACAACAAAATTTGTTGTTTTTAAAGCAAAAGTTGATTGCTGAATTTTTTATAGAAAATTTCAAGAAATTATTAACTTTGATCTCTCTTGGAATTTCGGGCCTAAACTTCATCCTCGTGCATAGCCTTTTAAGGATATTTTTGGCTCATTCTTGTCCAAAAATTAAAAAATGATTAATTTCTGAGTAAAAATTCAAAAAATCAAATTTCGTTTTTTAAGGCTCTAGTGTGTTCAAATATGGCCTTAACCTCCTTAGATGTCAAAAGTCTCATTGAAATCAAGGGAATTGAGAGAAATGACTTTGATTTGTTGAACGAGAGAATGTGTGGAATTGTCTTTTTGAAAGATTGTGAAGAGGTCATTGCCAAGGCAAAGCCAAAACACATAACTGAAGCTTGGACCTACTTGAATAAAAAAGCCCTATCATACATAGAAATGGCCGTCTTTGATGAGATTTTGGTGGACCTAAAGGGCCTTGCTACTGCATATGATGATACTACGTGTGTAAATCAAGTGCATTTGATGTGAAAGCTCATGTGTGTGGTGTGATGAATCAAAGAGCACTGTAGGACACTTATCTCTTTTTATAGGTACCCTCTCTAGAGTTGCAAGATTCAAGATTATTTGCTTCCAATGATGAGATGAAAGCTATCTTCTTGCGGATGACTCTAACTAACTTATGAGATACATTGATTGTCTTATTTAACAATCCCAATCTTACATTTTATGGTATTAGATGTTATATAGCTAATAAAGAGGTCAAGAGGAAAGTAAGTAGAGAGGGAAGTGGTGCAGCCAATATTGTAAGAGAGAAAGAACGGAGAAAAAGAGCGGAAATGCACAAAGGAATAGAAGCACAAGCGAAGCAAAGGTGATGTGACTTGTTACCAATGCGATAGAAAAGGTCATAATAAGATAAATTGGACCAAAGAATCCGGAGTTCTAAATAGTCGTACGTAGTGGCAGATCACAGCCATATTATTAAAAGCTTGTGGCAAAAAAGAATTGCGTTCAAGTGCTTGAAAATAATATTCCAAAGCTTTTGCATGTTTTCCATTACTGGTATGAATAAGACCTATATTATGAAGTATGTAACTTCGATCGTAAGAATCAATCTCTAAACGCATGGCTTTGTAGTAACTTCGCAAAGCTTCTGCATATTCTCCTTCCGATTGAGCCGACATCCGTTACGGTTGCTTATGAAAAAAAGCTCCTCTCCAAAACCGCACGTGAACCTTCCGTATCATACGGCTCCTCCCGCCCGCTCAAATACCATGAAAGTAATTGAATTTGAATACTTCTGTTCCTGAAGAATACAACTAAGTCAGATCATATTCAGGCTCGTTACAAAGTACCTAGTGCAATTATGACTGGAAAACCCGTTCACAAACCTAAGAGCGTACCAGAGTCTTTCCGATTGCTAGTTCGAGAGTTACGCTGTATGGGCCTAAATTTAGAACGCAATTTTATACTTGAAGAAAATTTGGTAAGGGAAATTGAGAACATTTAATATCCTATTGAAATTCCTTTCTTGAAAAAAAAAAAGCAATCAAGACTTTTTATTATGTATGATTCTTTAGACCCCTAAAGGGGAAGTAGTTTCGAGACTGATATTGTCACACAATCGAATAAAATAATAGGGGTGACATTGCCTGATCAATTTGATCAAGTTTTGCAGAAAAAAACAAAGTTCAAACCTCTCGGTCTGTTAGGATGCCTCAGCTGCATACATTACTGCACCTCCACTTAGCACCTATCATGTTGATAAACGGCTCGTCTTGCCGTGACCTTATCTCGGGTTCTCGAATCGGAGACTTTTGTTGCGTTTCGCGGGGTTTTGTTGCCTCAGCTTTTTCCTCCGCGTCCAAAGCCTACCGAGTAAGTACGAGTAGGAGAGCACTCATCCTGGGGTGGGCTTCCTACTTAGATGCCACGTGCTCCAATCCCCTGAGCTACAGGCCCCGCCTCTATTGGATCCGTTCCTGGATCCACTTGGACTGGACTAGAAACAAACAAATTGTTCCCCCATCCATTTCATCTATTCTGTTGGGAAAGACGCATAAGCTCAGGATTCCCCCTCATTGGCTTTTCCTTCTTGCCGAGTCAGGAATGAAGAAAGGATGCGCTAGATCACTGGATGGAGTTCCGCATAGAGATGAACCCTAGGTAGGGAAATGAAGGGTTCCCCATTCCACTTTTTTTTTTTTAAATTCTGGCGTCGAGCTATTTTTCCGCAGGGTCCCCCCTGCAGTATTGTTACCGCGGTAAAGTTTGTTTGATTTCTAATTTGTAAATAGGAGTATAGACTAGGAAAGTCTTTTTTATCTTTTTCAAAATCTAATCCGGATATAAAGGTTCGTACACAGAGAGTCTTGAAATAATTCCCAGTTGGCAATGGCCCATGCTTCTTTTAGCGCCTACAAAGTGACTCCAAAGATTTCCAATTAATTTAATAATACTTCGACACCATTTTTCAAAAATATGGTCGATTCCAGTAGGAATCGAAGCAATGGAACGAGATTCCAGGAGTTGCTCAACCTTTGGGAGACCTTGAGTAATATCCCCAGATTTTAACCTATCATGATCCGGGCTGTTCCCCTCTCGACGATGAAGCTTATCCCCCACCGTCTCACTGGTTGACCCTTTTTCCTCATTCTTTTTTTTTGAAGGTTACATCTAGTATTCAGAGTTTGCCTCGATTTGGTACCGCTCTCGCAGCCCGCACCGGAACAGTGCTTTAAATTAAATTGACTTACTTTTTCTAGGTTAAATTTACGTTGAAGAAGACGTATGGTACTTTTGTGTTTGCAAGCTAACGTACTATTACATGAAATCTGTAATATATATTTCAACCTGTTAGTTTATCACGATTAGTCGAAGCATCATAATATAAAGAAAAGACTTTCCAAAGTTTTACATATCTATTCAAAATTTGATCGTCTGTTAACATTGCTCCGTCAATACCCGAATCTGTCAAAGAACCAATTCCTATGGTTACAAAACCCATGTGAGAAATCGAAGAATAAGCAATTCTTTTTTTCAAATTACGCTGACTCATAGAAATGAAAGAAGCATATGCAATTTGAATTGCTCCAAACAACATTAGTCCTGATCCTAAAAAAAAATGAGCA
>CM035433.1:63186931-63219431 GCA_020310875.1 Ceratopteris richardii | reverse complement strand
ACTTTCGACCCTATATGTGTGGGCACCTGATGTATACGAGGGTTTACCTACTCTGGTTACATCATTTTTTCCCATTGCACCTAAAATCTCTATTCCTGCCAATATGTTACGTGTTTTTTTCTACAGTTTTCACGATCTAACATGGTAACAACTCTTCTTTTTCCGCAGCATCGCTTTCATGATCCCAGGAGCACTGGCCGCTATGGCCTAAAAAGAAGTAAAAAGACTTTCAGCTTATAGTTCTATTGGACATGTAGGTTATCTCTCAATTGGGTTTTCACGTGGAACCATAGAAGGAATTTAATCACTACTAATTGGTATCTCTATTTATATATCAATGACCCTTAATGCATTTGCTACAGTTTCAGCATTACGTTAACCCTGTGTCAAATATATAACGGATTCAGGCGCTTTAGCCAAAACTAATCCTATTTCAGCTATTACCCTGTCTGTTACTATGTCTTCATACGCTGGAATACCCCCGTTAGCCGGCTTTCGTAGCAAATTTTATTTGTTCTTCGCCGCCCTGAGCTGTGGGGCTTACTTATTAGCTTTCATAGGGATAGTTACTAGCGTCATCAGTCGTTGGGCGGCCGGAAGGGGTTGCCTAGAGTTGGTGTGGGAGGCCAGGCCTTGGTCGGGGTCGTGCACCGGACGCGTAGCTTACCAAAACGTCGCAGGACAGATGGAGAGAACGCATCTACCATGAAAGTAATTGAATTTGAATACTTCTGTTCCTGAAGAATACGCGGGGGTTAGTGTATTCATAAACTAATGTCTAACCATCCTTCTTGCAAAGAGTCTTTTTTTTTATTTACAGGATCGCTTATGTTATGTCAATTTCATCAATATACGTCAATTAATATATTAGATAACAATAATAGACTCTATGGCAGGTAGGAGCTAATACCTTTAGGTATAGGTATTAGCGAACTACGTTTACCTAAATATTAGCATAGCACGTAAAGGTAAACGTAAACTATCGCTCCATAAGGCGCTAAAGTTTCCCGGGTAGGGAAAGCGCTAAAGAAAAGAAAACGCCGCCAAACCTTAACGGGCGCTTAGAAAACCGTAACGGTAAACGAGCGTTCGCCCGATTCCAGGTGTATTCATTTTTTTACAAGTTTGTTGTAAAAACAATAGTTCAGCTGCTTGATATCGTTTATCCATATACGGAATACCTATTTCATAAACAACCATTCCGCATCTAATTAAAAATCTGGCTAGAGAAATTTCTAACAAATTATCTCCCATAAAAAAAACAGATTTACCTTTTATTATTCGGGTATAATCCTGAACAGCTTTCCAAATTTGATTTTCTCTTTCGTTCAAGAAAAAATGCTTGAAACCTACCCATTTATGTCTTATTGATAGGTAGATATAAAGCTCTCAAATTGCTTACTAGATAACCTATTCAAGACGAATACTACTTAGAAAAAGCGATTTCCAAAATTTTGAATAATTTTTTTGGTAGAGCTACCAACAATTTTTTTCTATTTCATAGTTATTTTCCGAAAATTATTTGGGGTAAATCCAATTAGTTGAAACGAAAAAAAAGGGAGGCAAGCCCGTTCGGGATGGCCTATTAGCTTTCCCAACTAAAATTCAATGTCTCATACGTGATAGATAGATGGGCCGGAAAGCCGGATGGATTGAAAGGTCCATGTCCGGTTTGGGAAGAGATCATTAGTCTTTGAAAATTGAAGATTTATAATCTACTTTCATTGATCAGTCTTTTAGAAAATCGTGAAAGAACAATTTTATTGTTGTCCTTACCAAGTCGATAACTTTGAAACGATAATCTTCCTAATTTTTCCTTAATTTCGGCTGGAATGCGGTCGGGGGGAGCTAATTTAAATCCTTCAGGTAAAATGAGTACGGCTCCAACATTTAATCCCCCCTTTTTTCCATTCGCCAGTACTTATTTTATCTACGTGTCGTAAGGAATCTTAACAATTGCTTCGAATACAGTATCAGGAAGGACGGATTGTGGGGCCTCAATATCAACAGGTTTCTTGGCTAAATGACAATTGGCACATACAATACGACCTGTTGCTTCGCGGGGATTTTCGTAGTTCTATTGAGCAAAAATCGGATATGCATTTGATATAGATGGATAGCTCATTTTACCAAAACTGATCAAAACTACGAGTGCTGAAATCCACCATTTCTTCAACCATTTATTTATAAGTATTGTTTGCATAGGTTAATGATTAGTCTTAATTAGTTGTACAAACATGCTGTGACATTACAAAATGCCAAGAATTTCTTTTCCTAATTCTTTCCTTATTGTTATTCCTTTCTTTTTTTTTTTGATCGGATGAGAAAAGATAAAGAATGACCCGGGGAATACATTATCTTAATTCGATGCAGGGATAGCTTATCTATCTCACTATACTATAAATAGTTCAATTCAAATGGTTGTCATTCACCCATTGTATGATAAGTTACTACAATTGAGGGAGATGTTTGATTTAAATGCCGAAAGATCCAATACTTGAAAACCGTATCTAAAAGAACTGGAAAGGTTGAAACAAAACAAGAAATTACATATTTATTAGGAATCAAGCCAAACTGTTTGAAAAACGATACTACAAGTATTTCCCAGGCCAAGAAATTCTGAATGGAGATGTGGGCGGGGGATTCCAGGGTGTGCAAATAACATCCGGATTTTTTGGCCAGTATTCCTGTCTTCATTTGTTGGTGTTGAGGTTTGAAAGAAACACGATGATAAAAAGCATTCAACAATTGATGGGTCATGATCCAACAAGACTTTCTTTAGCATATGTCTGAAATACAACTCTTCTCCTATTACTAGAATTTCTTGACGTACACGTAGGCCTCCCAAAGAGTAACGGAGGCGCTGAACTTCGTCGTTGAATGCTGTATGTACCACTTCAACGTGCTATTACCTGCGATGCAAGGGTTTTATCAACGTTCATAGAAAATTGGTCGTGGGCAAAAGTGCCCCGATATTTTCTTGATTCTCTGTGTAACGTGTGCTTGTGACAAGAAGAACAATACTTTTTCAATTCAAGTCGAGTAGGTGTGTTACGACGATTTTTACGTGTAGTATATCGCAAAATACCTCCTGTGGACTTACTACCAAGTTCTTTCTGAGTACAGTTTTGACATTCCAACGCAATTGTTATTCTCACATCTTTACTTTTGGCCATAAAATCAAATCTAAGTCAACGTAGAAGCGTGTCATTGAAGTTAGAAGCGTCAATCACATCACTGGGGCGAAGCTAATACCTACAGGGGCGAAGCTAATACCTTAAGTAAACGGGTGAACGTTTACCGTAACGGTATAGGTATTGGCCCCTAATCGGAACCTTCACGGGCGCAAAACCGTCACGGTCAACGTAGTTAGTTGACCGTGTTGTAAACGTAGTTAGTTGACCGTTTACTTTAGGCCCGAAGGTTTAGTTGACCGTGTTTGTTGTAAACGGTTAAGCGAAACTTACGCGTAAAACCTAAACGGGCTAAACCCGGTTAGGCGCTAAAGAAGACCGGGTCTTGCGCTATGCGATTAGCTGTAGCCAATAGGTATTAGCTTACCCGTATAGGTTTTCGGGTACGTGTTGTAAACGTAATAGCTTAATCGTTAGGTGGTTTTCTAACGTAATACCTTCACGCTTAAGCCTAATCGTTTAAGCTAATACCTATTCGGAATCGGGCAAAACCAATAGGTGCTAAAGTTGACTGAGTTGTAAACGTTTTCTTTAGCGCAAAACCAATAGGCTTAGAAAACCATGTTGGCCCGAAGGGTTAAGCAAGACAAGACAAGACCAACACTTCTCAAGAAAACGGTAATAGCTTCGCCCGATAGGTGTTGGTCAAGCTTCTTGACTTCATCGCTTGCATAGCACCTTCGGGTATAATCCTGAACAGCTTTCCAAATTTGATTTTCTCTTTCGTTCAAACCAACTGGTGTTTTATTAAAGACAAAACAAATCTTTTCTATCCAGGCACGTGTACCATCTGGACCAATTGGAAAGGGGGATCCAATTAGCTGGCATTTTCGTCGACGCATTAAAGTTGTTGCTGTGCGGCTTAAAAATGGGTTTACCCCACAAACGTAAATTCCTTCTCCTAAACTAGGAAGGTCATTATATCTTTGGGAAGGTTGCGAATGTTGTTATTGCCACGACTCACGTACCTGCGAGGATAGATCCAGCTTCAGTAGCTCCGAATCGGTTAAACTAATTAATAAATTTTAGAAAGTTCAACGGGCGTCAACGTCAGAAAGAATTATCAATTCTATTACGGATCAAAGGTTTCAAATTAGAAACTAATCCGTCTCTTATTGAGAGTAATGTGTCTGGAACTACGGGTTATAGCAAACGAGATTTATTCTTTTTGGCCAATGAAGCATTATTAATAGGTACTTTCAAAAGAAAAAAGTTTGTCTGTAGCAACGCGATTCAATTAGCTTTGCATAGACAGCACTCGGTTGTTAGTGATATGGGCCATGAAATGGAATCTGATTCGGAATGGAAAATCTCCTCCTACGAGATAGCGGAAGCTACTTCGAAGAATAGTTTGATAGATACTTATCTCACAAATATTTCATTTATTGGTCGTGACGCGTTAAAAATGCGATTTTATTATTTGTCTAACTGGTATGTGGAACCTTCCAGAAACGAATCAACAATTGATGAATTCACTGTGTTTTCGCACCTCCTAAGGATACTAGCTGAATTAGTAGCTCACGATTCGTTCCAAATACAAATGGATATGAGAAAAAAAGAGAATTTCATTGTCATCGACAAACTCATAGAGAATGACTTAAACCTAGCTTGTGGTGTCCTAAAAAACCTCTCAAATAATTTTTCACGTTCAGAAATTTTTAGAAAGGGGAGTCAACGCAATAATAGTTTTTCTATTCCCTTCCCTATTGGAGAACCCAAGTATTGCTTAGGAGTAACCTCTACAAGTTGCTCTTCTAAATTTCTGAGAAAAGAAGACAGACTTAGTAGTAGTCTGGCCGACTTCGAGATGCAACAGTCACCCGAAAGACTTTTACAATTTACTTTTTAGAACTCCGTATTTAGAGAGGATAGTTAGTAAGGGAGAGAAAATTTGAAAATTTGTTATTTTGTCTTCATTATCTGTGAGTAAGGATAAGGTTTCATTCGGAACGAATATTCAAAAAGAAGAAGAGATAAATAAGAAAAGCAGTCTTTGCTGGTACTGAACTTTTTATATTTTTGTAATGTATCAAAAAGAGTAGAATAAGATCCATAAGTAACTTTCATCAAAATAAACTCCCAAGCTTTGGTATAATATATGCAATACACAATTTTGAAAATTCTTTTTGAAAAAAAAAAAAAAATTAATTTTTCAAAAAGAATTTTTTCTATATATATAGAAAAATGAAACATGTCAGAATTTTGTTAAAGATGGTATAAAATATTGCTGTCATCCAGCTCAGACAATTTATGGAGTTTTAGGTATAAAAATCTGGATATTTAGAGATACTCAGTGATTTTGATGCAATAAAAAATCATATAAAAAAAAAATCTAAACTAAACCAAACTAGTTTCATCCTATTTTAGTTTCAATCTTTTTTCTTATTACTCAAAAATTATAATATCTCTGTTATGCTTAGTGAGCGACTCGTTCGATTCAAGAAATATTTTTAGAAAAAAAAAATGCCTACTAATTGACGGTTAAATCTTCCTCTGTTATTTAGTACTTAACTATTGTTGATTCGAAAGAAATATTCAGTGGATAACGCGCAGAAATAGTCGTGGAAAAGAAATATTTATGATACATGTATCGGTTGTACCCAGTGTGTAAGGGCATGTCCCACAGATGTACTGGAAATGATACCGTGGGATGGATGCAAGGCTAATCAAATAGCTACTGGGGTTAGCCGGGGAGTTTTCAGAAACTCATTACCGTATAGTCCCTTTTGATGAAAGATACGAGCGCGAAGCTTCTAGAAAACTAGTCTTTTCTGAACTCTATTCAGCTGGTCAAAAAACTGGTAATTCATGGTTATTTGAACCCAATCATCTTGGAAAAAGCCGATTGATTGATGGACGAACAGGAGATCCCTTTGGACAACCTATTACGACTGGAAAAGCTTATATAATGAAACTTATTCATCAGGAGACCCCACTCTCCCTTCAAAAAAAAAAGGGAAATTAATTAGATTAGATTTGATTTTATGGCCAAAAGTAAAGATGTGAGAATAACAATTGCGTTGGAATGTCAAAACTGTACTCAGAAAGAACTTGGTAGTAAGTCCACAGGAGGTATTTTGCGATATACTACACGTAAAAATCGTCGTAACACACCTACTCGACTTGAATTGAAAAAGTTTTGTTCTTCTTGTCACAAGCACACGTTACACAAAGAATCAAGAAAATAAAAAAAAAAAAGAATATTTTCATTGGTTGAGAAAAAGGAAATTATCGAGACCAAGACTAGTATGTCGTATGTATTCACAGTTCAAAAACAATATATATATATATTATGAATAAATCTAGACGTTCTTCTCGTAGACGTTCTCCGTCTATCCGTTCGGATGAGACTCTTGATTATAAGAATATAAGCCTACTTCGTAGATTCGTAAGTGAGCAGGGAAAAATCTTATCAAGACGAATGAATAGATTAACCTCGAAACAACAGCGTTTAGTAGCGAAAATTTTCGCCCCACTACGCTACTGTATTTGCCAGATTGCAAAAAAGCAACGTAGATAGATAAATGAAAACTCTATCAAATTGATGCATGGGTTTACCAAAACGCACTGAGTTTTCTGCTTTCGCGTCAGTAATATAAAGAAATAGAAAGAAGATCAAATACGGAGGAGATTGACGAGTCGGTATCAGCGTATCCAAAGTATTAATCATTTTTATATATTGCAAATCTGAGCTAAAAAGAAAGAGAAAATGATAGCTCCAAAATAAGAAAAAGTGTCCCCAAAACACTGCTACCCACCAACGATGACACACTTCTACGCTTAAAAGATATTGGGAGTACGCAAAGTTTTTCATGCATCGTACTTTGGCAAAAACATCTCCCGCTTCATCGAATAGTTTTATTGTGGAGGGTGATTATAGGGGTGTTCATGCAGGTGTTTTTCTATAGAGACATTCACAGTTTGCAATGCAATTTTGATGCCCTCTTGGTGGTATCATAGGGAGACTTTGTGACATACATTTGGGATTGCTCTTCTAATAAAAAGTGGTGGTCTGATGTTCTTTGCTATTTTACACCTTTGCTTCCACGTTTCATCCATTTACTATGACTTTTGGTCTATATACTGCTACCATGACCATAATATCATGTGGATGTTGGACCATATCTGATTCTGGATTCTTTGGCTAATTTAGCTTCCTTGTTTCACTCTGTTCACTATGTTTTGGTCTACACTGCTAGAGGACTATAGTATCAGGTGGATTTTGGGCCATATCTGATTCTTAATTCTCTGGTTCATTTGGCCATCCCAAAATGCAATGATCTTCAATCAAAACATTTTGTTTCCGTCCGTTATCCCTGCTCGATTTTCCAAAGATAACCTTATCAAGACTGTTCATGCTTTCCCAGCTGCCAATCAATTAGCTCTCATGCACCTTATCTTATACCATTCTTTAGATTGCTTGGAAGCCCTGTATTGTTCCCATATGGAAGGGAGATCTTTAATGATCAATGAAGAGGATCTCCCCCCCCCAAAAAAAACAAAAACTTCCCCATAAAAAGGGAGACACACAATAAGAAAAAGAAAGAAAAAAGAAAACCCAAATCCCAAGAAAATTAACACACGAGAAATTGTGTGTGTATGATAGATTTTAGTCGAGCGCTCTTGCACAGCTCATCATCCAGACTGATTTTTTGGGCTTGGAAGTCTCTTTTATTATGATCTTTGTTGGACATTTACCTTTTTTCCTCTGTACATAATTGATAAGAGCAACATGTTTTTAGCAAAAAGGTGTGTGTGTGTCTATGTATATGTATCTATGTGTGCAAGTGCATGCATGCACTTTTGCTTGTGCATTATCAATATTGTTGTTGTTGTTATTATTATTATTGTTATTATCATTTTATAACCACCACTGTCAATATCATCGTCATCAACATCATTGGTATTGTTACTGTTTTATCCTTATTACCAATTTTGACCTCCAGATCAAGATGAAAAAGAAAGGTGATGAAGGAAAGGAAGGCAAGCTTTTATCAAGGGGTTATGGTTTTGCTGAATTCGACTCCTCAGAGACAGCACAGAGGGCATGCAAGCAGTTACAGGTGTCTTACTTTGATAATTTTTTGCTGATGCTCTCAGAGTTATTGTATCTAACTGACATTTGATTCTGTTTTTCTGAGTCTTTATTTGAAACCTCCTTTTTGCAGGGTACAATTTTAGAGGGGCATGCACTGGTATTGCAGTTAAGCCATACAAAAGCTTCTGAGGCAGTTTCAACCCATGTAGTGGAGAACAAAGAGAACTTCACCAAACTCCTGGTTCGGAATGTAGCATTTGAGGCTACAAAGAAGGATCTCCAACAGCTTTTTAGTCCATTTGGGCAGGTTTGTTACTTGGAACAGCTGCAAGACACCTAACATTTGTTTCAAGTTGGCTCAGAAAGTGTAGTATTAGATTGAGCCTGACTACCAGGACAAATTGTTAATATCTAGGCAATGCTCTTTTCTATTAAGAGTAATTTGCTTTTCTCAATGAGGGGTTTTTTCTTCAAGCAGATCAAGAGCTTACGTTTACCAAAGAAGTATGGTGGAAATCATAGAGGTTTTGCTTTTGTAGAATTCTTCACTAAACAGGAAGCTGCAAATGCTTACAAGGCACTAGCAAGCACTCACTTATATGGACGTCATTTGGTACTGTATTTGATATGCTCTTTTCCCCTCTTCGAAATATGCAGGTTCTGGCATGTAACTGTCATTTTCTTGCTGGCTTGACTATTTTACAGGTTATTGAAAAGGCGAAGGAAAATGAAAGCCTGGAAGAATTGAGAGCCCGGGTTGCTATGCAATATGCTGATGAAAATGACCAATCTATTGAAAATGGAAAGCCTGTTAAAAAGAGGAAAAAGAATCTAGTCGATGATGGTGGCATACATTTTGAGAAAGTGGCTCATGCATGAAATTGGCTGTTGGGATTTTAAATTTAAAGTGCTTCTCTATGAAGTAGCAGTTCTCTTTACCAGCCAACAGATCCATAGTGAGCGCTATTCAGGCAGCTGTTTTCTCAGGCTCAAGTCACATCTCATTTCAAGGCACAGATCAGCCCAGTCTGTCTAACATGTTTCTTTATTTTGCCTTGTAGTAGTGCCATACCTATGTCAGCATTGGATCTTTGGCTCCACTCTGATATCTGCAGCTGCAGGCTTGTATTCCTGGCATAAGCTGAAGTTATCAACACATCTTCCTGCCCTTTCTCGTGAGTTCCTGTTGCACTCTTCATGATTTTTTTAACCATGCATAAGTTTCGGATTTGTGTTTACATGTTCATCCAGTGTTATTTTATTTTTAACACACTACAAATCAGTCCATCTCCTAAGGAATGCTCCCACAATGTTTCCGAACAGCCCATCTGGTAAGGAATGTTCCTATAATGTTTCCAAGTAGAGAGTAACTTGATTGCTTCTGCCTGAACATTCGTTCTAATGGCAGGGTGATGCCAGGGTTGATCTGCATATCCAGCAGCTGCAGCAATTGTTGCCTTCATGCTATATTTCAGTTTGTGGTCAGTGAATACCCACAGCATATGTGGAAGCAGAAAATATTTGGTTTACCAAGTGTATGCACAATGCACCAGCTACAAAACAAGTTACATGCAACATTTTATTCTATTGAATCTGGTGGCTGGAGATTATAATTTACAGCTCTGCTGTTGTGGGTCATGTCCTCTTGTTATTGTACTTGAAAATTTTGACATTTCATCTTCTTCAACATTCACTATTATGTGTCCACTCTTATGTTCTGCATCGTTTTCCAGAAAAATGTCTGTGCCGCAGATTATTGCATTGCGGTTATAATTTGTGGACCCCTATTTCTAGCAGCATGATTTTATATTCTCCCCGAAGAGGGATATAGATAATGGAAAATGGAAATAGCATTGATTTTGAACTAGGCATAGAAAGGTGAACTGAGGATAAATCATATGGCTTATGTTTCCTCCAATTGTTTCAAGATGATTAACTTTATCATCAGTCTTTGAATCCCAATCGATTACTGTCCTTATTCAGAGCATGCATACAGTGTTTTCTCTGGAAAGCAACACGAGACCACATTATGTGGACACTGTTAAGATGATAAGTTTATCATTTCACAGTTCTGGACTGAGCTCATATCACTATGTGGTCAATGGAATAGTTTTTTCATCGCATGTGTTACCGGGCAGTCAACTTCTGACATTAAATCATCCCCACTTGGGGATGCCATGAGTTCCTTTCTCACACAATGGAGGAATCTGTGCATTGGTACTACATCTTACTTCAGTGGTTTATTGTACATATGTCTCATGACCCAGCATGTTCTTTTGAGCACATCTTTATCATTACATCATAGTTATCGCACATCAATGCCTTGTGTATAGCTATTTTAGTAACGTCAGGCATGTTCTTTGTGAGAAGGAATCATTTAGAGAAAAAATAGAGGGAAAAGAAAGAAGGGGGGGGAGGGGGTGAAGAAGAGGGGAAAACAGATCGCTGTCTATTAGAGGCAGAAATTGGCTGTCACAATGGAAGAGTACATGGTACCTGATTCTGGTGTTGGTCAGAAAATGAAATGAAAAAAATGTATGCGTATCATGAACATTAACATGAACATAAATATGGGGTTGAGGTGACCGTATTGAAATATCATCTAGAAGTACATTTACTGGCAGTGGTGATGTGTGGGATGCTATGGCATATGCACTATACATGCTCAATGGGATGTACAGTCATGCAACATTTAGAGTCGAGATCATGTATTTGCCACCACCACTTTGGGTGTTGTTATATGGTGAATTGGTGGATATAATGTAGCTGCTCAACATGGTATTATCTCAATCCTGATGCTAGTGGTAATCACCTAGTGATGTATTTACGAAAGCTCTTAAGTGTCTTATGTTCTACTTGCTTGGTTCTCCCTTCGACCAAGCATCACTAGACATAGAGTCTCTCTCATCTAGTGTCCCAAGTGTTCTCGCTACCTCTTTATATAGACCTTGGAGGACAACTTCATAGGCTACATGGCTGATGGTGGAGCTGGTACCTGTCAGGCCAGGTAGACGACTTGCATGCCACAAGGGCGGTCAACTACATAAGACCCTTGTGGCCCTTGTGGCAGCTGGTATACATTGCCCAACTATTACGAAGTGTCCCCTTTTTTTTTTGCTGGGCGCATTTTTAACACGTTTTTAACAAGATTCTAGTGTCCATTTTCCTAACAAATAAAACAAT
The DNA here is from genome assembly GCA_020310875.1 of Ceratopteris richardii. Taxonomy (NCBI): domain Eukaryota; kingdom Viridiplantae; phylum Streptophyta; class Polypodiopsida; order Polypodiales; family Pteridaceae; genus Ceratopteris; species Ceratopteris richardii. The sequence continues at coordinate 63,208,016 of CM035433.1, read as the reverse complement.
CATGCAAAATAATCAAATAAAATTTTGAAAAAACTTTCGCGACTTTTAAAGACTTAGATATTCTATAAAAAATATATATTTTAAAAAATTATCTTTTTTTTTGATAGATCAAAAATGCAGAAATTATTGAATATGTAAAAAAAAAAAACTGTTAATATGCACACTTATATGTCTCCAAAGAAATTTTTCCCTCATATTGGAATAATTTTTTCTAATCTTAATTTGAGGACAATCATTTAACACGTTGGGAATCAGAAAAATCATATAATGAGAAATTTTCTACAATATAGGGTGTTCATTATATAGTTATAATGTAGGATCCTTTGTATGATATCGATGCATAAAAACACTAAAATGGTTGGTGTTTTATTTCAAAAACCATCATGTAGTATCACAACTATGGGATGTCTTTGAACCAATAATTTGTGAACTTATCTCACATACCATTAACCATCTCAATGTCATTGAATAACTATATTCCACTCTACTGAGAATAAAATTTTATCCTTAAAAATTACTTGTTTTCAATGAAATAAGGTATATAATATCAATCAAAAAATTCTATAAACGTTATAAATTACTTTATATAGGAAAAAACTAGCATATTAACTTTAATCATGTAGCATATGCAATATTTGCTTATCAAATGGCCTTTACTTAATATTTTTTAACTTGAAGAAATGGTCGGCAAAAAATATTTCTAGTTGTAAAAATCTCAAATAGTATTTTAATAATAAAAAATGAGTCATATTCATACCATCGCTTTGCAAAATAAATTGTAGATGATGACATTGCCGTCACGGCACAATTTTATGCCATAAACCTAAAAATCATTACAATTTTTAATCATGGCTAGAAAATTGTTTATGTATACGAAATAAGAGATTTTATTGCATTTTGAGCAATGAAAATTTAGAGATCATGAATTTGTTAAAAAATCAACACTAACTGACATGAGTGAAGGTGTATGCTTATGTCTCCTACCGATTGCCCAAAGTTTGTATAATCCTCTTTTGAGCTGTTTATACTCATAATTTCAGCTTCTTTCTCTTATTTCACTTTGTCATTGTGTATGCTATTTTTCTTCCCCATTGAGTCTTCAAATTGCAACCCACAGTGCATATTGCACTTACGAGGACACACCACATCGAGCATATAGATCAAGAAATTGATCTACAGGTGCTCATTTGGGCACGCAGGGACCTTGGTTGCAATTTGAACTTATTAGAAGTTAAGCCCTTAGAAGAATCGAGTTGATGAAGAGCATTAGAGCGATAGTCTTTGACTCGTACTCGCTCCAGCTATAAGGAAGGATCCCTTAGTCCCGTAAAGACTCCCATAAAGAGTTATCAACGAAAAAGATTACACTATATCTCTCCTAGAGCTCCACCATTTCCTTTTCCTGACGCATCATCATCGGGAGGCATCTCAAATCGGCACTCAACGCCTCCTTCAACGGACATGGCAGACAACCAAAGACCACAAGCTACAGCGAAGGGACGTCTTGACTAACTTGCTCTCTTGGATCAACATCAAATTTCCTTCCTTCAAGGCAGCTCCTCATGAGGACGCGGATGATCAAGTCAAGAGGTTTCTTTCCCTATGTAAGAGTAGGGGTTTTACATCAGCAAGAAGATGCCTTCCTTGCCTTGTTTCCGGCCATTGTTGAAGGGCTCGAGGATCGATGGTACAATCAACATGATGAAGCACACTTCACCACCTGGGATGCCCTCAAAACTGCCTTCACAACTATGTTTACCCAAGGTAACTCCACAGAACGCAATCTTGATCAATTGAAAAATCTTCAACTATAAAAAGGAGAGGCATTCTCTGAATTAATGCCCAGAGTGAAGTCGTTAGTTTCTCGTCTTCCTCACAATCCTGGGGATTCTCTAGTCAAGAAATGGGTAGAGAAGGCTCTACCAAAAACTTCTCATCAAAAGCTTAGAGAGTTGCTACAAGCTGATGCATCATTGGAAGAATTTGAAGTTGCAGCGTCAAGGATCGAAGCAACAAGAGTCCAGTTCAAAGAACATGAAGGTACGGATGAATTCACAAGTGATCCTCTTGCACAACTAAGAAGAGAGTTAGAATCCTTGAAGTTACAAAAGACCTTGCAAAAAAACTGCCTGGCAAGGAAGGGATGAAGTGCTAGCTCTGCTACAACAAGAATTGGAGGAGCTTAGAACGCAAAACGAGGTAAAAACATCGATTTGGTGCACCTTATGTAAGAAATCAAGACATTCTTCTCAAGATTGTGTGGAGAGGTTAGTGTGTCAATTTTGTGGAAAACCAGGCCATGAAGCAAGGGATTGCTATTTTCTCAAGGGGATGCAAGCGAATTGGGCATCACCAAGTGTATCCGTACATCAGCCCCTATTACCAACTCCAAGATTTCAAGTCGAAAGCATGTATACCACTTCTCAGGTAAACTCCTCTAACGAAAGAAAACCTCCATTTAGAAGACCAGCTCCTCCTATCATGTGCTACAGATGTGGCGATTATGGGCATTTTCAAGGAAAATGCTCCCTCCCAGAAGGATCTCCACCTTGCAGATTTTGCCCAGATACAATGGATCATTATTCGAAGGACTGTTCGAAGCAGAAGGCTTCTACAAGTGGATCAGCTCACACTCCAACGAACCTGATGAAAGCTTCTATTCCCAAGAACTTCACAAAGGTATCAACCAACTCTCTAACCGACTTTAGGAGTCCATGTCTATCAGTCACTATATATGGAATAACTATAAATGGAGTAATAATCGATGGAGGTTCAGGCATAAATCTCATGGTAGATTTTACCCTCAAATCACTTGGACTCCAACTTTCAGGTGGAGAAAAGTTCACAATAACCCTGGCTGACCAGAGTCGAGTTAAACCTCTTGGTATTGTAGAAAAGGTACCTGTAGAGATGGACGGGTTAACATTCTTTCTATATTTTGTGGTGTTAAATCTACCGCAGGTCAATGGAGGCTTTCCTCTACTCATAGGGAGGCCATGTCTAAGGCACATCCAAGCGCTGCATGATTGGGGAAATGATACTATTTTAGATAACCTATCGAGGCAAGTACAGAAACAAGTACATCTAGATCCGAAAGGATTTCATGGAGGTAATGCTCATTCTTTCACTATTCTCGAAGAACAACACATTCCTATCACTGAAGCATGTAATGAAATTGAAATAAACGATGACCAAGATCTTTTGGAATGGATGGAAGCCTTTCCATGTTATGGCATATCTATTTGTGAAGGGGAGTCTGAACAAGTAAAAACTCTTGGGCTTGGAGAACTGGCCATGGACTTGAGGAGGGGAAAGAAAGGAGTTTCGAAGGATTTGACACAAGGAAAAGAGAAAAGAGCTCCAGTAGACGACTTACCGATACCATCCGACATATCCGACATATAGTGGATGAAAGAGCTTTCACCTTCATGGATGCAAGAAAAGGAATCAAAGATCAACATAGAGGAATCCCCCGCCTATCCACAATGCATTTTTGAAGACCAAAACGAAGAATCAGCCATGACATCTTGTGAAGAGATGGATAGGTATGTCCTTGAAGATGAAGAGGTGTTGCAAAATCCTTGATCTACACCAGCCAAATGAACTCCAGGAGTATATGGTGGGCCCTTTTAGCTTGCCAATGGATGTATTAGACACCCTATGTACCTTGGAAGATCACTCACTAAAAGATAGATCAAAACAGATAAGTTGGAGTTAGCTCAGAGGTGAAGAACTTGCTATTCTTGGTTCATACACCTGTCCAGTGTTTTGCATAATTCTCTGAGCACAGCAGCAATTAGCTTAATTCCTCTTGGGGAAGTCTAGTTAACTTAAAGAGCTAACTTTCAAGAGTAATCTCATCAAAAATAATAAACCACACACTGAGAATGAGTTTTAACAAGTGATGACATCATCCGGATTTTCACGGGCTGCTACAGTTTGAGACCAGTGAGCAGAAAAATGAACATAACTCAAAATGTAGGAATCCAATGATTATGAAAATTTGTATGATTATACTAGACAGTAAGGTAAATCCAACAAGCCTTTAATCAATGAATTTGGATAAGTAACCACCGAGAAATGGCTCTGACAAGATGAGTGAAAAAGTCGGGTACTAGACAGAGAAGTGAAGATGAACAGACACTGTTGACTTCAATTGAACATAACTGAAGATTGCAACATCCAAATGAAATGAAACTTTATGAGCATATAGTAGAATTATAGAGCTAACTTTACCAAGTTAAATCACTGAAAATGATGCACCAAGCTCAGAGAAACCATCTCTGCAATCTGACTGAGAAAACTGAGAGATATGGCAGTGAGTAGTATACTTCACAAGAACATGGAAATATAAACTCAAATAATCATGAAAATGAAAGTATATTGCTTGTACAATACAATGACTTACTGATACATATGTATGCCTTGTAATCACACCTTGATATGGCATAAAGCTCAGCTCTTGGAGGTTTTCACATAGGTCTCTCTAACCATGACTAAAACTGCCATCTATTTATAGTTGAGTTTGGGAGGCTAACTTCCCTCAATCACTCTCCAATCAATCAATTATTGATTTGATTCTCTATCTACCACAAATCACGAATTCGTGGCTCCTCTTTCCCTTTTTGATCAAGTGGATTCAACCACTTAATATTCTTTCACTTTTACATTAAGTAAACTCTTCAAAAGTTACAAGAGGTAGTTCACAAGTGAACTTTACATAGTCTTCATTTTGGAGCTTCTTTTATGACTTTGTGGGACTCAAGCCAATACTTAGGCTTGTCATAGACTTGCTCCAACAGCTCCCCCACAAGCCAAGTATGCTTGAGGTCTTCAATCTTCCAAGATTACCTATAAACCAATCATAGCCTTGAATTTGCAAAGCTTTGTACCATTCAATGCTTTGGTTAGAATATCTGCACATTGTTGATGAGTGGACACATATGATATTTGAATCTCTTTGCTTAGAACCTTCTCTCTTACATAGTGATAATGAACTTCAATATGTTTAGTCCTTTCATGAAAAATAGGATTAGCAGCCAAATGAATAGAACTCATATTGTCACCAAAAATAGTTGGAGTTCCAAACTCCAATCCAAGAACTTTGAATAGTGTCTTCATCCACATAGCTTCCTGAGTAGCTATGGCAAGACCTCTGTATTCAGCTTCAGTAGAAGAGAGAGCAACTGTGGGCTGCTTCTTGGATGACCATGAAATAAGCTTTGAACCTGCAAAGGTAAGATAACCTGAAGTGCTCCTTCTATCTTCTTTGGAGCCAACCCAATCTGCATCAGAAAATAGCTTCAAACCTAAATCAGATACATAAGGATAATAAAGTCCTTCATTTATGGTTCCTTTGAGGTACTTGAGAATCCTTTTGGAAGCATCCATATGTGGTTTCCTTGGTGTGTGCATAAATTGACTTAGCACACTCACACTGTAACATATATCTACTCTTGTCAATGTGGCATAGTTGAGACTACCCACTAGACTTTGATATGATGTGATGTCCTCTATGAGTTCACCTTCATATGAGCTCAAATTGTGATTGACCTCCATTGGAGTACCTGCAATCTTACAATCTTGCATCTTGAATTTTGCCAACATGTCCTTAATGTACTTTCTTTGAGTGAGAAACAAACCATGATCTTTGTAGACAACTTCCAAGCCTAGGAAGTAGGTAAGTGAACCCAAATCACTTATCTTGAACTCTTCTCTCATCTGATCTTTGATCCTCTTCATACCATCTGCATCATTTCCTGTCAATATAATATCATCTACATATACACATAGGTAGATGACCTCAGAGTTACTCTTTTTGATAAAGAGTGAAGGATCTGCCTTGCTTGGTTGAAAGCCTTTGTCCTGCAAGAATAAAACAAGCCTGAAATTCCAAGCTCTTGGAGCTTGCTTGAGACCATACAATGCTTTGTTAAGTTTACACACATAATCAGGATAAACTTGATTCTCAAAACCAAGTGGTTGTGCCATATATACCTCTTCTGTTATCCAACCATTCAAGAATGCATTCTTTACATCTAGTTGAAGTATCTTCCAATTCTTGGAAGAGGCAATACTAAGCAAAACCCTAATAGTAGGCATCTTTGCCACAGGAGAGAAGGTCTCCTCATAATCAATTCCCTGAGTTTGTGCAAATCTTTTGCTACAAGCCTTGCCTTATACCTGTTAATGGAACCATCAGAATTCTTCTTGAGTTTATAGACCCATCTTGAGCCTATTACCTTCATGGATGAAGTCTTGGGCACCAAATCCCAAGTGTTGTTTTCTTCAAGTGCTTCAATCTCTTCCTTCATTGCATGCTTCCATTCTGTTTTTGCTTTGGCCTCTTCAAATGATGATGGCTCCTCTTGATTTATGTTTTGTGCTATGTATAGAATGTTTAGTTACTAATGAGGTGTCAAACCCATACCTTTCTAGTTTTTTCTTTTCCCTCATAGATGTTCTTAGGCCATGATGTGATGATTCTGCCTCATGTCCAAGTTCCTGCAATTTTGCTTTACCTTTAGACTTCCATGCTTTGATCTTTTCCATCTGAGATTCTTCATCATCCTCTGAGGTGTCTTGTTCTTCAATCTTTGGTTGTTCTCTACCAAGCTTTGGAAAATCTTCTTCAAGATCATATGGTAAACTGACCTTCCTGCATGAATCTTCATACCATGAATTGTTCTCATCAAAAACTACATCTCTGCTTACCAAGAATCCTTTGTTGGTAGGGTTGTATAACCTGTAGCCCTTTTGATTGTTGTCATATCCAATAAATACACACCTTTCTGCCTTTGGATCCATCTTGCCTCTAACCTGTGAAGGAACATGAGCAAAAGCAATACATCCAAAAATTTTACAATGATCTAAGCTTGGTCTTCTTCCATTCCAAGCCTCATATGGAGTCATCCCATCAAGGGATTTTGAAGGCAACCTGTTAATCAAGTAAGTGGTTGTAGATACAGCGTCAGCCCATAAGTAATTAGGTAAATGCTTTTCATTTAAGATAGACCTTGCAGCTTCAACAATTGTCCTATTCCTCCTTTCTGCCACTCCATTTTGCTCAGGAGTGTACCTTGTAGTTACCTCTCTTTTGATTCCTCTTTCTTGAAGAAAAGAATAAAAATCATGGGAGAAGTATTCTCCCCCTCCATCTGACCTTAGCCTTTTTAGTGATTTACCTGTTTGATTCTCCACAAGAGCCAAATATCTTTTGAAACATGAAAAAACTTCATCTTTGTGTTTCATAAAGAATAGGATAGTCCATCTGCTGCAATCATCAATAAAGGAGACATAATACCTTGATCCAGATATTGAAGCTTCCTTGCTAGGTCCCCATACATCTGTATGAACCAACTCCAAGAGATCTCCGTGTATATAACCTTTCTTCATGAATGGTAACCTGTGAGACTTTCCAAATTGACATGCACTACACTTATAAATCATATGTTGTTTTGACAAGTTAGGGAGTCCAAGTACACTTTGGTCCCTGCAAATTTGCTTTAATGACCTTTCACCAATATGTGCTAACCTTTTGTGCCATACTTCCAATTCTGTGAGTGTCTGACTACCATAATTAAAGAGAGCAATGTTTCTAGTGTCTTGTAATTCAAATGTGAACACTCTACCTGCCTTTTCACCTTTTGCAATTCTTCTGAATCCTTGACTTGGATCTTCAACAAATGCTCCTGCTTTTGTGAACTTGCAACCCTTTCTCTACTATCTGCCCAACACTTATCAAATTCTTTGTAATGGTAGGGACATAGAGTACCTTACTGAGTAGGTTGATGTTTCCATCAGGTGCTTTGACATTGCCTATTTTCTCCACAGGATGTTTTGTATCATCTCCTGTTTGTACCTCATGCTTATTCCTTGGATCTTCTAAATCTGATAGGAGTGCCACATTTCCTGCCACATGATTGAACAACCTGAATCTATGTAGAAAACATGCTCATCAGATTTACCTTGTGGCATAGCCATGTTCATGATCAATAATGAATCCTCTTTGTTTGAGTCTTCTGTGTAGTTATTGAAGTTTCTCCTTCCTTTGTAGCCTCCTTGATAGTTTGAATGATTGTAGTTGTTGTAGTTGCCATGATAGTTGTTGAACCTTCCTCTTGAGTAGCCATAACTTCCTCTATTGTATCCTCTACCTCTTTGATTCCTGGAATTCCTAAAGCAATTTTCAGTTGTATGATTAGTTAATCCACAAATAGAACATGAGTTGGAGTCTTGGGATCTCCCCCTGCCTTGTCTACCTCCTCTTCCTCTACCTCTACCATGTCTTCCTCTACCTGCATAGTTAGCTTGATATGTACCTGCTTCATCATCCACTTTCTTTGCCTTTCCTTTGTTATCTTTGGACTTGCTTTTATCAGTGTATAAAGATGAAGATTGATTACCTTTATAGCTTTCTCCATTTTTGATAAGCTTTGCCTCTTGAGTAAGTAATGAGTGTATTGAAATCAGGTACATGCATGTAAATGTACAAATCCATAGCTGTGGTGAATGCTTCCCACTTGTCATCTGCCTTCAAGCCATTGATGACCTACCTTACAATTTTCTCTTCATCTATTACCTCTCCAATGCTTCCCAACTGATCTGCTATGTCCTTGAGCTTTGGGACAAAATCAGTCACATTTTGTTTGGGATCCTTCTTGAGAGTTGTGAAATCCAGCCATAGTTGATGCTCCCTAGCTTTAGTACTTGAAGAAAAGAAAGCTTCAAGTGCATCCCACACTTCCTGAGATGTCTTAAAACTTCTAATGTGAGGCAACAAAAAATCTGAGATAGAGTTGAGGAGATAAGACCTTGCAAGTGCATCCTTGGAGCACCATGTGCTCAATCTTTCTTGCTCTTCTTATGTTGGTTGACTTTTGTTCCTGAAACTTGGCATAACTTCATCTCCAGCCACATAACCATATAAACTTCTACCTTGGAGATAAGCTTCCATTCTTAATGACCAAGTTGAGTAGTTACCTTTGTCCAATTTGTCAATTGATGAAGGAAATCCATCTGCCATGTTGTCCAACCTTGCTCTGATACCACTGTGAAGAGATGGATAGGTATCTGCTTGAAGATGAAGAGGTGTTGCAAAATCCTTGATCTACACCAGCCAAATGAACTCCAAGAGTATATGGTGGGCACTTTTAGCTTGCCAATGGATGTATTAGACACCCTATGTACCTTGGAAGATCAGTCACAAAAAGATAGATCAAAATAGATAAGTTGGAGTTAGCTCAGAGGTGAAGAACTTGCTATTCTTGGTTCATACACCTGTCTAGTGTTTTGCATAATTCTGTGAGCACAACAGCAATTAGCTTAATTCCTCTTGGGGAAGTATAGTTAACTTAAAGAGCTAACTTTCAAGAGTAATCTCATAAAAAATAATAAACCACACACTGAGGATGAGTTTTAACAAGTGATGACATCACCCCGATTTTCACGGGCTGCTACAGTTTGAGACCAGTGAGCAGAAAAATGAACATAACTCAAAACGTAGGAATCCAACGATTATGAAAATTTGTATGGCTATACTAGACAGTAATTTGAATCCAACAAGCTTTAAATCAATGAATTTGGGTATGTAACCACTGAGAAATGGCTCTGACAAGATGAGTGAAAAAGTGAGGTACTAGACAAAGAAGTGAAGATGAACAGACACTGTTGACTTCAATTGAAGATAACTGAAGATTGCAACATCCAAATGAAATGAAACTTTATGAGCATATAGTAGAATTATAGAGCTAACTTTACCAAGTTAAATCACTGAAGATGATGCACCAAGCTCAGAGAAACCATCTCTGCAATCTAACTGAGAAAACTGAGAGATATGGCAGTGAGTAGTATACTTCACAAGAACATGGAAATATAAACTCAAATAATCATGAAAATGAAAGTATATTGCTTGTACATTACAATGACTTACTGATACATATGTGTGCCTTGTAATCACACCTTGATATGGCATAAAGCTCAGCTCTTGGAGGTTTTCACATAGGTCTCTCTAACCACGACTAAAACTGCCATCTATTTATAGTTGAGTTTGGGAGGCTAACTTCCCTCAATCACTCTCCAATCAATCAATGATTGATTTGATTCTCTACCTACCACAAATCACGAATTCGTGGCTCCTCTTTCCCTTTTTGATCAAGTGGACTCAACCACTTAAGATTCTTTCACTTTTACATTAAGTAAAACTCTTCAAAAGTTACAAGAGGTAGTTCACAAGTGAACTTTACATAGTCTTCATTTTGAAGCTTCTTTTATGACTTTGTGGGACTCAAGCCAATACTTAGGCTTGTCATAGACTTTCTCCAACACATCTCAACCTGTAAGACAAGTCAATCTTGGAAACGAGGAACATTCACGACCAATCTTACTAGCAACATGGCTTTGGGATCATCCCTCCTTGCTCCATCAGGTAACCACTTTCATGCAAAATTTCAAGGATGTGTTTGCATGGAGTTACCATGACTTAGAGGGAATTCTTGTTCATCTTGGAGAGCATTCTATTCCCCTAATTCATGATGTGAAGCTAGTAAGAGGAAGGATTTATCGACTGACTCCAAAGTATGCAGAAGCTGTCAAAAAAGAAATAGAAAAGCTAGATGAAGCAAGGATCATTGTCCCAGTGGAGCATTCTGAATGGTTATCATCAATGGTAATAGTCCAAAAGAAGCAATCCAACAAGATACGTGTTTGTGTCGATTTTCGGGCTCTCAACAAGGTTACGATTCTCGATGGGTTTCCAATCCCATTTTTAGAACAAGTTTTGGAAGATGTGGCTGGTCATGTTTTATACAGTTTCATGGATGGATTTAGCGGATACAACCAAGTGTTCATCCATCCAAAGGACCAAGCGAAAACTGCATTTGTAACTCCATGGGGTACATATGTATATACTAAGATCGCTTATGGATTATGCAATGCTCCTGCCTCTTTCAATCGAGTGGTTTACTCAATCTTCCGATCATTGTTGCCAAAATTCTTGAGAATCTTTATGGACGACTTCTCCACCTTTTTAGGCACTAGATGTTCTAATCCAGTAGAAAACTTCACTGATCATCTTTGTCAATTGGAACAGGTTTTTAGTGCTTGCAGAGAAGCCAAATTGAAACTCAATCCAAACAAATGTCACTTTTTGGTGACCGAAGGGGCACTCTTGGGTCACATAGTCTCAACAAAAGGTATGGCTCCCGATCCTGACAAAATCAAAACAATACTTCATATGCCCAAACCAATTAATGCAAAAGAAATCTAGAGTTTCTTAGGACATACCGGCTATCATCGCAAGTTCATAAAAATGTATGCTGAGATAACTAAGCCCCTGTCTGGGCTCGTTAGCAAAATGGTACCCTTTCAGTGGACTGAAGTAGAAGATAATGTATTCACCCTTCTAAAAACCAAACTTATCAGTGCACCTAGTTTAGTAGCACCAGATTGGAATGCTACCTTCCACGTTCATGTGGATGCAAGTTCTATAGCGGTAGGAGCCATACTCACGCAACCTAGCAAAGAACATAAACTTGACCGACCCATTTACTATGCTAGAAGAATCTTAACCAAAGCAGAGCGCAACTATAGTACTACTGAAAGAGAAGCACTTGCTATTGTTTTCCCTCAAGAAGTTCCGTTATTATTTGTTGGGAATTCACTTCACAGTCATTACTGACCATTATGCAATCAAATATTTGCTAAACAAGCCGAACATCTATGGAAGAGTATGGAGGTGGCTACTCTTATTCCGAGAATTCAACTTCGAACTAGTTCAACAACCTGGGAAGCACCATGTGATGGTAGATCACCTTTCAAGGATTAAAGGACATTCGGAACCAGTTATGGGCATAGAAGACAACCTCCCAGATCAATCTTCATTTCAAGTAAGCTCAACAACCAACCCTTGCAAATTTCTTTATCATGGGGACCATTTGAAAAATGGGGGTTAGATTTTGTGGGGCCAATCTATCCCATCACATCTCCATGAAATGTGAAATACTTGTTGGTGGCCATTGATTATGCCACCAAATGGGCAGAAGTTATGGCGACAAAAGATTGCACTTCTCATACGGTAGCCTCTTTCTTGTACAAAAATATTTTCTGCAGGTATGGCTATCCAACTGAAGTTACAAGTGACCAAGGATCTCATTTTATCAACAAAACCCTAACTGGAATATTTATGAAGTACAAAATTTTCCACAAAAAATCATGTGCATATTACCCACGAGCCAATGGTCAAGCGGAAAGCACCAACAAGGTACTCATCTCTCTGTTAAGGAAAATGTGCTATCTCCATCCCTTGACATGGGGCACTACCTACCTAGGTGTGGTATGGGCATACAGGACGGCATTCAAGGTAACCACGAAACATACTCCCTTCCAGTTAGTATATGGTCTCGAAGCAATAGCTCCATTTGAATTTCTAAAAGGATCAAGCAGAGTGGGACATCCAAGGATTGGTAATTTGCAAGTCATCAGTAACATCAATATGAACAGATTACATCAACTGGAGGAAAAGAGAACAATAGCAAATTCAACTCTCGAGAAAGAGCAGATGAAGCAGAAAGCATGGCACGACAGGAATCTGTGGAAGACAGAGATCAAAGAAGGATTGTTGGTCCTGCTATATCAACCAAGCTTGTACAACAAGAAAGAAAAGAAGTTATCCACCAGATGGATAGGTCCTTACAAGGTAACAGAGATCCTTCCCCAAGGTGCGGTACGTCTCTCCAATCTTAAAGGGACCCAAATTCCTTTGGTGAACTGTTCACGTCTCAAATCCTACCAAGAATCAAAATGAGATATTGAATCACTACTATAGAAACTCTGTACATACCATGTCTCCTCCTTATGGTCTATTAGACTTACTCTAGTCCGCATCAATAAATCCCATCCAATCCATCACTTGAAGGATTCACTCACCATTGCGTATAAAATAGTATCTCCCAAAAAGTCTAAACTCAACGGGTCTAGCATGTGAGGGACCCATTTCTTGACAAGTATAGCTCAACCATAGTATCTCCAGGTTGTTATTTTGCTCCAAATACCTACCACTATTCTATACTTCTCAATCACAAGAGTCTGAGTGGATTTTTTAGATAGTGCATAAGTCTTTTTTGACGAATGAGTATTTTGCTCAGATACCTACCACTATACTTCTCAATCACAAAGGTCTGAGTGGATTTTTTTAGATAGTGCATAAGTCTTTTTTGACGAATGAGTCGATTTCAAGTGAACTTTTTTTTTTCCTTTTTGGTAGGTTAAATAAGATTTCCCATAAATAAGTCGATTTAAGCTGGTGAGTGATTTTATGAGAAAAAGTTGATTTCACTTGGAAAGGGCTTAAGTTAGATTTCCTCATTTTTTGGTCAAGTTGATAGGTCAATTATTTCCATAAAAAAGTCGATTTTTTTGATGGGTCGATTTTTTTCCCAAGAAAAGTCGATTTTGTTTTAGTTGAAAAGGTCAAATTTTTTTAGTTGTTGGGTCGATTTTTTTTTTTTTAAGAAGGTGGATTTTTTAAGTGTTTAGGTCGATTTTTTTGGTCATGTTTATAAGACAAAAAGGACGGTTTTTTCCAAGGTTGTTAGGTCGATTTTTTAAGAGGGAGGTCAAATTTTTTGGAGTGTTTAGATCGATTTTTTTCTTGGTCAATGTTCATGTCAATAAAGTCGTTTTTGAAGTTAATAGGTCGATGTATTTAGGGGTCAATAGGGTGATTTTTTTTTATCAAGTTAGGTGCTTAAGTTGATTTTTTTTAATTCATAAGTTGATTGTGGCAGATGTGCATAAGTCGATTTTTTACAAGTTTGCACTTGGTTTGAGTCATGTTTTTTTTCCAAAACCATCCAACGTGGGCAGTCGTTTTTCTTCATCCATCGACTTAAAGAGTCCAGTCAGATTATTCACCAATCTGCTCGATCCCACCGATTGCCATCCCATTTCTTCTTCGATTGTTGGAAGAATCAGTCAATTGCCATTTCCAACCATTTCCAGTCGACTGCTGGAGTGCAACAGCCTTGTAGAGCAATCAACCTTTTTCAGCAGCCGCCAGAGCTGAGAATGGCACATCGCTGACTTTGGAAGTACCCACTACCTAGAGTCCCTTTTTCAGCAGCTTGCCCTCCCATTTATTATCAGCACCCATTTGTTATCTCCACCTTTGTTATCAGCAGCATTTGTTATCTCCACCTTTGTTATCAGCAGCAGCTATTTGTTCTTGCTTCTTAAAAAGGCATCAGCTTATGCGAGTGAGGAAATCTAGAACCTACAAGGTGGGCTTTTAGCAAGAAGAAAAGAGCAGCCAATCAACAAAGTAACATGTCACAATCATCATCTTTAGGGAATTCAATGAGCACCAATTATTATGACTCAGATGATCAACCATATTAGCACGATTCTGGGTCAGCCCAGTCATCAAGTGAAGGAGAAGATTCACTCACATTGATCGCCCACAATTCTCTTCCACCAGCATCATTGGAAGAGATCTTCACAACAGATGAGTTGCATACTATGCACCTCACGGAGATTGCCAAAGTACCACTTACCAAAAATATTGCAACAGACGAGGTGATTGACTTCTTCGAGTCCTTTTCCCACTTTAAGCAGAAACTCTTACCAAGAAAATGCGAAACAAGGTTGTGGGGATAAAAGAGTCAGAACGGCTCATGCCAAGGAGATCATACTCAGGTGTCGATGCAAGCAAGGTATGTGAGGAATGTGTGAAGTTGTTCACTGCCAACGACCTCTCAGAAAGGTACTATCATCTTTTATGTGCATGCAAGTATTTCATCCTCTTAAGAAGGGTCGAATCCAAGTTTCCATTTAACAATATGGCTGCTTGTGACACGCTTTTATGTCTTGCCTAGGTGCATCCATATTTCTTCCATCATCTAATATGGGCATCCATCATGGAAAAAAGGGAAAAGGCATGCGGTACAGGTACAAAAAGTTGCAAAGAAATTTCACGTATACTCTTCTATAATACGCTTGTGGCAAAAGAATTTACCATCGAGGCTTATGGAAATACAAAAGAATGTGGGTCAACCATCTTCCATGAAGCGAAATCCATCCACTCCTGTGAGAAAGAAACTCCCGGTAAAACGAGCACGAGTAAAAGGCGACGCATTAGAAGACATCCAAGCCCTTCCAATTGGTGATCAAGGTTATGCTCGGAAAAAGGCTCCTAATCCCCAGGTTCGCACTCACTATAGCGCTTCATATAATCCACCCACACCACCACCATCTCCTCCTACTATTTCCACTACACATGCATCACCTCCTATCCAAATTCCTTCACCACGTATGTCACCTTCGATTCAACCTCATCATATACATATACATGTCCCACCTATCCCCATACCTCCCATACCTCCTCCTATGCCATCACCAAGCTCACTTGCCCCCACCATCTTAGTTACCCCTTTAGGTTCACATATGCACACCACCTCCACCCAACCCATGCATTCTAGCACACCTCCACTCGCACCTTGTTCTTCCACTTATCCACTCCCCGCATTAGAAAACATCCACATAGCAAATCTTCATGCAAGCAACACGTTAGAATCTCTCTCACTACTCAATGACTATCATAAAGAGATCTTTGCATCTATGGGGATGGCAAACCAACAAGTACTTTAGCTTCACAGACGGATCGCAAACTTAGAAGATCGGAACAAGCAACTAGAGCAGAACAACCAGGAACTCAAAGAGGAGAACGAGAAGTTACGGAGGGAAGCAATGTTCTATAAAGACATCCATGACAAGGCAAAAACTCTCTTTATGGTGGCACAATGCACCCTAGTTAGGAATGGCGGTGGATAGCATTAGATGTTTCTTTTTACTTTGTATCGGCCATCTTTTTGTTTAGTTACTTCCTTTTGTAAGAAGCATGTAT
The DNA here is from genome assembly GCA_020310875.1 of Ceratopteris richardii. Classification (NCBI taxonomy): domain Eukaryota; kingdom Viridiplantae; phylum Streptophyta; class Polypodiopsida; order Polypodiales; family Pteridaceae; genus Ceratopteris; species Ceratopteris richardii. Next base: position 63,192,118 of record CM035433.1, on the reverse strand, counting down.
TGCATTTTACTGCAAATGTCTCCCTTTTTTCCATGTTATCTCTCACTTACATTATTCCAAAAAAAAAGAGAAGAAGATGGGAAAAAAAGAAAGAAAGAAAGAGAAAAAAAGAAGAAGAAGAAGAGAGAATTATTTTTCTCCGAGGACGGAGAATGTCTAAGTGGTGGGCAACCTGTAGCGGGTTACTTTGATACACCCTTAAAATAATGTATTTTTTGTTTTGCTTTTCAAGATGCAAAAGCCAAGCACAAGGCAAGTTACCTCGATTTCGAACAAAAGGAGAAGAAGAAGAAGCGAAGAGCAAGAAAATGGTGGAAGGGGGATCCAGCTCATGAAGAAGGCCAAATTTTCCATTTCACCTATTTTCCCAAGTTCCCTAATTCCCATTTCACCTATTTTACCAAGTTGCCTATTTTCCCATTTCACCTATTTTCCCAAGTTGCATAAATTCCCATTTCACCTATTTTCCCAAGTTGTCTAAATTCCCATTTCACCTATTTTCCCAAGTTGCCTAATTCCCATTTCACCTATTTTCCTAAGTTGTCTAATTCTCCCAGTTCACCAATTCTCTAAGTTGTCTAATTTTCCTACATTGACTAATTTTTCAAACTAGTCTATTTTTTTAGTCAAGTTTTACAAGTTAGTCGACTTACTCAAAAGTTCACCATTTTTTATGAAGTTAGTCTACTTACAAAAGTAGCTTATTTTTTAAGAAAAGGGTGTACTTTTGATTTATTCTATTTTTTCACTTGAAAAAAGCGACTAAATTTTCCAGATCTCCATATAGTCTAAATTTTCAGCCACTTGCACGCGGAGAACTCATGGATGGTGGACGGCACCGAATACCAGAATTTGGAAGATAGTAATGGCACAAGAAAAGTGGAGCAAGAAGGAAGCTTCCAGAGTACCAAAATTGTTAGAGAGCCTTCAAAGAAGAAACTAATTTTGTCCCCTTTTGCTATCCTTCACTTCCAAAAAGACTATATAAGTAGTCCTCTCCTTCAACCAAGAACAAGCTCAGACAAGCTCAGAGAGAGACTCGAGGAAGGAATGCACTCCTACAGTACTGTGACATGTGTTCATCATGCACATTGACTCTAACTCCTGAAGGTTAACCTTGGGATAATCCCCTAGTCAAGGGCCTTGGCCACTAGTCCTTGCCACATACACATAATAATGGCCTACTTTGTCGAATGTCTAACTCTCTTCCCCTTCAAGAGATCATTGCCCTCAATGATCAATGGGGAAAGTACTTGTGAACTAGAGTTTCTTATTCCTAAGTAGAATCAGGGAGTGGTAATCCTCTCTTGGCTAATAGATAGTCTAGATGATAAACTTAAATCATTCTTGGCTCCTACCTAGATCGCTATTTGGAAAATTATTTATACTCTCATTTTTTTTGGTAAAAAGCCAATACCATCCTTCCTATAAATATAATTTCTATAGCAGAATGAAACATTGGATTTACTCTACAATCTAGAGGAATCTCTAATCAGTATGCATCATCACTGGGCTTCTTAACTATCTTCCAAGCCCCACAAAACCTTGGTGGAAGTAGATAACAGAGCAGATCTTGCTAGGACTCGAAGCAACATTTGCTCTCCTTCCTTGAAGACTCTAGATCATAGGACTCGAAGCAACATTTGCTCTCCTTCCTTGAAGACTCTAGATCATAGGACTCGAAGCAACATTTGCTCTCCTTCCTTGAAGACTCTAGATCATTTCTTGTTAGCATAGTCTTTAGCTCTTGTAGTTGCTTGTTGCATCTTGGCTCTAGATATTTCTAATTTTGCTTCGAAATTTACTAAGAACTTTGAAACACTAGGACATTCCTTTGGCATTCTTGTGGTATTGATCCCATTGCCATGATGCATCTCGAAAGGAAATAAGCGATTTACCTAGTTTGATATTATAAGAAAATTCTACCAATGACACATAACTATCCCAACCTTTCTACTTGTCACATTTATATGCCATCAACCATATATCTTTCTGCTTGAAACTATGGATTTTGATAACCCATGCGATTTGAAGGCATGTTGAATAAACAATTTTGCAATTTGTGGATCTTTTTACTATCTCTTGTTTGGGTATGAAATGATCTGTCTTGCTAAATCTATCTACCACTACTAAGACAAAATCCCACTTCCTTTGGGTCCATGGTAAACCAACTATGAAGTCCATCGATATTGTGTCTATTTGTGTTATCTAGTTTCGAAGGGGTGTAGCGAACTCGATGTTCATATCCTTTCTTTTTTGTTGACTTGGCACATAAAGCACTTTGAAACATGTGGACATCTTTGGCCAAACGAGGCCACTAAAATGTTCTCTTGATTAGTTGCATGGTCTTGTTAGTACTAGGATGTCTTGGACAAGGAACATCATGGTTATCATGCATGATGGTTCTTCTAAAATCTCGAGAATCTCGTATGCAAACCTTTGCCTTTTTTTTTACTATTCCGTTCTCCATCAAGAAATTGGAATACGACCTTGACTTGTTTGCTTTACTATGAGAAATTGGAATATGAATTTTACTTTTTTGCTTTGCTATGAGAAATAAGAATACGAACTTGACTTGGTTGCTTTACTAAGAGCAGTAGTTGGTATTGTTGAAATCAATTGTATGAAAAAATATCTCAAAAGATCCCATCTCAACTTGTATGCCTCTCCTCCCATCCATGTACCCTCTTGCTTCTCAATTAGAAGGATCCTAGAGTCCTCTAGTATGACATGTGGCCATCATGCACATTGAATCTAACTCTTAGAGGATGAATCTTAGGGTAACCTTTGAGCTAAGAGCCTTGGGTACTAGCCTTTTCCCAAACACACATAATAGTGGCCTGCTTGTTCGAATGTCTAAAATTTTGTTATGCCTTGTAGTTTTGGTAAGTCCACCTCTCCAAATCCCATAGTATTGCATCTACACTTGTTGGGTTTAAGACAAAAAAAAACCATGTATAGCATGCATGTATAAATGTATGTATGTATGTACATAGTACATGTGTACATACGTACTACACATAAGTATGTATGTACATACTACACATGTATGTACGTGTTGCATATGCACGTATGTACTACATATGTACGCCCATATGTATATATGTATGTATGTATGTATGTATGTATGTATGTATGTATGTATGTATGTATGTATGTATGTATGTATGTATGTATGTATGTATGTATGTATGTATGTACATACGTATGTATGTGTATGTATGTTTGTATGCGTGTCAAACAGTTCATAGAAGTGTACGTATCTATGTGTATGTATGTTTGTATGCATGTCAATCAGTTCGTCAAAGTGTATGTATGTGTTTTTGGCAATTCTAACTAGACTCAATAGTATTAACATGGCTTGTGTGTTTAACACTTACCATTGCTAATTGGTCAAACAAGACATTGCTGATCTAAATATGAACATCATAGAGCTTGGTATTTTCATATGTGAATTGTACTTGCCATTGTTCATGCTTTATCAAGAAGGCTACATTCTATATTTACAAAAAGTGAGTAGTAGATTGTATTCTTAAACAATTTTAGAGAGTATTAACCACATTGCAGTCAGATTGTGTGGAAAGAAATATGAGCAACATAATGTTTCTACATGCATCTTGAATATTAAGTATTTTCAATATTAGCTCTCTATGGTATTGATAGTAATAAACAAGAATTTGTTGCTTTTAATTTTCTTCGTTATGGAATTTTCACCGTGTCATCAAATTCAATCATTGGGTAGACAAAACTATTTCATGATAATAAGTGCTTGTAGAATTTTTTTGAATTCGTTTTTGAAGTAATTGAAAATGTCCATAATTTTTTAAAATAGCTTGGGTGTTAATACACTTAAAATAAAGTGCCATATCTTTCAAAACTAAACAATATTTTGAACATTTTTCATTTTAATTGTTCAAATCATAATTCTTTTATTTTTGTATATGTAGTATAACATGCCATGTGTGAGTAGAATATGAATATACGTCACACTAATAAAGTAAAGAAGACATTACTTCTAAATGTAAAAACGAAAGCCTGTATCAACTCAAAATTTGAATTGTATAACCTGATCCACTAAAAAATTGTTCCTTTATTAATAGAGCAACCATATGAATGTCTCTGGCGATTGAGCTTACCAAGCATGAGAATTGAACTACATTTTCGAAACACTAAGAGCATGAAATCAATGATCCATTAAAGCCATTTATGTCCCTCATAAGAACAAGCCATTTTCATATAGATAATCATATGATAGTTAATACAAGAGCAAACACGTCATCGGGGCTAAGGGAACATAATACCACTTTGTTGAGCCTATAAAAGTCATATTGGTCAAAGTCAACCATAGTCAAAGTCAAAGGATTAAAGTCAAACTAGTCAAAGTCAAAGTAGTCAAAGTCAACATGTTCAAGGTCAAAGTCAATTCAACATGGGTAAAGTCAAAGCATTCAAAGTTCGGGCATCAAGGTGCACATGTAGTGCACAAGCAATTGTTCACAAAGGTTATATTTTGCAGAAAGTTGTATGTAGGTTGCAGAGTGTCTTTCTGTAATTTCTCTAAGATTCAAAGTGTTTTTAAAGTGTTTGGAAGGTTCAAGCGAACCCTCTCTTAGGTGCACATTTGAAGAACTAAAAGGAAAAAGTGAAGGTATGTGAAACGGAAGCGTACGCAAAAGTGAAAGTATGGCCCCCCAATTAAATTTTTGTTTTAGTCTAAAGTCACTACAGGATAAAATAGGGATTCGTTGGCTGCCCACTTTTGGGAGACAATCTTGTAACATCAAAGTGAGCACCAAGATACTCTAGTAGTTAGGAGCATACATGAACCGAGACTCAATTGAAGGCAAGGCATTATTCTTGGAGAGACTAAGAAAGGCGAGGATAGTCTTCACTAAGAGAGAGAAGAGCAGGAGACATAGAGTGAGCATGCGACGCAGAGAAGTGAAGTGCAAGGTATGCAAGAGCAGTGACTTAGAAGGGTGCAGAGAAGTACTAATCCATGCAAGCAAAGGTCACAAGGTCCCATTGAAGCTGTGTGCATGTCGAGAGAAGGTGTCCATCCCTCCCCCTGTTGAAGCTTGAGTGCAAGGTGTGCACAAGTGCAAGCTCTTGGAGAAGGTGGAGCTCTGGTGCAGAGAGGTCGGCGGTAGCAAGAACCTTGGGTATTTTTGTAACTTTTCTTGATTG
>CM035433.1:63101931-63181931 GCA_020310875.1 Ceratopteris richardii | reverse complement strand
AGTGTACATGAACTGACACTCAATTGAAGGCAATGCATTATTCTTGGAGAGACTAAGAAAGGTGAGGATAGTCTACACTAAGAGAGAGAAGAGCAAGAGACATAGAGTGAGTGTGCGATGCAGAGAAGTGAAGTGCAAGGTGTGCAAGAAGAGTGACTTAGAAGGGTGCAGAGAACTTCTTGGCCACCTTGAGTTGACTTAGCATTTCCTTACTCAATGGTTCCTGGTAAAGATTTACTCTACATCAACTGATATAGTTTGGTCATACATCACCTTCTAAGGTGGCTAATTAGATAGCTCCACTTTTGATATCCTATTGATGATCATTGGTCAATAGCCACACTTCTCTAATTTAATAATGTCTAAACTTCTTGACCACATAAACCATGCTTGTTGCTCTAGCACAATGGTGAGAACCACGTTAAGAAGCTCCACCTCCTTAATGTCAATCCGCGGAAGAGATAGGAGTGATATGAAGATCGTGAATGTGAGATGAAGTGAGAGTGAAGGTGAGAAGCATAGAAATGCACACACACATACACACACACTACGAAGAGACAAGCAAGACACAATGGAAGGTGAGGAATCAACTCTATTACTCAAGAACACTATTACAAGCTCAAAAGAACTCTAACCTCAAACAAGCTAACACTAACCAACCTCAAAAATGAGCTCTCTAGCTCTTTTTATAGTTTCTAGACTAGTTTTGACCGGTTTCACATCTAGTGACCGGCATAGTTAAAAATTAGGTCCTAGATGCTATTTGGAAGGGTAAACGGTGTCTAAAAATAACGAAAATTGATACGCCTGTTCTACCTAAGCTCCTCAAGCTCGAGGACTCCTCGGCTTGCACAAAATGGAGCTATGGATTACAAAATGGGGTTTTCTATGTTACATATGTTACAATAGTGATAAAAATCACTGTTGGAGGTTTTTGGAAAGTATTTGAAAACATAATTATTTGAAAAACGATTCGACTGGCTCCCTGCTTTGTCGTTACATGCTTCCGTGTCGTCTGTGCCTCTGGCTGCTTCCAACACCCCCCTCCCTCTCGCTTCTGTCGTCCCTGACAGAACCTTGTTGTGAGGTCTGCCGGATATAGTTCTGTAGGAGGTCTTGAGCGAGGGTGTGCTCGGAGATACGAATGCCTCGGGCCAGATCTGCCTCGAGCTTCTCCCAGTTGATTGGTTGCGGTTCTTCCGGTGGCGGGAGTTGATAGTGTGTGGAATAGACCATTCGTTCACAGGCAAATAATTGTAATAAATGTGTAGGCCTGCTTATGAATACCTCTGAATGGTATTCCCAAAAGCCGGTTGTGAACATCTCTTCGAATGTCTGCTTGTAGCACGCCGATAGGTACTTTATTCTGTAGTGCCAGGCATAACACACCCGTAGCGATGGCGTTGTACTCATATCATATACCAAGTCAAAATTGCCATGCTCAAAGCCCGGGGTGTTGACATGGGGTGCCTTGACGCGTCGGAAGACTTTAAAAATCATTTGCATCATGTCAAAGATTTTGACAGTCATATGCGCCGCTATATCATCCATATGCTTTAATCTAGGGAGCCAGTGGCGAATTGTAGCCATCATGTAGCCAACAGTTGGTAACTCAATGGGTGGCTTAAAATAGGGGTAATTCAACCAGTCTTGGCACTGCTTATTGTTTTGTACCTTAATAGCAAAGGCAGTCCAGGAGCGGCGTCGTGGCACTGGTCCCCAACACGGGTTATACTTCAAATGCAAAGGTGCCTTTACCCATGTACTCATCATCTCTGGATACTGCTGTAGTAAATTTTTTCGCCACTCTGGTTGATAGATCCTTCCTTTTTGTGCATCTGGTGGTAGATCATCCGCTTCGAATTGAGTTGCATGCGATGGTTTCTTACCTGTCTCTTTCTCAATGGCTAACTGGTATTCGACCATTAACATGAAATACGATTTATATTGTAGCTCGTGCCCAGATATGTATCGTCGCGGGGCCAAATGAGCAAAGAATGGAGACTGTAATATCTTTTCTTCTATCATCGCCATGGCATGTAATTGTGCCTCTACTCTAGCTGAGTGCGTTGTTCCAAGTTCCTCAATAGTCTTCATCCACGCGGGGGTCGGAAGTTCGTACGTCATCTGACCTTCGGCCGTGACACGTCCGCCTGGGATGGGTTGTGGCTCGTATGCTTCTTCAAACGTTTCCTCCACCGGGATGGTGACCGTTTCTTCCTCAGCTGGAAGCTCAGGTGGGGAATCTGGCCTTGGTGGCGCTTCATATACTGCAATCCTTGATTCAAGGGTCGATACCTGGGCCTGTAATGAGTTGAGTTCCTCTAGGAGGTCAGGAGAGGGGTCCACAGGTGCTGGTATGTCTTGGTGTGCGGGTTCGCGTAACTGGAGTAATTTGTGATCTTCTTTGAGTTTCTGTAACTCCTCGTTCATGCGGTCATATTCATCTAGTAATCTTACATGATCGTCTAGCAGCATCCTCATCGAGTCTGAAGGAATGGCTTTGAACCTGCTAGGACTGAGTGGTTGGTCTGGGTGGTCGAGCGCTGCTTCTAAGTTTTCTCGGTTCTGATCCTGTAAGCGCTGGTTTTCTTCCTTGGTGGCTGCTAGGTGTCTTCGTAGTAAGCCCATATTTCGTGTTAGCGTTGCATTGCGGACTGTCTGGGCTCTTAATAAGTTATCTAGGTCAGCAGTGGCTTCCTTGGTCTTTTCTTCGCTTTCTAGTTCCAATTTATGATAAGCCTCGCGTAATTCCTGGTAGCGGGTGTTCAGAGAGGCATTCTCAATAGACAATAAATTAAGCAGCGACTGTAAGTCATTGGTTGTCCTCTGCAGCTGCTGATAATTATCACCAAGAGATGTGAACTCATCTCTTACTTGCGTCATACACATGAACATCTGTCGGAATGCATTATCTACAGTGGGTGATAGTATTAACGGGGTGCTAAATGAAGATGCAGTTGGTGTAGATGCAACGGGAACGGGGAATGGGGATGGGAAGGTGGATGATATAGTGATTGTTGAAAATTGTGATGTGCCTAAAAATGTTTGTGCTGTGAGTGAAGTGAGTGATGGTGCAGTGGGTGGTGAGATGTCCATGTCAGTGGACGTATCTAGTGCGGTGACCGTGAATATGGGTGTGATCGTGGGTGCTCGTGCTGGTGTAAATACGGGATTTACAAAGGTTGAGGGGTAATTTACAGGGGGGCTGGCTGGAGCAGCTTGGTGGAAAGGGGAAAGAGGGGTTACAGTGGGTCGGGGAGGTGAGACGGGGAAGAAGGTTAATGGCAGTGGGAATGGGAAAAGGGGTCTTGGAGTTGTGGGGAAAGATGGAAAAGATGGATGGAGGAATGGGTTGGATAGAAAGGTGGGTGTGGGAGGGGGTAGACTAGGGTTAATGGGTGCGGGAATTGTGGGGTTAGTGGTCGTAAAGACAATTTCTGCAACACCACCGGCGAATGAAGGTGTTGGTCTCGGGGAAGGAGGGTGAAGAGGGGAGGCTGGATGGACTGGTGGTGAGAGAGGAGCGGTTGGGGTGGTCGGTACTACTGAGGTTTGTACAGCTGTAGCGCGGGGTGGGGAATCTACAAAGATGGTTTCTACAGCCAACGAACTTTCGGGGACGAGGCGTGCCTCCCTGGCTTGTTCTGAAGATTGTGCTCCGGTTGGTACACGAATGTATTCGCCGGGCTTTGAAAGTAGTCGTACTCTGCGGGGGTCAAACTGTGGTAGTGGCTTTCTTTGCAAGTACCTGAGTGCTTCGTTGGAGCCTACTGATTTGACTAACTCTTTGAATCCTTTGATGTATGCGTCTTCGAATCCGCCTGTGACAAGTTCTTGTTCTATTATTGTTTGACTCTCTTCCTCTGTCAGCTTTTTGCGTGCCCAAACTTTTTCCATAGTTCTATACAACTTCTTGATAGCTAGTGTGTAAGCTGCTGCCTCGTAAGTTTCATCTTCATGGGTACTTGTATCGCCATGTGTGTCTGTTTGTTGGCCTTGGCCATCTGTCTGTTCCTGCTCTTGGGATTCATGTGTTCCCTGGCTAGCTTCGTCGTCACCTTCATCGTCATCGGTTGCTGTTCTTTCATCATCAGAGCTGGACACGATCTGTCCTTGTGGCTGATCCCTCGGTGTGGTAGGGTAGCTAGGCCTTTCAAATTCTTGAGAAAACATTTGTCCTTCTGAAAACTGGAACTCATTGGAGAATGCATCGGGCATCTCAAAATCAAAAGTTTGGTCCAGCGGCTCTGCTTGTCCTGGTTCTAAATGCGGTATTGGAAAAGAGAAAGCTTCCGCACCGATAGTGGTGGGAAGTTCAGCTGCTGTGGTGATGGGTTCTGTGGTTGTGGCTGCTTGGGGTGCAACAGTACTGGTGGTGCCCTCCGGCGTAACTGGTCTTGATAACCGTATACGAATTGGTGGTACTGTGGGAGTGGCTGCTGTTGGTGACTGCTCTGGAGATGGTTGTGGCGAGGGTGATTCTGGGACTTGTAGGCATGGGATAGTACCTCTCATCCGCTTTCCGGCTCTGCCTTTGCTAGACTTTCTAGCCTTCCTAGTGGTGCCTTTGAATGCTTTCAGTTCCTCACTGGTCATGGCACGCTCTATGGGTAAATCATATGCCAAGCACATATATATGATCCTGGTGAGGGCGCAACACCCATTCATTACCTTCTTTCGCTCCCACCGATGTTGTGCCAAATAGAGCTGATCAATTATCCAGCTGGCTAGATCAACCGTTTGAGGTCCAGTACATGCTAAGTATAATCCAAACCAGATTCTCTTGTGGGGCATGGTAAAATGATCCTGAGTTGGGAAAGCAAAGTGCTGCATGCATATCCGTAATGGCTTAGAGAGCTCAGGTGTTATAGCTGAAATGTCCTCCCACTTAGTTACGTCACCACGTTTCATCTGCTCTGGGACTAGCCGTTCTTTCTCCGTTGGAGTGTGTGTTCCATGTATTTTTAGAGCTGCGCGAATCAAATCTTTAGACAAATAGAACCTTCTAAATGGAGGATCATTTACCAAGGATGGTAACATGAAAGTGCCAGGTAGATCCTTGTTTTCTGAAGCTGTTAAGGTGGTTACCAAGTAAAAACATCTGTAAAAATCGGGTTTAGGCAGAGGGTCGCTAAAATACTCTGTAAATCCCGCTCGTGCCCAAACGTGCGTTAAATCTTGTGTATTCTGTAGTCCTTCAAATTCTCTTGACAAGAACTGGTACTTGGTCCATGTGCGAAGATCAAATGCCAAATTGGCCTCAAATATGAAATCAGCGTCTGCTAATGGTCCTGCTAGGCATTGAAACCAATGAGAGTTACGATGAATCTTCTCGGTGTATCCTCTAGGAGGATCATCGATTGGCATGGGTCCTGGAAAACCTTGAAACTCTGGTGGTTGCACCGTAGGATAAGATTCTGCTAGTAATTCTCCAATAGTGGCCATCGGTGCACTGGGGCCAGCTTTTGATGGTCCTGCTTCGGTTTGCATGATGACTGATGAGCTAAATGGAAAAGATCTGCTACAAAAGATTAACACATTAGTATGGAAATTAATTATGATCCCATTAAGGTGAGACCGCAATCCCTTTCCATGACCGATGTGTAACCCGTGTAGCCAAGTGTCGTGAAGTGATTGATGCAATGATTTTTTTGCAGAGCTAATGCAGGTCTCTAGACACCTACATGGTTCAGATTATGCCTACAATTCTTGATGAGCTTTTATTATGCATGATGTGGGGTTTGGGTGTATGAATTTATACAAGGTTTGGTTGAAGGTGAATTAGTACAAGGGTGGAGTTTAAACGGGGTGGGAGAATTGTTAGATAAGGGGGTACAAAAAAACGTCTGGATACATTTCGGTATCCATTTCCTAAGAGTCTTGGAGTGGGTGGTATGTTTCTGCTGAGGGACAAAAAGTGGTATCGGGTTTGGTGGTATTGAAGGATGAAAAGATTTCGGAGGGGTATATATTACATGGCTAGAGGGTTGGGCTATAATACATTGTTTGGGTACCCAAATCTGCATGGGTGTGGGTCTATGGATCAGGTATTTCTTGGCGATCCAAATCTGTCGAGTATTGGTACTTGTAGAAGAAGATCGAGGGGACTTTTGATGCTGACTTTGCTTTTGTTGAAACTTTGTCCTGTTCTTGTCTGCAGTGTTGCCAATAGCCTGTGGTTGCTATCCTTTTGGCACCCATATTTGTTTCGTGCCACTTGTTTTGTGATGTTGATACTTCTGCTTTCCTTGCCTTGCCTGGTGGTGTTGTCGGTCTGGGTTCCTCTGTTGTGGTTGACTCCTTCGTGGTTGGGTTTGAGAGGTCCATTGGACGCTCTGCTTTGGAAAAGAAGGGAGATCCAACACTTGCGTGACCTGCCCATTAGGAAGTGATTCGTTCTTTATCTTTAATCTAGGCCAGTCCGCAGCAAGTTTGGAAGGATGAGCACCGCAGGGTGTTGTGCTCATTTGGCCGCTGATGCAACCCACCTGACCGCTGATTGTGTTCATCTGCCCTAGCGGTTGGGTAGCTGCCCCTTCTAGTTTGCAGGAAGCCCTAGGGAAGATCTCCTGTCGTCCTTCTGATTGACAATTGTCTGTAGCCAAGCCCGAGTGGGTTGGTGTAGATGTAACGTGACTGGTCTGACCCAAGATCTTCCGGTCTTCCGTCGCATGCGTTTCATAGGGTCTAGGGTTACAAACCTCGATCGGAATGCCGTTAGGGAAGTCAAGCGGTATCACTCGCTTCTGTTCTAAGGTTCCAATCTGTAAGGAGCCTTGTCTAAGATTTAGGTCCACCGAGTGATCGTATAGCCAATCTTGGCCAAGGATTAGGGGTTCTATCAAGTCGTCATCATGGCACACTAGGAGCTTCGCTGTCATGGTCACATCCTTAATGAGGATAGGAAGGTCCACCTCACCCATGCAAGGGGTTTCCATGCCTCCTAGGCCTATGAGGTATGCCTCAATTGGCCGCATTTCTATTCCTGAATCCTTATAGTGGGACCATCTAATCGCACTAGTCGCAGCACCTGAGTCAATTAAAGCCCTGAGCTCTTAGCAAGGGTTGCCGTGCTCTAGCGTGACTGTAATGAATGGTCTCCTGTCCACTATACTAGGATGAGTGGTTGACTTTACTTGACACATGGCCATGGGATATCTGGGTGTAGTTTCCAGATGGTTATAATGTTCTCTCCCTAGTCCTTGTCTTCTTAACTTCATGCATTTAATGCGTTCTATTGCTTCTGCCTGAGCTTCCGCTCGTATTCTATTTTCTTCCTCCTTACGCTTCTTTGCCAACGTGAGTCGTCTAAGCATATCCTCAGTAAGAGGTTCCTGATATAGCCTGACTCTATAGCCACTAATATAATTAGGCATTATATCTCCTTCTAAAGTGGCTAACTGTACTGCTCCACTTGTTGAGAGTCTGTTAATGATCATAGGTCCATAACCTCGCTTTTCTAACTTACGTGCGTGTTGCTTTAGCGTATATACTAGAACTAAATCTCCTTCTTTTAAGCCTTTATCTTTCACATGTGCATCAAAATATGCTTTCTGTCGCTTCTTTGTTGCGTATATGCCTGCTGCCGCCTTTAGCCAGGTTTCTCCTAATCGTTCCAAGTCCATTATTCTCGTTGATAATTCATGGCCGGTCCACTGATGTTCTTGTGCAACCTGAAGGGTCGGTATCAAGAAGTCCAAAGGAAGCACTGCATTCTGACCAAAAACCATCTGAAAGGGAGTTGCATTGAGTACGGTCTTGTAGGCCACTCGATATGCCCAAACAGCGTGGTGTAACTGTTTGTCCCAATCTGAACGTTTGTTGTTCACGAGTTTCGTCAGTACGTTACAAAGGATCTTATTAGTGCTTTCAGCCTGACCATTGGCCTGAGGATGATATGGTGCGGATTTCTTGTGAATCACCATAAAATCATGTAACAAATATTCAATGACTTGGTTTAGAAAGTGAGTGCCTCGATCGCTCACTAACTCTATAGGCAGTCCATATCTTGTAAAGACATTTTCAAATAAGAATTTTGCAGTTGTGTGTGCATCATTCTTTTTCGTGGCTTTTGCCTCTACCCATTTCGTAAGATAATATGTGGCAACAATAATGTATTCCGCATGTGTACCTTTTGCAGGGGGGTTAATGGGTCCTACAAAGTCTATACCCCACTTAGAGAATGCACGTCCGCCCATCATGGGTTTCAATGGCATTTCATCTCTACGAGTAGGAAACTGAGTTCTTTGGCACACATCACATCTCTTTACATAGGTATGAGCATCCATGTGAAGAGTGGGCCACCATAATCCTGCAAAGAGGATGGCTTTGATTATCCTATCGGGTCCAAAATGACCTCCTGCAACACCTTGGTGTGCAGTCTCTAGTATGCTCAGATAATCGCTCTCATGAACACATTGTCTTAGATATCCATCTCGTCCTCTTTTGTAGAGATTATCGCCAATAAGTGAATAGTCGTGAGCTTCCTGCTCTAGACTACGTTGTCGAGCTACGGTCATGCCTTGAGGGAATGTCTTCGTCCTCAAGTATGTCACTAATTGTTCACTCCAGTCTGGTGTGAGAGACACATGATACAATGTAGCATGCTCTACTGGTGGTCTTTCACAACAAACGTTGCATTCCTTACACAACTTGTAGACATCTGCTTCCATCGAAGGCCAATATACTCCTAATCTATGCAGAGTCTGTAATGTTCGATGTTTTGAATGATGTTGCTTTAATGCACCTATGTGTGCTAATTGCAACCAATTCGCATGTTCTGATTCATCTACACAACAAGCAAGAATCTTTTGATTATCCTGTTTATATATGCTTCCTGCCATTATTTGGTATCTCTGAGACTTGGTAATCTCTCCCTCTTTGATCTTTATCCTAGGATTCTTGGGTCCATATGTGAGAACGGGGACTATTGGTTTAGCCCATTCTGGTGCTATCTCAAGATTAAACAAGTATGCATCTGGTAGATCATCCGCTACTCCTTGAGGAGCTTCTCCTGAGGTTAATTTCGAAAGGTGGTCAGCTCTAAGATGTGTCTTTCCTTTCCTGACTACTACTTCAAAATCATACTCCATGAGTAATAGAAACCAACGTATCAATCGTCCTGTGTTACATGGTTTGTTGACTAAGTACAATAGGGCTTGATGATCTGTAAAGAACTTGAATTTGTTGGCCAACAAGTAGTGCCTAAACTTCTTTACTACGTAGATCATCCCTAATCCTTCTCGTTCCGTCGTGGTGTAATTTCTTTCTGCTGCGTTCAATTGTCTGCTCGCGTAAGCTATGGGGAGATCTATGTTACCTTCATTCGTGGGTTGTGCTAACACACATCCTATGGCGTAATTGGATGCATCCACATGTACATGGAATGGCTTACTCCAATCTGGTGTAGTCAATATAGGTGCTGAGCATAAGCGTCATTTGAGTTCATTGAATGAATTTTCACATTCATTTGTCCATTCAAAGTTGGTTAAAAGAGAGTACAAAGGCTTGGCTATGATTGCATACATGTGTATGAATCTCCTATAATAACCGCAATGGCCCATAAATGCTTGTACCTCTTTCACATTAGTTGGTCTAGGTAAATCTGCAATTACCTTCACCTTTTCTTCATCCGTAGAGATTCCATTTTTTGACACAATGTGTCCTAGAATTTTGCCTTGTCTGACCATGAAAACGCATTTTTCTGGGTTCAAACAAACCTGATATTCTCGACATTTGTCAAATATTTGCCTTAACTCTGGGATATGTGTCTGTCTTACATTTGAATGAGCACATAAGTCATCGACATAAACTTCCAAGCTCTTGCGTAAGAATTCCTTAAAAACATGACACATGAGTCGCTGGAAAGTGGCGGGTGCATTTGTTAAGCCAAATGGCATCACACAAAATGCAAATATGCCCCATTCAGTGGCAAATGCCGTCTTGTGTTGGTCCTCTGGAGCAATGGCTACTTGATTATAGCCTGAAAATCCATCAAGAAAGCTGTAAACTTCCTTGCCCGCAACTCTTTCCAATAGATGTTCTGTGATAGGAAGAGGATAACTATCTCTAATCGTGGCGGCATTAACTTTTTTAAGGTTAATACACACATGCAATTTTCCATTCTTCTTGGGCACAACCACAATGGGGGATACCCATTCGGTATGCTCAATTGCGTAAATGAATCCTGCTTCTATCAAGCGATCTATCTCCTCTTTAATCTTCGCAGCGTAGTTATCATTGTACGTGTACGGTTTCTGTTTCGTAGGTTTTGCATCTGGAGTCATAGGGATTCTATGAGAACATATATCTGGATCTACTCCTTTCAAATCTTTGTAACTCCAAGCAAAAACATCTCTATATTCGCGCAATAGGGCAACTAATTCTTCTTCTTCTTCCTTCGTCAAATCATGCCCTATGTATGTACATTTTTCTTCTTCTCCTTCGATAGCAACTATTATTTTCTTGGTTTTCTCTCGGTTATCATATACTTGTCCGTCATTCGCCTTTCTATTAGGCATTTTTACCATGATTCTTCTATCTTCGACTTCATATTTCTTGAAGTTCTCGGGTACTTCAAACAAAGATTCTTCTTTTTCTGACATGTTTTCTTTCTTCTTTCTTTTCTTGCCTTCACTCTTGTTAGTCACTTCCGTGGCTAACCTCACCTCATTCGTAATTTCCTCGTGTCTCTGAGTGCGAGTCTCTACCTCGTCAAAGTATTCTTCCTCTGATGCAAAGGGAGAATCCATGATAATTGATTCTAAATCGAAATCGCTTGCATCCTCAAATGCATCAGTGTTAGGTTCACACTCTTCTAAAATTGCATCGCACATGATTGGTTCTATCGTGAAAACTGATATGTCATAGCCATCCTCGTCACAATGGGGTGTCCATTGTTCTTCATTGATGGCTACATCCATGGTTGCTAGGATTTCTGCCCAACCATGGGGTTCAAACTCTTTGTCTGGGAATACTACAGGTGCGTAGGCTGGATCTTGAAGGGTTCGTGGATGTTGTTCTGTGCCTAAGGTCCTTGCTTCTAATCTTTCTTCCTCTTGTTTGGCTACTTTACACATCCATAAATGAGTATCCTCATGCAACCAAGAAGGATCTGATTCTAATGAGTGCACAGATTCCGTCTCTACTGGTGTCTTATGGATGGTATTCCATTGTATTGGGGGTACGTCTCGATGTGAATAGTCTTTAAGGTTGACTTTGGTAGTCACTCCTAAATGTTGCAAGTACAAAGAATTAGTTCCCCAATCTTGTACAATTTGCAATTGACGCATGAAGGGTCGTCCCAATATCATCTCATATGCATGATTTTTTGCAAAATCACAAATGGCAAAGGTATGCTCAAATTCTACACCACAAGTGGTGAGAGATATGCCTTCTAGTAAGCCTAATGGTTTTTCTATGTGTCCATCAGCCATTTGTAGCTTCATCCTGGTGGGTCTTAATGCTGGCTTACCCCAACGTTTCCATAAAGCGGTGGTAGCGATGGCTACTCCGGCTCCTGAATCTAAGATGGCTTTCGTGGTGTAGCCCTGATGGGTTATTGAAAGATAAGTGTTACCTTCCTCTCCTTCACTTACATCTCCGATCTTTTCTACGGGTATCTCTGGTACCTTATTTTGTGATCCTATTTGTGAGGGAGTAGTAGCAAGCTCGGGGAATTGATTTGCTACATGTTTCCACAATTCTGGTTTTACCTTCAACAACTCCTCCAGAGTGAGATTACACTGTACCTTAGTGTTCTTGATCACTTCCGTGTTTCTAGGGATTACTGATTCTTCATTCCTCACTATTATCGTGGGTGCTCTCATACTAATAGACTTTGCTTCCCAAGGTCCTGTGAACTGAGGTAATTCTTGTAAAGAATTAGATTCAAATCTTGTGTGTTCACTCAGTTGTTCTTCCTCTACATCATCGTATATAGAGGGAATGTCTTGGGGAAATTGTTCCTGCAAGTCATCTATTTCTTGAATAGGAGGATGGGTTCCTTGTTCCTTTCTCCATTTCTCTTCTTGAATCTCTCTCAAAAATTCATGTGAGTACCTATGTATGGAAGACAAGTTGTCTTGACTTTCTGAGTTGGGTACTTGAGACAGGGATGGTGCATTCCTTTCCTGTGTCTCTGGGACAATAGGGTTCCTAGGCTGATCTTTTTCCTCTTTGCTCTCTATCAAGTATTCTAGCCTCTCCATTAGTCCTTGAAAATGTAATTCCGATTTTGCCATGTTATTCCAATTAAGATATCTAGAGGCTTCGAACAAAGCTTGTGCTAAGTCTACCATCTTCATGCAAAGTTTAGTTCTCTCGATTTCTAGATCAGCTCGAGGGTAGTTTTTGCTCATTTCAGCTACCTGAGGTCCCTCTTGTAATCTAGCCTGATATGCACGAAACATCATGTCTAGATTTTCTGGTATGGGTTCCGCTAAAACTGATCCTGATTTTTGAGCTGGATTCTCTTGATTCAATTCCTGTGAAGTTAATTCTTGGATTTTGGCTCTAGATTCCTTTAAACTTCCTTCCAACTCACTTATCTTTTTACTCCATTTTCTCTTAATTCTTTCTCTAGAATCTTTCCAAGATTTTGTCTTTTTACTACTAGATTCTGCAACTTCACTACTTTCGGCTACTTTCTCTTGATTAAGCTTTTGGTTCTGTAAGAGCGCCTGGGCTCTTGTGATAGCTTGGATAGGCACGTATGTAGGGTTGGATCCATCTGCGTTATTTACAATACCTATCACGTTGATCGGTGTCACATTCGAAGCGTTAACTGGATTTTTAGGACAATCTTTGATTATGTGCTCTTTGCCACAATCAGCACAAAAGCCTTGGATGTTATAGTACTGTGATTGTCCTGCTATCGGGGGATGTGGACAGTCCTTTATGAAATGATCTCCTTGGCACCTAAAGCATGGTCCTCTAGGGCCCTGTGGTCTTTGTTGTCTCAATTGGGGCCGTGGATTTGGGTTTGTGTACATCACATTAGCATAGTCGGGCTCCCAACTAGGTTCCATTGGTGGACTATCATAATGATATGTCTCCACATGTTCTGGTGACTCTGTGTAATATGCGGGTGGACTATCTACATGCGTAGAGTCAAAACTGTTCGAGTTCGGGTCACTTTCTGTGATCAAAGGTGAAGAAGGCACTAAAGCCCTACTTAGGTTCTCTTCTGCAGCAGAGTATTTGACTGAGATGACATTTGCTGGTGGGGGTGGCTGCTGAGCTAAGACAGGTTGAGGTCTCTGTTGAGCCTGGTATGGGTAGTTCTGAGGAGGCCTATAGTAATATGGCTGAGCATTGTATTGGCCTTGATACCTGCCTGGCTGCGGGTATGCTTGCGGGTAGTTCTGTCTCACTGTCTGTTTGTTGTACGGGCAGTCCTGAGCCGTATGATTCGTGTATCTTCTCTCAATTGTACAATATTGGCCACTAGGGTTGGCTTGTGGTTGTGGTGCATTGGGACACACATTTGCCATATGGTCACCACCACAGGTGTAACAACGCTTGTTTGTTAGCACCCTAGGTTTACTAGAAACTCCTAATTTTTGGGCCACTTTTTCTGCTAGGTCTTCTATTGAGCTAGACAATTTTGTGGATGCTAGAGATGAACAGTCTGAGTCCTTATAGACCTTGGAGAGTTCCAACTCATCTCCTAAGTTGTCCTCAATGTCTATGCATATTCTTACACATTGCTCTAGCGTTCTGGGTTCTTTTAGGTACACGTAGGAGCGTAGTTTAGAGCTCAACAAGCCATCTAGAAACAATGACACTTGCTTGGCTTGTGAGGGTAGCTCTTGCATTCGACATCGTTCAACATATTGTCTAAACCTACGTCCTGCCAATCTTACTGTTTCTTGAGGGGTCTGTTTAAAGCTATGAATCAACGAAGACGTGTCATGTCTAATCCCACTTTTAGAGAATTCAGTGATGAATGACTCTAAAAAGTGATGGATGTCTCTAAATTGCCTTTGTTGCAGAGGTTGGAACCAAGTTAAAGCTGTATTCTTTAACGTTAGTCCAAATGCATTATATTGCGTGAACATGTCTTCAACTTGTTCGGCTCTTAGCACTTGCTTGAATTCTGCAACGTGGTCATAGGGATCTCCTGTCCCATCAAAATAATTCTTCATTGATTTTACTAATTGTGTGGGTCTCAATGTTCTTGCGTGTTCGCGTGGTCTAGGTAGAGGAAAATCATCTCTACCACCTAGTACTCCATGATCTCTTTGTCTATCCGCTCTATTAGTGTTCGTGGTTGTTCTATCTCTCCCTATGGGATGAGTGAAGCTTACTTCGGGTCTTTCTTTATTTCCCTCTCTTTGATTTCCATGGGCTGATGATGTTCCTGCCCCTTGTTGACTTGTATTCATGTTTGTTCTAGATGGAGGGAATACCAATTCACCTCTCCATGTGTATGTGTTTTTAGCGCGGTCAGGTACCACAAAGACTCTTTCTGAAGTCTCATCCAGGTATACAACCTTTCCAGGTGTATCCGGGTCCTTGAACTCGTATATAGTGATGATACCTACATCACTAAGTATTTCGGTCTTGTATCTCCAAAAGGCTTCATCAGTTTCTTTATTTACAAACAACTCTATGCTTCTGTTGTCCTGAGGGATCCAATCCGGGATTAGTACTCGTGTTAGTACAGATTTCCCTCTAGGTGTTCTAGGCTCTTCTAATGGTTCCTTTCCTTGAGATTTTGCTTCCGTCTCTGGTTGAATCACACCAAACTCGTTGGTATTGTTTGGCTACGTACTTAAGATGTACATCGTTCCTTCCTTGTCTATGTACGCGTCTCTCTCAAATTTCACCACTGGACGTTCCAATCCAATGGGTTGATCGGGATTGTGCATTTGCACCACTTGCCTTCGCAAACCATCCTCATAGATGCGAGCACCTAATCGGTTGGTCCGGAGAAACTCTAGTTGCGTTCTATAGGGTCCTTCTGGTTTTTCTAAATAGGCTACATTAGACCCTCCTTCTGGTCTTTCTGCGCTAAATGCCATTTCTGATTCGCTAGTATCTGAGCTCTCGTAGGGGTAATTACTATTCAATTGCTGAGCCCACGATCGTGCAGTAGTTCGTACACTTGCCTCTGATGATCTAAGGCTTCGCCGGTCTGCCTTGCCTATATATTTGCCCGATCTAAGGTTCATTAATTTTGTTCCTTGCACACTCAGTACACGCTCAGATCGTCAATGATTCTTTGTTATTACTGTCTTAATTCTTTTTAGATTTCTTTAGATTCTTGTCTTAATGTATGCGTCAGGAATTCGACTTTCCGTGGTATTTTGAGTTCTCGTTCCGTCAGACTTATGTTCTTTCCTTTAGGTTTTCGTGTCACACACCTTTATCTTTAGTCTTGGACTTGATAATTTTAATTCTCTTGAACTTGAGGCGTTCCTATCGTCGTTAATCCACAACACTACCGTTTAGCCTAAGCTAAGAATTGACTGAGGGGGTTGAGTAATCTTCCAACCTCGAGTCAGCTTTTCTGGTTGCTCTGATGCCCAAGAAGCCGCGCTTCCCAAGCTTTATGCCCTTCACTGCCTTGCCTTGGTTGCCCTTGATTGCCCTTGCTAGACCTAGAAAAATCCAATATTAGACCAATTCACAGTTGGATGATCAAACACTTGAGTATATACACCTTTTAAGTCCCTTCCCTTTTTGCCCAACTTTTTTAATGCTTGCCCCCTGGCTTTCTAGTCCCAAACTAGGTCAACCTCAATATAGCTTGTCTAAAAATAGACGTATCCTTTAAGAAAAAAACAGTTGAGGTCACGTAGAACTCGTAAAGAGCTTTCTAACGAGCTATTAAGCTCAAAAAACGGACTTCGGATGAAAAAGTTATGACCGTTCAGGCCCTGGGGGGTAAAAACTGTCAAACAGGTTTTTCTCCCAATATGAGCTAAGGGGTCTCCTATGAGTCTAATCACCCAAAAATTTCCCAAAAATAGCCCCAAAATTGGCCAAAAAATGAAACCCTAAAATTTGCGATGGGGGTGCACAATCGCGATGGTCTGAGATAATCGCGATGGTCTGGGACCGTCGCGATGGCGTGAGGGTGCACCGTCGCGATGGCGTGAAATTGCACAATCGCGATGGTCTGAAATTGCACCGTCGCGATGGCGTGAACCTGGACAATCGCGATGGCGTGAAAGTGCACCGTCACGATGGCGTCAGTCAACGGTCAACGTGCACAATCGCGATGGTCTAAAATGAACCGTCGCGATGGTCTGAGCGCGATGGCGTGAGCCAATCGCGATGGTCTGGGCGCAATGGCGTGAGCCAATCGCGATGGTCTGAATTTTTGAAGTGTCACGATGGTGTGAGGGTGTCGTTGCGATGGTCTGAAGTGCACCGTCGCGATGGTCTATATTGCCACGTGGCACCGTCGGCACGATGGCGTGAGCCAATCGCGATGGCGTGACACAATCGCGATGGTCAGAGACCGTCGCGATGGTCCGGCCAAGCCGTCGCGATGGCGTGAGCCAATCGCGATGGTGTGACACAATCGCGATGGTCAGAGACCGTCGCGATGGTCCACCAAAATGCAAATTTTGTGAATGCAGCTATGGATTCCTGTAGGCGCAGGTGTGCTCTTCACGCTGGTGTGGTCGCCTTCTCCAAATTCCGAACTTTGCAGACCATCGCGATGGTCTGACACAGACGGAAATTTCTGACAGAAACTGAAGTTTTTACCTTTTTGCAGCCTTCCTGATGCACTGGATCTCTGTACCTGCAAGAAAACTCAAGAAAACAAAAGTACACACAAGCACAAAAGCTCTCTCTCACTCTCTCGCATGCACAAATGAGGGGAAATGAGGAGAATGGGTGGATATGGTGAATTTTCTGATTTTTTTGGAGATGAAGATGATGATGCGGTGATGAAGATGGAGTGTGGGGGAGGTGAAAAACACTAAAAACTAAGTAAAAACAATAACAAAAACTGAAATTTTTACCTTCCAACGCCACTTCTTGCTATACTCTTACCATCACACATTCGTCCTAGACTCGATCCCCGGCAACGGCGCCAAATTTGGTGTTGCTCTAGCACAATGGTGAGAACCACGTTAAGAAGCTCCACCTCCTTAATGTCAATCCGCGGAAGAGATAGGAGTGATATGAAGATCGTGAATGTGAGATGAAGTGAGAGTGAAGGTGAGAAGCATAGAAATGCACACACACATACACACACACTACGAAGAGACAAGCAAGACACAATGGAAGGTGAGGAATCAACTCTATTACTCAAGAACACTATTACAAGCTCAAAAGAACTCTAACCTCAAACAAGCTAACACTAACCAACCTCAAAAATGAGCTCTCTAGCTCTTTTTATAGTTTCTAGACTAGTTTTGACCGGTTTCACATCTAGTGACCGGCATAGTTAAAAATTAGGTCCTAGATGCTATTTGGAAGGGTAAACGGTGTCTAAAAATAACGAAAATTGATACGCCTGTTCTACCTAAGCTCCTCAAGCTCGAGGACTCCTCGGCTTGCACAAAATGGAGCTATGGATTACAAAATGGGGTTTTCTATGTTACATATGTTACAATAGTGATAAAAATCACTGTTGGAGGTTTTTGGAAAGTATTTGAAAACATAATTATTTGAAAAACGATTCGACTGGCTCCCTGCTCTGTCGTTACATGCTTCCGTGTCGTCTGTGCCTCTGGCTGCTTCCAACAATGCTTAATTCTTCTCTTTCCATAGTAGTGTAATTCCTCTCTACTACATTCAACTACCTACTCGCATAAGCAATAGGGAGATATATATTTCCTTCACCAATCGATTGTGTTAGCACACATACGATAGCATAATTGGAGGCATCCACATGAACATGAAATGGATTATTCTACTCCGGTGTTGTTAAGATTGGTGTTGAACACAATCATCTTTTCAACTCATTAAAAGTTTTCTCGCACTCTTCATTGCACTCAAAGTTAGTCAAAATGTTGTATAGAGGCTTTACGATTATTGCATACATGTGGATAAAACATTTGTAGTATCCATAGTGTCCCATGAAATCTTGTACTTCCTTGATTGTCTTTAGCTTGAATAGCTCTGGTATAGCCTATACTTTGTCTTCATTTGTTGAGATCCCATTCTTTGACACTATGATCTAGAATCTTGCCTTGTTTGATCATGAAAACACACTTTTTTGGGTTCAAGCAAACTTGTTTCTCTACATTTGTCAAAGATCTGTCTAAGCTCTGGAATGTGATTTCATCCTATGTGGGAATGAGCACACAAGTCATCCACATAGGCTTCTAGATTCTTCTTTAAGAATTGCTTAACACATGATACATCAGCCTTTCGAATGTAGCAAGTGGATTGGTGAGCCCAAATGGCATCAGATGAGATGCAGAGATACCCCACTCTGTGGCAAATGCCATCTTATGTTGGTCTTCATGGGCAATGGCTACTTGATTGTAACTTGAAAATCCATCAAGAAAGTTGTAAACTTGCTTGCTTGCTACACGTTCTAAGAGGTACTCAGTGATAGGAAGTGGATAAATATCTTGTATAATGGTTGTGTTAACTTTTTTCAAGTTAAGGCATATGGATAACTTTCCATTCTTTTTGGGTACTACCACAATGGGGGACAATCATTCAATATGCTCAATTTCATGGTTGAGTCAAAGCTCTAAGCATTTGGGTCACTTTCTGAGATCATTGGGGATGTAGCCATTAAAGCTCTATTGATATTTTCCTTTTCCATAGCATATTTGATTGAAACAACATTGGTATGGGGTGGGGGTTATTGACCTAACACAGGTTGAGGTCTCTGTTGAGCTGGGTATTGTGGTTGGTATGGTTGTTGGGTCTATAGTATGTCTATAGTTTGTATTCGTTTTGATATCTCCTAGGCTGCTTATATGGTTGTTGATAGTTTTGCCTAACCATTTGTTTGTATTGGGAACAATCTTGTGTAGTGTGGTTGGTGTATTTTCTCTATGGTGCAATACTGTCTATTAGGGTTCCCTTGATTCTGAGCCATTATAGGGCAAACATTGGCCATGTGGTCTCCTTCGCAATTGTAGCACCATTTTATTGAGACCATCCTAGGGGTTTGTCTCCTCAAGACTCCTAGCTTTTGAGCAAATTTTTTAGCTAATTCATCAATTGACATTGAGGGCTTCAATGTGAAACTGGTAGGACAATCTAAATCTTTGTAGATCTTTGAAAGTTCTAACTCATCTCCCAAGTTACCCTCAAATGTCAATGCACATTTTTGCATATTTCTCTATGGTCCTGGGTTCCTTACACATGTTATCATAATTTTGCACTTAGTAGGCCATCTAAGAACAATGCCACGTGCTTGGTCGATGTAAGTAGCTCTAGAATAGGGCATCTCTAAATGTATTGCCTAAACCTACATGCTAAATATAAAATCAAGATCATCTAAAATATTTCTCATACCCACTTGATCTTGAATCATTTCAAGATAGTTCAATGGCATTTGCAAGTGCATTGAGCCATGTGGTAGTGCTCAAGCCACTACCATTGCCAAAGAAAATAAATAATTCTACATTTTCCCATTAGCTCCAATGCCGTTACTAAGACTTGTGGAAGAATGGGGAATATCTCTTCTTCTACACATGGGCCTTGAAAGGCAATAAGGTGTTTTTCTTCACAAAAAAATATGAGCTCTTACAAAAAAGTGATCAAGAATTCATGAAGATATGGGAAAGTTTGGGATGCAGTATTTCTTTTAAGTTTCCACTCATCAAACCTAACTTGGAAAGGTGTGAAGGACTCATGTATTTGTTAAACCTAGAGAACAGAAAGGCTATATGAAGAGTGAAAGATTTATAATGAGATCTCATTAAACTTGCACTTACTAGAGATATTATCTAGGATGCACATCATTTTGAGAAAGTTATACTGATGTTGGAAAGCATTATGGTACCAGAAGTGGAAGGTAGTAAGAACTCAATACATATGGATATCTATAGAGCACCATGGGAATCAATATTATCATGTACACTAACCTAGCCTTGTTGAAAAAGAAGCTTCAACCTTTCGAGCACTTTGGAATAATTTCATTGGCTACAAGTGGGGAGCTTTGGATAAATCTCAATGGCCACAAGCGGAGCACTAAAGGACAAGGAATCACACGAGATTCCTTCACCAATAAGTTTTTGAAACCCCCTTGATTCATCTCATTTATTTCCAATAACACTTAGGTGTGATTCTTTATTTTAGGAAAAGATTATCTTAATTTTCCACTTATATATATATATATATATATATATATATGTGTGTGTGTGTGTGTGTGTGTGTGTGTGTGTGTGTGTGTATCATTTTGGTTCCAAATGAGTAAGTTAGTGTGTGTTTTTGCTTGAATAAGTCCTCCTTTGTGTTTTGGAGTGTTAGCAAGTAAGTTACTTGCTTGTTCTTTTGGTGGTTTTGAGTAGGCACACCTCTCTATGTGTGTAGCTAGTGTTGGAACTCTCTACCCTTAACATTGTTTCTCATTCATTAGAGATCCATTTTAAGTAAGCTTTGAGTCATCGGATAGCTAATATAATCTAATTTTTGCTCACTGAGTCCCTGGTTCAGTATCTGAGTAAAATGAAAAATAGCTAATTGTGGTGATCCATATCTCTCACTATGTGAAGACTTTAGTAGAGCTATCTAGCTCTGAAGTGCTCTAGCTTGAGCATGGGAAGATGATCTAACAATGAGCTTGGCTTATTTTGTATAGTTTTGAAGATCCTTGAAAAGCAACTCTACGAAAGCAAGATCGCCATGATACTATGAAAAATTATACAAAAAAAGCTTCGCCAAATTTGGTGCAACATCTAACAGTGCTTCAAGACAAGTTGGCACAACACACACAAAAAACACTTCGTACAAATTATCTTCATGCACTGTTGACAAGAGGATTTGACCGCTGGTCAATATTTTGAGGTCGTTTGTTCTATACCAAGATTTCCCATGACTTTTGTGAGTAGATTATATGTTGGACAAACTTGAGGATTTTGTACCATTGACATTGCTTCGAACAATCCCCCCTTCAATGTCATAATGGTACAAGGTCTAATAACCTGCAAAACTTCCTGTGATTCTACAATTATATCTCTTAACTGATTTCCATTGAATCTTGAGTTGACTATGCATGAACCTAGATACTTGAGAAATCGCAAACTGAATGTTTGGACGTGTATTACATAGATATATCAAACAACCAACTGCTTGAATATATAATGTATCATCAAATGGTTCTGAATGTGCTCCTGACTGTAATAGCATGTTGACATCCATAGGTGCCTGCGTAGGCTTAGAATCTAACATCTCAAACCTTTCCAATGATTTCTCGATGTATTTCTGTTGTGTCATGTAGATACACACATGTCTATACTTGAACTCAATCCCAAGATAATAATGTAAAATGTCTAAGTCATTTACATCAAATGTATGCTTAAGTCATCCTTTACTTGTGGCTAAAAGCATTTGAATAAACAATGTCTAGTTTCGGAGAACCATGCATTAGAAGTTGTAAGTATAAAAGTCGACCATACAGAAGTACAGTTTCAAACATAGGTACATTGTTTGAAGCAAATCTCAAGATCTATTGAATCTTTTGAAGAGATTTAACTTGGAGAATGTGTTTTAGGAGACACATTGTGTAAAGTTTCATTGAAACATTTGTACAATTGAGAAGCCAATGAGTAATTTAAGTGTAGTAGACTTTTCTGAATAATTAATTTATTCACAATTAGTGCAAAGTTTGATAGTTTGGCATTGGTCTTCCAAACCTGGTTGAGGTTTTGAGTTGTTCTTGATATAGAGGTGCTCTAACATCAAGGATAACTTGTTCTTTTGGATATTAACACTCTCCATCAGTGGTATCAGAGGAGGAGTTATCAGAATTGCAGAAGGGAGGACCCTGACTATTGCAGTTATATAGAAATCAACCTTTGAAGATTCAAAAGGTGAAAGTTTGAAGTGAAAGCTAGAGAAGGAGGCCTGAAGCTATCAAGAAGATCAAAAGGAACTACATTCGAAGTAAAGTTACACTCGTTATTCACAAATCTTGAAGAATTTATTGCACAGGTGAAGAAAGGATGGGAGATTTTCTTCAGATAGAGAAAACTATCTTGCTTGGTCTATGAGGATTGAAGCTCATCTCATGACCAAAGACCTGATAGGATAATTCACAGGTGAAGAAGAAAAACCAGAATTTAGAGATCCTAGTGTTCCAACTAGGGAAGAGCTCTCACATTTGAAGACATGGATGAAGAAGGATGCTCATGCTAGGAGCATTATCTACATGGGAGTCAATGATTACTTGCTACCTCACATTAGAGGACTTGAAAGTGCAAGTGACATATGGAATTCTTTGGAGGAGCATTTCCAAAATACTACAAAGTCAAGGAAGGCATCTTTATGGGCAGAATTCACCATATTCAAGAAGAAGGCTTCTCAATCTATTTCTGATTGTGTAGCAAGGATGAAGGACATTGCAGATGCATTAGGAGCAGTTGATGAAGATAGTGAAGAGGATAAATTGGTAAGACAAATTCTCACAGGTTTGAGAGGAGATGAGAAGTGGAAGCCTTTCATTCTATCCACTCAATTATCACTAGATCATTTCACTCTTGATTTGAATCAATTGCTAGGACATATGCTAACCTTTGAGCAAGATGTCAAAGGGGATGTTGATAAAAGTACATGTCAAACAATGTATTCAAAGGACAAGAAGAAGAATAAAGGCAAGCAACAATTGAATGAAGATGAAGGTACAACTAGCCAAGCTAACTTCCTAAGAGGAAGAGGTGGTGGCAAAGGAAGAGGAAGAGGTGGTGGCAAAGGAAGAGGAAGAGGCAGAAGCAATAAAGATGGTGTCAAAGCTTGCTGGATTTGTGGTAAGACAAATCATTTAGCTCATGAATGTTGGCATAATAATCAGAATGGTGGAGGATATAATCAGAAGTTTAATTCAAGAGGAAGAGTTATTAATGGTTCAAGATATTATGTGATTTATGTTGATGATGCTACCAGGTGGATCACCATATATGTGATCAAAGATAAATCAGAGGTGTTCAATACATTTAAACATTACCATGTGTATGCAGAAAGAGTTTCAGGACAAAAATTGAAGAGACTAAGGTCAGATGGAGGGGGAGAGTATTTCTCTAATGATTTCAGTGATAACTTGTGGAATGCAGGTATAAAAAGGGAAGTTACTTGCAGGTACTCTCCTCAACAAAATGGTGTAGCAGAAAGGAGAAATAGAACTCTTGTTGAGTTTGCAAGATCAATGATGAAGGAGAAAAATTGCCCTAATTATTTGTGGGCTGAGGCTGTAAATACAGCCACATACTTGGTTAATAGGCTACCATGTAAAGCTTTGTAGGGTATGACACCATATGAGGCATGGTGGGGTAAGAGACCTACCTTAGATCATTGCAAAGGGTTCGGATGTTTGGCTTATGCATATGTGCCATCTCAGTTGAGGCATAACTTGGAACCTAAAGTTGAAAAGTATGTGTTCATTGGTTATGATGATAAGCAGATGGGATATAGGTTGTGGAGTTTATCCACAAAGCAATTTCAAAGGGCATACAAGGTCTTAAGAAGCAAATGGAGAAAGAGTTCAAGATTAGTGACTTGGGAGACTTGTCATATTTCTTGGGCATGGAGATTTCATCTACTCAACATGGAGTATATGTGACTCAAGAAAGGTACTTGAAGAGCTTGCTAATCAATTTTAAAATGTAAGATTGCAGGGTAGCACCTACTCCAGTGGAGGTGAAGCACAAATTGAGCAGATATGGAGGAGGAGAATTCAAGGACATGAAGTTATATCAAATTTTGGTTGGTAGTCTAATCTATGCTACATTAACTAGGCCTGATTTGTCATATGCAGTTGGAGTATTGTCTCAATTCATGCATTGTCCTAGGAAAGAACATTGGATTGCAAGACAAAGGGTGCTAAGATACATTAAGAGTACACTCAAAGAAGGTTTGTATTATCGTTTCACATCAGATACAAACATCAAGATATATAGTGATACAGATTGGGCAGGTAATCGTGATGATAGGAGATCAACCTATGGATATCTATGTTATGTGGGAGATAATTTAATCTCTTGTTGTTCTAAAAAGCAACATACAGTTGCTTTGTCATCCATAGAAGCAGAGTATAAAGGTATGGTTGAAGCTGGAAAAGAGGTTATATGGTTAAAGACTCTCATGAAGAGTTTTTAAATCATTCAAAGTACACTCACTATTCATGGAGATAATATAAGCTCATTGTATCTTGCTGCTAACCCTGTATTTCATGCTAGGACTAAACATATTGAGATCCAATATCCTTTCTTGAATGAGAAGGTGATTGACAAAGAAATTGAAGTCATACATACTTCTACAAAAGATCAAATTGCAAACATGTTAACCAAAATCTTGGAGGGACCAAAACTACAGAGATTCAAAGACATGGCAGGTATAAAGAAGATGGAGAAAATCACAATTGATGATTGAGGAGAAGTTGTTGGTGCAAGACAATCAACAATTGGTGATTTGGAAAGGAATTGAAGTCAAAGAATAAAGCAGAGTTCAATATATGAGGCTTGAAGATGAGTACATGATCAAAAGATGAAGACTTGTATATACATGTACATTAAACTTGTAATTAGTTTACTTATACCGTGTAATGGTTACGAGTTTGTACATATATGCCTATATATACAAGTAGAAAGTCAGGACATAATTGAGGGATGATGAGTGACAAGTTTTAGAAGTCATTAGGGACTTTAGAAAGTGAGAAGAGCTTGATGTATCACTCAGATGTAATTTTTCTAGAATAAATGAAGGTTGCACCTCGATCTTTTGCTCAGTGCTCCTTCTATGTTTATCTTCTTAATGAATGCGTTTGTACAAATCTAATACTTTAGCTGAGTGACCTTTGTACAAGTTTTGAGAGTTTAATTGTATTCAGGCTGAGAGAATTGTGAGTACGAACATTTACATGTGTAAATGGAAGAAGTGAAGATAGGAACAGGTGCAATCCTGATGGTCAATGTTTTGATCAGATCTCCCTCCACAGTGTAAAGTTTGGAGCAAGTAAGAACTCATTCTTTAAGTTGAAAGGTTGTTGATATATTTAGGTATTGATGTGTGTGAACACACTAGGACCGTCGGGGCACTTTTTTCCCTCTTTAGGAGGTTTTTTTCCCCCGGCTTGTATATACGCCTATTGCCCTAATGGGCTACTTATCTTTGTACATTCTCTACTAATACATTCAGTATTGTGTGTTTGTGCTCCAAGCTTCTTCTTATTCTTCCTTCTGTTGTTCACGTGCTTCCGCAGAAGTCTAACTCCAACAATTGGTATCAGAGCAGGTCGTCGCTTCATCTAGGGCGCCGTCGACACTCCTCCGTTTGCAGTCTCAGACTCGCATGAAATTTGGTGAGCATGCTCAAGGTGTTTCAGAGATCAAAACGACTACACTTTGTGGTGCCGAAATCGCGATCTGAGCTCGTTTCAGCCTTCGAACGCACTATCGCAGTGCTTGTGTAGGCTATTTTGTCTTTTTGTGCCAAAGACATATACTAGTTTTTGTTCACCAGTTTAAGTGTCTCAAAGTCTGCTACAAGTCTAGCAAAACTCGTCTGGGCAGTTCTATTCAACTTTTTGAGATAAAGTCAATTTTCTGCATCAAGGTATTTTAGTCACCGGCCATGGCTGAAAGCAGTGATGTATTCCGTATGTTGGCTGTTGAGGATTAGTTGGATGGTACCAACTACCCATTGTAGGCTTATATGATGCGACATGTATTGGTTGCAAAAGGTTTATGGAACATTGTGCAGGGTGTTGAAAGACGTCATGTTATACCTCTGACTACAGGTACTGCAAATACAGGTACTGGGGTTGATGAAGATGGTGTCGAAGATGATATTCCGCAGATTCCTGTTCGTGCTATTGTTTCTGCTGCACCTATTGCAGAGCAGATTCGCTGGGATGGCAGAGATGCCCAGGCACATGCATTGATAGCTTTGTCTGTCAAACGTGCCATTATTCCTCATATTCGCTCTTGCAGAACAGCTAAGGATGCTTGGGATACACTTACCACATTGTACCAAGCTAGGAATGAGGCTCGTGTTGCTTACCTCCGAAAACAGTTGGAGAGTGAGCACATGAATGAAGGTGATTCTATGGACAGTTTCCTAACAAAGATCAAAGACTTGAAGGAACAGTTGATTTCTACTGATGAGGTTATACCAGATAGCTCACTTGTGCAGACCGTTCTGAATGGTCTTCCTAATTCATATCAGAGTTTTGCTTCTACTCTTCAGTTGATGATGAAAGGCAATCCAAATGCCTTATCATTTGAGCAGTTAGTCTCTGTTTTGTTGCAGGACGATCAGTCCAGGCAAACAGGTCCATTATGCGAGTTGCAGATCAAGCTTTCCTGGCTAGTCAGAAGGGCAAAGGAAAATGGACCTCTTCAACTAGTAAGCAGAAATCTGCTAATTCTGCATATT
The DNA here is from genome assembly GCA_020310875.1 of Ceratopteris richardii. Classification (NCBI taxonomy): domain Eukaryota; kingdom Viridiplantae; phylum Streptophyta; class Polypodiopsida; order Polypodiales; family Pteridaceae; genus Ceratopteris; species Ceratopteris richardii. Next base: position 63,155,408 of record CM035433.1, on the reverse strand, counting down.
CAAAGAAGGAAGATAAAGATGAGAAGAAATCAGAAAAGAAGAAATTGTTTTGTAAGTATTGTAAGGGAATGATCATATCATAAAGAACTGTCCAAAACTGGCTGCTAAAGAGGCAAAGAAGAAAGAGGCTGGAATGGTTGTTGCAGAGGCCTCTACACCAAAAACAGAGTCTGCAAATCTTGTGCAGGAAGAAGAATGGGCGTTTACTACTGTCTGCACTTTTGACCCATCTTCTCATGAGCAGTGCTTGTCTGTAGTAGACTCAGATGTTTGGTATTTTGACAGTGGGGCAACCAAACATATTACCTCGCCGCGTAGTTTCTTCTCTTCACTCGAGCCTGCCCCTACAGGGAATACTGTTACATGCACCAACAACTCCTCTTATCCTGTTATGGGAGTTGGTAAGATCATTTTGGCTACTGCTGATGGTAGTTCTTTCACTTTGTCAGATGCTTTATTTGTGCCAGGGATAAAAAAGAACTTGTTATCAGTTTCTCCATTAGCCAAGATTGGCTTGGTTGTGAAATTTGTTGATGACAGGTGTACAGTTCATGATTTGTCAAATGGGGATGTGATTATTGCTTCTGGCATTTTATGTTGTGGGCTCTATAAGCTCATAAACTATGAAAGATCTGTAAATGATCTGGCATGTGCAGTAAATGATTCTCAGGCTATGTCAAATGCAAAGCTTTGGCATGCACGCTTTGGTCATCTGAATTTTGCTAGTTTGCTACGCCTGCAGAAATCTGAAATGGTGTCCTCGTTGCCCAAACTTGAGGCACCTGGAAAACATGTTTGTGAAGGTTGTATTTTTGGCAAAATGCAACGTTGATCCTTTCCAAAAGATGGTTGAGTTCGGGCTACTCAAAAATTGCAGCTTGTACATAGTGATGTCTGTGGTCCTATGCAGACACCTTCTTTTGGAAATTATCTTTACTTCGTGACTTTCATTGATGATTTTTCCAGGCATGCATGGGTATATCCACTCAAAGCAAAGTCTGAAGTGTTCATGTGCTTTAAACAGTTTTTGGTTTTGGTTGAAAATCTGTCAGCATGTAAAATGGGCACCCTTTGTTCTGATCGAGGGGGGGAATATATGTCTTCTGATTTTAATGCATTGTTGGCTGAACGTGGGATAAAACACTAGTGGACAGTGCCGTATACACCTCAACAGATGGAGTTGCTGAACAAAAGAATAGGGCACTCATGGAGATGGCGAGGTGCATGGTCAAGAGTCAGGCTTTACCACATAGTTTCTGGCTTGAGGTTGTCATGTGTGCAGCATATGTACTGAACAGGTGTTCCACTAAAGTGTTGCAATCTATCACTCCATATGAGGCTTGGCATGACCGCAAGCCATCTGTTGCTCATCTGCATGTTTTTGGTTGTTTGGCATATGCACTAGTGCTTGAACAACATCGCAGAAAATTGGATGATAATGCAATAAAATGTATTTTTGTAGGGTACAGTTCTGAAAGTAAAGGCTATCGTGATGTTGTATTTGTGGAAGATGCTATTCAGCCATTGCTTTCATGTACTAAGGAGACATATGTTAGCTCCAAAGACATGTATGATACTTTGATGCCTCTTTTTACAGATGGACAGTCTAGTGCTGGTCCTAATGAGGCAACTTCTCAGCCTTTGCAGGTTTCATATGATGATGCAGATCATTCCATTTCTGATGCAGAGTTACATGAGGCACTTGTTGATGAGAGAGCTGATATTGAGCAGGCAAAAACTATGCCAAAATGGCTGGTGCAGACTTTGCGTGATAGCAAATTAGATGCACCTTTGTCATATCGTACTCGTTCAGGCTCTCATAGTGCCTCCTTTGCATCAGATTGCTATGCTATGGCTGTGTCTAGTCTCTGTGATGAGAATGAGCCTGTTTCTTTTGATGAAGCACAGAATTCAAAAAATTGGATGGCTGCTATGCAATCTGAATATGATGCTATAATGAAGAATGGTACATGGTCTTTATATGACTTGCCACCTGGCAAGAAGGCCATTGGCACTAAGTGGGTATACAAGCTGAAGCGTAAACCTGATGGTACAGTTGATAGGTATAAGGCTAGGCTTGTTGCAAAGGATTATGCGCAGGAAAGAGGCATTGATTTTGATGAGATCTTTGCACCTACATGTCGTATGACTACTGTTCGGAGCATTTGTGCACTTGCAGCCCATCATGGTTGGAATGTACATCACTTGGACATTAAAACAGAATTTCTGAATGGTGACTTGCATGAAGAAGTGTATGTTTTTCAGCCTCGTGGCTTTGTGCAGAAAGGGCATGAAAACCAGGTGTGCAGGTTAAAGAAGGCATTATATGGTTTAAAGCAAGCACCACGTGCTTGGTATGAGAAGATGCATGCCTATCTGGTTGCACATGGTTTTGAGAACAGTCCAACTGAAAGCACCTTTATGTTAAGCGTGCTAATGATGTGCTTCTGATCATTGTTGTCTATGTTGACGACATGCTACTCACTGGTCCTATTGAGAAGCATATTGCTGATTTTAAGGCTGATTTGCATGCCTCATTTGAGATGTCTGATTTGGGGCATTTGCATCACTATTTGGGAATTCAGTTTATGCAAGTTGATGGTGGAATGGCTTTGTGTCAAACGAAATATATTGACACATTATTGTAGTGTTTTGGCCTTGAAGTCTGTAAGCCTATTGCCACTCGTACGGAGACAGGTTTACGATTGAGCCTTCATGATGCTGGAGATGCATTTGATGTTGTTCTCTATCAGCACGTTGTTGGATGCTTGATTTACTTATGCATTACTCGGCCAGATATTCAGTTTGATGTCTCACAGATGAGCAGGTTTATGCATTGCCCAGGACTCACGCATTGGAAGGTGGTTAAGCGCATCTTTCGCTACTTGAGTGGTACTGGGCTACTTGGGTTGTTTTATCCCAAGGGGGGATCACTACCGCCAGATTTGCATGCTTTTTCTGACTCAGATTGGGCTGGTTGCTATGACACTCGTGTGTCCACGAGTGGTTTTTGCTTCAGGCTTGGTAGCTCATGTATATCTTGGTTGAGCAAGAAGCAGCCTAATGTGGCCACTTCCAGTTGTGAGGCTGAGTATAGGGCAGCTTTCACAGCGATTGTTGAGTGTGTGTGGCTCAGACGCCTTATGGTTGATTTGGGTATTGGTCAGTCTTCTGCCACCACCATCTTTACTGACAGTCAGAGCGCATTGGCAGTTGCGAGGAACCCTGTGTTCCATGCTCGCACTAAGCACATTGAGGTGCATTATCACTATGTCAGGGAGAGGTTCTCTGCTGGGGAGATCAACTTGGCATATGTGCCCACGCAGGAGAACATTGCAGACCTTTTCACGAAGGCTCTACCTAGGGAGAAGTTTGAAGCTTTCCACAAAGCTTTGGGCTTACTTCCTTTTGTGGAGTGATTTCCACATAGCTTGGCACTTCCTTATACATGAGTGCCATCTCCTTGTTCACCGCATCACTCCTAGGGGGGATTTGTTGATATATTTAGGTAGTGATGTGTGTGAACACACTAGGACCGCCGGGGCACTTTTTTCCCTCTTTAGGAGGTTTTTTTCCCCCGGCTTGTATATACGCCTATTGCCCTAATGGGCTACTTATCTTTGTACATTCTCTAGTAATACATTCAGTATTGTGTGTTTGTGCTCCAAGCTTCTTCTTCTTCCTTGTGCTGTTCACGTGCTTCCGGAGAAGTCTAACTCCAACAAAGGTAACCTACTTGTGGCTAAAAGCATTTGAATAAATGGGGTCTATTTCGAGAGAACCATGCATTAGAAGTTGTAGATGTGAAAGTCAACTATACAAAAGTAGACTTTCAGACATAGGTACATTTTGTTTGAAGCAAATCTCAAGATCTACTAAATCTTTTGAAGAGATTTAATTTGGAGAAGGTGTGCAAACTTTAGGAGACAAATTTTATAAAGTTTCATTGAAAAATTTACGCAATTGATAAGCCAATGAGTGATTTAAGTGCAGCAGACTTTTCTGAATAATTAGTTTATTCACAGTTAGTGCAAAGTTAGATAATTTGGCATTGGTCTTCCAAAATTGGTTGAGATTTTGAGTTGTTCTTGATATAGAGTTTCTCTAACATCAAGGATAACTTGTTCTTTTGGAGATTAACACTCCATCAAATACCCATCGTCAAGAAAGCATAGATGGCAGGGAGATATCATCTTGTTCCTTTGTGAAGCTCTCAACCTATAGGTAAACTATTTCATAATAAGCCAAATGTTTTACAATTGACTTTGCCTTTCTACCAATCAACCGATCAACTGGGTTGAATATTTACATAGGAAAATATGAAGGAGTGTCACTACCTCATCGATAACACCACAAGTCGCACCCACATTAGTAGCTCATGCACCACAAACCCTAGTCCAACCCGTTTTGATAGTTTAAAAATCCAAATAACTCGATGAACCCATAAATATCATGTTTTAGTGGCAATGCCTCCCACAAGAGTAGTACCAGCAAAGCTAATAAGAGTAGCAACAACCAAATCTATCATGCCAAATAGTGGATTCTTCATCCTAGCCCGAGCCATAGCAACAGGCTATTCTTGATGAAGAACACTTACAAGAGTCCTTATAGTAGCAATCTATTGATCACAATTGTGATTCTTATCACGAATCACTCTCTTACTCACCTCCACCATCGCCACCCCATCCAGAGGTGTTGCATCCAATTATATTCCCACCCATCTTCTACAACGACCATCTAGTTGAAATAGCCTTTTTTTTTGCAAATAATATCATAGTGGAACATGAGTGCCAACATTATTAGGAAGTAAAGCAATATCAATTAGAATTCGTATTACCATTCACAAGATGGAATTATAGATTGACGAGTTGCTCGCCTGATATATATATATATATATATATATATATATATATATATATATATATATATATATATATATATATATATATATATATATATATATATATATATATATATATATATATATATATATATATACACCCACACACATATATATGTAGGGCCTACACTTCAGGTTCACTCCAAGAGTGTTGCCCAGTGCCCATAAGCATTTCCTTCTTCCTACCTGCTTCAGAGAATGGTGTAGATAGAAAGAAGAGGACCTCTACTTGGCACTTAAGCCCATTCAAAAAGACTAGCCACAACTGCATACATTTGTACCATCCGCACCAAAGGAAAGCATCTGGGAGCTGGGAATCAAGGTAGAGATGGTGTCTTCTCCAAATTGGGTGTTACCATAATAGGAAAGAAGCAATAGGGCATTGATCACATCTTAGTCCAAGCCACCTGTTGTACACGACAAAGGAAAAGGGGCAGAGGTAGCATCCCACCTTGCTAGTTTGAGAGAGAGAAAGAAAAGCAGAGAGAGAGAGAGAGAAAGAAAGAGAGTTCTCTCTCATAACACATAGATTGACCACAAACTTCTTTGCACCCACCAATAGTGCAAGTAGCTCTTCTCATTTTGGTACTTAGATCGTGTATGAATTCTTGGCATTAGTCATTATGACATCATGAATGACATTTTACAGCCTCCCTTAGAATTACAATTTGTGGTGAACAATTACAATACATTTAATTATTTATGTGAATGAATTTCTCTTCATCTGACAAACTCCTTCAATTGATCCACACTCAAAGTTGATCAGTCAATCATAAGCCTTTGCACAATATTGATTAAAAAGATAATTTTTTTAAAGTGAGAAGTCACAATGGCATTTTAAGTCCCTTCTACCTCCATAGCAAATTCGTGGATCTTTAGGAAGGAATTTCTTATGGGGACGTGTGAACTCATAAGCAATGATTGTAGACTTAGAATCCACATTTTTCAAGGAACTTCACCATCATTGTAATCACTAAGGAATTATTTTGTAATCTCTAAAGATGTTTTACCCTCTTAGTGAACTTGACACCTACTTTGGCATCATCTTCCTCTATAAAACACTTATTTTTGGAAGTCCACGAACTTAATTTCTCACTTTATAAGAGGACACCTTGTACTTTCTAAAGGTATCCACCCTCAACTATGGTACAAATAGACACTAAGTGTGCTACCTTTCTAACATCAAATAATATAAGAAGATCCTTTTTGTGTGAACTTGGGAAGGCTATTTTAAGCATTCAAGGGTTTTTAAGTGCATACTAAGATACTCTAAGTCCCCAAGGGTTCCAATGTGTTCAAAGGGCTACTCTAAGAACCCGCTTCCCCAGTTCATGTTGATATATTTTGGTAGTGATGTGTGTGAACACATTAGGACTGCACAGGCACTTTTTTCCCTCTTTAGGAGTTTTTTTTTTCCAACTTGTATATATGCCTATAACCCTAACAAGTCACTTATCTTTGTACATTCACTTGGTAATACATTCAATATTGTGTGTTGTGCTCCAAGATTCTTCTCCTTTCGTGTGCTATTTTCGTGCTTCCGTAGACCTTAAACTCCAGCAATTGGTGGATCGTACCAATTACCCATTATGATCATATATGATGTGTCATGTATTGGTCACAAAAGGACTGTGGAATATTGTCCATGGTGTTGAAAAACGTCCAACTACACCTACAAATACACTTATTGAAGGTGATGTAGATGTCATTGAAGATGATGATCTTCAGGTTCCTATTTGTGTTGTAGTTCCTACTACACCTACTGCATGGCAACTTTGTTGGGATGGTAGAGATGCTCTGGCACATGCATTGATAGCCTTGTCTATCAAACATGCCATTATTCCTCACATTCACTCTTACAAAATAGCAAAGGATGATTCGGATGCACTTACCACCTTATACCAAGCAAGAGACGAGGCTCATGTTTCTTACCTCCAAAAACAGTTGGAGAGTGAGCACATGAATGAAGGAGATCCCATGGAGAATTTTTTGAAAAAGATCAAAGATTTGAAGAAGCAATTGATTTTTGTTGATGAAGTCTTGCCAAACAATTCACTTGTGCAGACTGTTTTGAACAGTCTTCTAGATTCATATCAGAGTTTTGCTTCTACTCTTGGACTAATGATGAAAGACAGTCCAAATGCCTTAACATTTGAGTATTTAGTCTATATTCTGTTGTAGGAAGATCAATCTAGGCAGAAGATGTCCATTATGTGTATTGAAGATAAAGCTTTCTTGGCTAGTCACAAGGGCAAAGGTAAATGGATCTTATCTACTAGTAAGCAAAAATCTGCTAATTTTGCACAATCAAAGAAGGATGAAAAAGATGAGAAGAAAAAAAAAAACAAAAAAAAATTTGCAAATATTGTAAAGGAAATGATCATGTCATAAAGAGTTATCCAAAAATAGCTGCAAAAGAGGCAAAGAAGAAAGAGGCTAGAATGGTTGTTGTAGAGGCCTCTACACCCAAAATAGAGTCTGCAATTCTTGTGCAGAATGAAGAATGGACATTTACTACTGCTTGCAATTATGACCCATCTTCTCATGAACAATGTATGTCTGCAGTAGACTCAGATGTTTGGTACTTTGATAGTGGGGCAACTAAACAAATTACCTCACAACGCAATTTCTTCACTTCACTTGAGCCTGCCCCTACAAGGAATATTGTCACATGCGCCAACAACTCCTCTTATCTTGTAATGGGAGTTGCTAAAATCATTTTGACTATTTTTTATTGTAGTTCTTTTACATTGTCAGATGCTTTATTTGTGCCAAGGATCAAGAAAAATTTATTATCAATTTTAGCATTAGCCAAGATCAGTTTGGTTGTGAAATTTGTTGATGACAAATATACAATTCATGATCTGTCAAATGGAGACGTCATTATTGCTTCCTTCATTGTATGTTGTGGGTTGTATAAGCTCATAGATTATGCAAAATCTATGAATGATTTAGCATGTGTAGTTCAAGGTTGGCACGCTATGTCATATGCAAAGCTTTGGCATGCATGCTTTGGTCATCAAAATTTTGCTAGTTTTCTATGCCTACAGAAATCTAAAATGGTGTCCTCTCTACCCAAACTTGAGGCACCTAGTAAACGTGTTTGTGAATACTGTATTTTGGGAAAAATGCAGCATTCCTTGTTCTTAAAAGATGGTTCAATTTAAGCTACTCAAAAATTGCAGCTTGTTCACAATGATGTATGTGGTCCTATGTAGACAACCCCTTTTGGGAACTACCTTTACTTCATGACTTTTATTGACAATTTTTCTAGGCATGCATGGGTGTATCCATTGAAAGCAAATTCCAAAGAGTTTATGTGCTTCAAACAATTTCTGGTTTTGGCTAAAAATCTTTCAACATGTAAAATGGGCATCCTCTATTTTGATCGGGGGAGGGGGGGATATATGCCTTCTGATTTTAATGCATTTCTGGTTGAATGTGGGATAAAACATTAGTGTATAGTGTTGTATACACCTAAACAAAATGGAGTTGTTGAAAGGTATTCTTGAATGCTAAAGTATAGATGATAATTTAATAAAAATAATCTCTTGGATTCTAAGTCCGTGGACCCAAAATTTTGTCTTTTGAGATACTATGGACATCTTTCGATAAGTATTTCTAAATTTAAATTTGGTACCTTTAACTTTGAAAGCTATAATTCCAAATTGCTAGAATTCTTTGGGGAACTTCTTGCAAAGAACTTTCAATAGTAAACTTTAGACCCATTCTATGGTCTTTTAATGTTTCTCTCCAGATGTTTGCCTTTAATTACTTTACATACTTAAAGTAAACCTTGGAAGTCCTTGTGCAATATTCCATACGTAAGTATAAACTTATACTTAAAATCTTTAGAGTTTGTTTCTATCTTATAAATGCACCATATCATTCTTATATCCATGTCTTAGTTAGATAATGATGAACTAACGAAGTTCAATTTGTAAACTAAAAGCAAGATTTTCTTGCTTCTAATCACAATTTGAAGGTCTCATTAACTTCCAAATTAAATTCTATTCCAATTTCAACTTTAATTCTATATTCCATGCTATGCATCTTTTCATGCATGAATAATCTTTTCACTTGGGTACATGCATGTTGTATGCAAAGAAGCAAACTAATGAATTCCAGTCATGCATATGCATGTGCTTGCATGCATATAAGTGTATGTGAATTTCCCTTTGCACTAGGAATGTTTGGCATGCATAATCTTGATGCATTTCTTTCCTTTTGATGCACAATCACATGAAAACATATACTCTTAGTGCAATAAAAATTTAATCTAATGAAAGGAAAGCTTGATTTGTGCTACAAGAATTCATTCTCTGATGCACAAACATTCTTTTAAAAACAAGTTCTTGTTGAATGCATGATAATGCTTGTAATGACAAATTAATTTTATTATCTTGGTCTAGAATTAATATATTGAAATCTTTCTTATTTCAATGTTCTACTAGGATTAAGTGCAAGATAATGAAAACAAGAATAGTCAAGCATTAAAACCAAGCATCAAGTGGAAATACTTAGCTCGTAAACAACTATGTCCATCATTTGCATTCTTAAGGGGCATCCTGTTTTTTTATTTCTTGAAATGAAATAAAATGTTGCCCTTATTTTTGGGAACAACTCCATAACTTGGCTTTGTGAGTCTCCAAACACATCCCTTGAAAGCAGAAAAGAATCCTCTTTCATGTCCTCAAGAAGTTTTTTTGGAGGAAGAAAGAACTTATAAAGAGCACATAAGTAAAGGCTTTTAATGTTGGAGGCATGTGGACTAAGGAATATAATGAAAGCTTGGCTTGATGGAAAGAATTGGGGCTTCCATCTCTATTCGGTTCTCGCAAAAAGAGAGTGGCAAGAGAATCCATGGAAAATGAGCATGAGCTTTTGGGTATGTATGTATAGAAAATTATATGTCTCGAACAACAAAAAGAAAGACATCATGCATAAATTTTTATTTGATCTTGTTGGTAAGCTTCAAAAGCCCTTCTCCCACTAGGACATGGGTTCAAAACACAACTCTCCCACTATGCCTTCTCATCATGACCTTTTGCAAGTATCCTACCAAGTAAATGATATAAAATATGATGAATATAACCTTGAGCAAGAAATTGTAACAAATAGGTCGTGATTCATTGATTCAAGTACCAAGAATTCAAAACTTGATGTCAAAGCTATGATGAGTTCCTTTTGCACAGGAATACATCAAATTATGTTTTTTCTTTGCTCTAAAAAAGGTGAAAAAGAAATTATCTACAATGATGACTAGTACCATCAGCTATTGCACATCATAGGATGATGCCATTAATCTCACCTTCAAAGTGTATTAGGTTTGAATCTTGATGGATTCTCCCGCTTTCCTCTGCACCTAGGCTATTGTTTTGCTTCCAAAGCTTACTGCTTTTTTCATGTGTATTGAACATCAAATATTAATTATCCCATGCCAATATATCTCAAGTCGAAATTGTGGTGCTTGTGGATAAGCCATAACCCTCTGCAAGAGGAACTCATGGATTTTGATCCTCATCAACTGAAGCTAAACAGTTTCTCTCTTTTGTGACTCTCAAAATAAAGAGACAACCTTTTGCGTATGGCAAAGATGAACATTGACAAGGTCGGTAAGAAAATCTGTAAGTAATGAATTGAAAATGGTCTTCATTCATGGAATAGGTAATGAAGTTGTAAGGAGCCTTATGAGGTTAAAGATGATAAATCTCCATGGAAGCTTGAGAAGAAGGTGAAACCATCAAGGTCTCCATGAAATCTCTACCTAGATCTCTAATACCAATGTGAAGATCTAGGCCATTAGTGTCATGGACAAAGGAAACCATCCTGAACCTTAGATTCCATGTGAACCTTGTATCTCATGATTGGTTCAAAATTAGGAGAAAACAATGCTTCCATTGCATCCAGAACGTGCCAAAACCCTAAGATCGACTGTCTACTTGCCTGATTCGGATATCCAGAACTCATGCTTCGAGTCGATGACATCATGATGACATCATCAAGTCGCAACCGCCCTTGGGAACCGCCCTTGAAAACCTATATAAGGAGGGGTTGGCCACATTCATAATCAATCTTGCCAATACTAGTCTTGGGAGCTCAATGAGTCGTGACCGCCAAGTAAGTACTCTTCAAGTTCTAGTTCTAGTTCTTGTCTTGTTCCTTGTTCTAGTCTAGTTCTTAGACATCCTATCTTGTCCCCTTGTAATCTCGTAGTACGAGATCCTATCGAGTTTTTTCGTGTATCCAGTTCATCTCCTAGAAGGGAGTTCTTGTAATCCAGATATCTTGTCTCATACTTACGATCCCGGGTTGTGGGATCTCCTGTATCATCTATAGTCCAGTTTTCCATACCTATTGGTCTCGGGTTGTGGGACATCTTGTATCAGTCACATATTCTTGTATCATTTTCCCTACGTGGGCGTTCTTGTAATCATAAGTGTATTTCGGAAATCTTGTCTACTATAGTCAGAGAGCACAATCTAGTGCTCCCCTGACATTTTGGCAAGACTAGCTTCCATCCAAGACCAGTCATCATGGAGAATGCTTATGAACAGATTGTAGCATCACTTCAGAGTCTCCAACAACAAGTCGAAGACCTAACTCATCGATAGATACAAATCGAGATGGGACACCCAGGGCATGTAGGTGCACTCCTCCAAGATTTACAAGAACGAATCGGGAGTCTTCAGACAAATCAAGGGAGTATGCAAGTAAATCAACGACCCAGTACATCCTTCATGAGGGAATCTAAGATCTGCATGCCAGAAAAGTTCGATGGTGATCGCACAAAGTTCCAGGGATTCTTGCAACAAGTCAAATTGTACCCGTATGCAACCTGATAGATACCCTGATGATGCATCCAAGGTCGGTTTTATTGGAACCTTGCTCTACGATCAAGCATTATCATGGTTCGCCCCAATCTTGGAGAAGGATATGGTCGTACTTCATGATTATGAGGGGTTTCTTAGAGAGCTCATCGCCACATTTGGAGATGCAGACACGAGTCGAGTGGCAGAAACAAAACTTCGGAAGCTACGTCAAGGTAACCGCCCTGCCTCTACCTACGCATCAGAATTTAGGCAGTTGATATGTGACCTCAGTTGACATGAAGATTATTTCATAAGACAATTTAGATGGGGCTTAAAGGATGATGTGAAGGACCTTCTACTCACGATGCCAGAGGTTAAGACATTGAATGAATACATCAACCAAGCCATTCAATGTGATAACCACCTTTTTGAAAGGAAACAAGAAAAACAAGTAGAAGGAAGACCTCGCCAATGGAAACCTTTCCAGCCTATTCCTAGAGATGATTCTATGCCCGAACCTATGCAGATAGATGTAGCTAGGTTCCAGCCTCTAACACCACAAGAGAAACAAAGAAGGAGGGATAACAAGTTATGTCTATATTGTGGAAACTCTGGCCACATTGCAGTTAATTGTCCCAACAAGAGAACGAACTCCAAAGTCGCAGCCACCCTTGTAGAGCAGGGAAACGAGGAAGTCCAGTTGTAAAAGAGACCATACAGCTATTGGAGATAGACGTCTTCGGAAGCACGCGAACAGCACAAGGAAGAAGAAGAAGCTTGGAGCACAACACACAAGACTGAATGTATTACTAGAGAATGTACAAAGATTAGTAGCCCATTAGGGCAATAGGCGTATATACAAGCCGGGGGAAAAAAACCTCCTAAAGAGGGAAAAAACTGACCCGGCGGTCCTAGTGTGTTCACACACATCACTACCTAAATATATTAACAAATCCCCCCTGGGAGTGATGCGGTGAACAAGGAGCTGGCACTCATGTATAAGGAAGTGCCAAGCTATGTGGAAATCACTCTATAAAAGGAAGTAAGCCCAAAGCTTTGCGGAAAGCTTCAATCTTCTCCCTAGGCAGAGCCTTCGTGAAAAGGTCTGCAATGTTCTCCTGCATGGGCAAATATGCCAAGCTGATCTCCCCAGCAGAGAACCTCTCCCTGACATAGTGATAATCCACCTCAATGTGCTTAGTGTGAGCATGGAACACAGGGTTCCTCGCAACTGCCAATGCGCTCTGACTGTCAGTGAAGATGGTGGTGGCAGAAGACTGGCCAACACCCAAATCAGCCATAAGGCGTTTGAGCCACACACACTCAACAGTCACTGTGAAAGCTACCCTATACTCAGCCTCACAACTGGAAGTGGCCACAGTAGGCTGCTTCTTGCTCAACCAAGATATACATGAGCTACCAAGCACGAAGCAAAAACCACTGGTGGACACACGAGTGTCATAGCAACCAGCCCAATCTGAGTCAGAAAAAGCACGCAAATCTGGCGGTAGTGATCCCCCCTTGGGATAAAACAACCCAAGTAGCCGAGTACCACTCAAGTAGCGAAAGATGCGCTTAACTGCCTTCCAATGCGTGACTCCTAGGCAATGCATAAACCTGCTCATCTGTGAGACAGCAAACTGAATATTTGGCCGAGTAATGCATAAGTAAATCAAGCATCCAACAGCCTGCTGATAGAGAACAGCATCAAATGCATCTCCAGCATCATGAAGACTCAATCATAAACCTGTCTCCATAGGAGTGGCAATAGGCTTACAGTCTTCAAGGCCAAATCGCTGCAATAACGTGTCGATATATTTCGTTTGACACAAAGCCATTCCACCATCAACTTGCATAAACTGAATGCCCAAATAGTGATGAAAATGCCCCAAATCAGACATCTCAAATGAGGCATGCAAATCAGCCTTGAAATCAGCAATATGCTTCTCAATAGGACCACTGAGCAGCATGTCATCAACATAGACAACAATGATCAGAAGCACATCATTAGCACGCTTAACATATAAGGTGCTTTCAGTTGGACTGTTCACAAAACCATGTGCAACCAGATAGGCATGTATCTTCTCATACCAAGCACGTGGTGCTTACTTTAAACCATATAATGCCTTCTTTAGCATGCACACCTGGTTTTCATGCCCTTTTTGCACAAAGCCACGGGGCTGAAAAACATACACTTCTTCATGCAAGTCACCATTCAGAAATGTTGTTTTAATGTCCAACTGATGTACATTCCAACCATGATGGGCTGCAAGTGCACAAATGCTCCGAACAGTAGTCATACGGCATGTAGGTGCAAAGGTCTCATCAAAATCAATGCCTCTTTCCTGCGCATAACCCTTTGCAACAAGCCTAGTCTTATACCTGTCAACTGTACCATCAGGTTTACGCTTCAGCTTGTATACCCACTTAGTGCCAATGGCCTTCTTGCCAGGAGGCAAGTCACATAAAGACCATGTACCATTCTTCATTATAGCATCATATTCAGATTGCATGGCAGCCATCCAATTTTCTGAATTCTGTGCTTCATCAAAAGAAACAGGCTCATTCTCATCACAGAGACTAGACGCAGCCATAGCATCGCAATCTGATGCAAAGGAGGCACTATGAGAGCCTGAACGAGTACGATATGACAAAGGTGCATCTAATTTGCTATCACGCAAAGTCTGCACTAGCCATTTTGGCATAGTTTTTGCCTGCTCAATATCAGCTCTCTCATCAACAAGTGCATCATGTAAATCTGCATCAGAAATAGAATGATCTGCATCATCGTATGAAACCTGCAAAGGCTAAGAAGTTGCCTCATTAGGACCAGCACTAGATTGTCCACCTGTAAAAAGAGGCATCAAAGTATCATACATGTCTTTGGAGCTAACAGATGTCTCCTTAGTACATGAAAGCAACGGCTGAATAGCATCTTCCACAAATACAACATCACGGCTAACCAGAATGCGTTTAGTCTGTGGATGATACAGGAGATAGCCTTTACTTTCAGAACTGTATCCAACAAAAATACATTTAACTGCTTTATCATCCAATTTTCTGCGATGTTGTTTAGGCACTAATGCATATGCCAAACAACCAAAAACACGCAGATGAGCAACAGATGGCTTGCGGTCATGCCAAGCCTCATATGGAGTGATAGACTGCAGTGCTTTACTGGGACACCTGTTCAGTACATATGCTGCACACATGACAGCCTCAAGCCAGAAACTATGAGGTAAAGCCTGACTCTTGACCATACACCTCGCCTTCTCCATGAGAGACCTAATCTTTCGTTCAGAAACTCCATTATGTTGAGGTGTATACGGCACTGTACACTGGTGTTTTATCCCACGTTCAGCCAGAAATGCATTAAAATCTGAAGACATATATTCCCCCCCTCGATCAGAACAGAGGGTGCCCATTTTACATGCTGACAGATTTTCAGCCAAAACCAAAAACTGTTTGAAGCACATGAACACTTCGTACTTTGCTTTGAGTGGATATACCCATGCATGCCTGGAAAAATCATCAATGAAAGTCACGAAGTAAAGGTAATTTCCAAAAGAGGGTGTCTGCATAGGACCACAGACATCACTATGTACAAGCTACAATTTCTGCATAGCCCGAACTGAACCATCTTTTGGAAAGGAAGAATGCTGCATTTTGCCCAAAATACAGCCTTCACAAACATGTTTTCCAGGTGCCTCAAGTTTGGGCAAAGAGGACACCATTTCAGATTTCTGCAGGCGTAGCAAACTAGCAAAATTCAGATGACCAAAGCGTGCATGCCAAAGCTTTGCATCTGACATAGCCTGAGAATCTTGAACTGCACATGCCGAATCATTCAAAGATCTTTCATAGTCTATGAGCTTATACAGCCCACGACAGAAAATGCCAGAAGCAATAATCATATCGTCATTTGAGAGATCATGAACTGTACACCTGTCATCAACAAATTTTTTTTCACAACCAAGCCAATCTTGGCTAATGCAGAAACTGAGAACAGATTCTTTTTTATCCCTGGCACAAATAAAGCATCTGACAAAGTGAAAGAACTACCATCAGCAGTAGTCAAAATGATCTTACCAACTCCCATAACAGGATAAGAGGAGTTGTTGGCGCATGTAACAGTATTCCCTGTAGGGGCAGGCTCGAGTGAAGAGAAGAAACTACGCTGCGAGGTAATATGTTTGGTCGCCCCACTGTCAAAGTACCAAACATCTGAGTCTACTGCAGACATGCACTGATCATGAGAAGATGGGTCAAAATTGTAGACAGTAGTAAACGCCCATTCTTCTTCCTGCACAAGATTTGCAAACTCTGTTTTTGGTGTAGAGGCCTCTGCAACAACCATTCCAGCCTCTTTCTTCTTCGCCTCTTTAGCAGCCAGTTTTGGACAGTTCTTTATGATATTATCATTGCCTTTACAGTACTTACAAAACAATTTCTGCTTTTCTGATTTTTTCTCATCTTTGTCTTGGTTCTTTGAATGTGTAGCATTTGCAGATTTCTGCTTACTAGTAGAAGAGCTCCATTTTCCTTTGCCCTTCTGACTAGCTAGGAAAGCTTGATGTGCAACTCGCATAATGGACCTGTTTTGCCTGGACTGATCTTCTTGCAACAGAACAGAGACTAACTCCTCAAATGATAAGGCATTCGGATTGCCTTTCATCATCAACCGAAGGATAGAAGCAAAACTCTGATATGAGTCAGGAAGACCATTCAGAACGGTCTGCACAAGTGAGCTATCTGGTATAACCTCATCAGCAGAAATCAACTGTTCCTTCAAATCTTTGATCTTCGTTAGGAAACTGTCCATAGAATCACCTTCATTCATGTGCTCACTCTCCAACTGTTTTCGGAGATAAGCAACACGAGCCTCATTCCTAGCTTGGTACAACGTGGTAAGTGTATCCCAAGCATCCCTAGCTGTTCTGCAAGAGCGTATGTGAGGAATAATGGCACGTTTGACAGACAAAGCTATCAATGCATGTGCCTGGGCATCTCTGCCATCCCAACGAATCTGCTCTGTAGTAGGTGCAACAGAAACAGTAGCACGAATAGGAATTTGCACAATATCATCTTCGACACCATCTTTATCAACTCCAGCACCTCCAACACCTGTATTTGTAGTACCTGTAGTCGTAGGTGTAACAGGACGTCTTTCAACACCCTGCACAATGTTCCACAGTCCTTTTGCAACCAATACATGTCGCATCATATAAGCCCATAATGGGTAGTTGGTACCATCCAACTTATCCTCAACAGCCAACATACGAAATACATCACTACTCTCAGCCATGGCCAGTGACTAAAATACCTTGATGCAAAAAATTGACTATATCTCAAAAAGTTGAACGGAACTACCGAGACGAGTTCTGCTAGACCTGTAGCAGACTTCGAGACGCTTAAACTGGCGAACAGAAATTGGTATATACCTTTGGCACAAAAGGACAAAATACCCTACACAAGCGCTGCGATAGTGCGTTCGGAGGCTGAAACGAGCTCAAATCGCGATTTCGGCACCACGCAGCAAAGCTGTTTTGATCTTCGAAACACCCTCAGTATGCTCACCAAATTTCATGCGAATCTGAGATTGCAAACGGAGGAGTGTCGACGGCGCCCTAGAAGAAGCGACAACCTGCTCTGATACCAATTGTTGGAGATAGACGTCTGCGGAAGCACGCGAACAGCACAAGGAAGAAGAAGAAGCTTGGAGCACAACACACAAGACTGAATGTATTACTAGAGAATGTACAAAGATTAGTAGCCCATTAGGGCAATAGGCGTATATACAAGCCGGGGGAAAAAAACCTCCTAAAGAGGGAAAAAAGTGCCTCGGCGGTCCTAGTGTGTTCACACGCATCACTACCAAAATATATTAACAACAGCCGGACCATGATATAAGAAAGGGTCTCATAATTCCATCCACACCGGTAGAAACATGTCTTGCCCCTGTCAAGTTAATCATGTCTAAGAAGACCCTTTCCCTTATAGCTCTGGTAGATTCAGGAGCATCCTCATGTTTCATTGATGAAGGACTCGTTAAGAAACATGGAATTCCAGTACTTCGGAAGAACAAACCAGTAGTAGTTGAAGTAGTAGATGGACGACCTCTAGCATCGGGGAATATAACCATGGAAACCATACCACTAAGAGTACACCTTGGTGACCATGATTCACACATATGTTTCAATGTAATATCGAGTCCAGTAAATATGGTTATCATCGGAATGCCGTGGTTAAAGAAACATAATCCAGAAATTAATTGGGAGAATAATAAAATCACCCCTCGAGTTATCCAGAAAAACCCAACATATGTCGGAGCCAAAACCTTCATACATGCAATAAGGAATGAACCGACATATATGATCTATGCCATACCAGCTCAAGAATCCAAGAAAGATGATCCAGTACAGCTACCCAATCAGTACAAAGGCTTTGAAGATGTTTTTGAAAAGAAGAATGCAGATATCCTCCCAGAGCATAGACCTTACGATTGCCCCATAGATCTTCAAGAGGGAGCTCAACCACCCTTTGGACCAATCTACAAACTATCCCCAGAAGAACTTACAGAACTACGCAAGAACATTGATGAGAATCTAGCAAAGGGGTTTTTCAAACACTCAAAGTCTCTGGCAGGAGCTCCTATTTATTTGTAAAGAAGAAGGATGGGACTCTCCGGATGTGTGTAGACTATCGTGGATTGAACAAAGTCACTATAAAAAAAAGATACCCTCTACCACTCATATCAGAGCTCTTGGAACGCCTTGGAAAAGCAAAATTCTTCACGAAAATTGATCTTCGAGGAGCTTACAACCTTGTCATGATCAGAGAAGGAGACGAATGGAAGACAGCATTTCGAACAAGGTATGGGCATTTTGAATATGTAGTTATGCCATTTGGTCTTACAAATGCTCCAGCTGTCTTCCAACATATGATGAATGACATCTTTCGAGAATATTTAGATGATTTTGTTGTAATATACCTTGATGATATCTTGATATTCTCCAAAAATCTAGAGGATCATGAAGATCATGTAAAGATAGTCCTAGAGAAACTAAGAGAAAAAGGATTATATGCGAAATTGGAGAAGTGCTCTTTCCATAAGACAGAAGTGGAATTTTTAGGGTACATAGTATCATATAAAGGAATTTTTATGGACCCTAAGAAGATTGAGACAATCCTTGATTGGCAACCACCTTCATGTGTTCGAGATGTACAATGTTTTTTGGGGGTTGCCAATTTCTACAGGATATTCATCAGAGATTACTCCAAGATAGTGACACCTCTTACCAAGCTTACAGGGAACTCCAAATTCTCATGGACCGAAGAAGCAGAAAAAGCCTTTCAGACCTTGAAATAAGCATTTACTACTGCTCCAATTCTAGTTCATCCTGATTCCAGTAAGCCCTTCTTCCTTGAGATAGATGCATCAGACTTTGCTCTAGGCGCCATTCTTTCCCAATATGGAGATGATGGACACCTACATCCAGTTGCATATCATTCAAGGAAGTTTTCCCCTCCAAAAATTAATTATGAAATTCATGATAAAGAACTTCTTTCCATAGTAGATGTGTTTGATACCTGGCGTCACCATCTAGAAGGAGCAGCTCATAAAGTCATTGTGTATTCAGATCACAAGAACCTAGAGTATTTTATGACCACTCAGATTCTCAATAGAAGGCAATCTCGATGGAGTAACTTTTTATCTAGATTTGACTTTGTCATCACATACCGTCCAGGACGTCATCAATGTCAATCAGATGCCCTGTCCAGAAGATCTTACCTTGTACCAAAGAAGGGTGAAGAGGCCTATGATCAACAAGAGAGTGTGTTACTCAAGCCTGAGCATCTCTAGTTAGCAGCTATCTCTTCAAGCCATCATGAAAATTCAGCCTTGAATCAGTTGATCCGTGAGAATCTACCACATGATGAATTGTTTTGTAACGTTAAGCAGAAAGCTCAAGAAGGAAAATTCCAAGAAGTAAACGAATTACAGAAAAAAGATGGATTACTACTCTATAAGAACCTATTGTATGTCCCTCCAGGAAAACCCAGGATCCAAGTTCAACAACGCCATGACAACCTTGCAGCAGGACATTTTGGAGTGAATAAAACAATAGAACTCATATCAAGGGACTTTTGGTGGCCTCAAATGTGGAAGGAATTCAAAGAATACATTCGAACCTGTGATACTTGCAATAGATCTAAGGTACCCCGACATAAACCTCATGGCCTCTTGCAACCTCTACCTATTCCAGAAAGGCCATGGGCTTCATTGTCTATGGATTTCATCACAAATCTACCAAAGTCAGATAAGTATGATGCCATTCTTGTTATTGTGGATAGATTTACAAAGATGGCACACTTCATTCCAACTACCAAGGCAATCACAGGTGCAGCCACTACTAGACTTTTTCTCAGGTATATATTTAGGCTTCATGGATTGCCTGATGACATTGTCAGTGATCGAGGTCCACACTTCATATCCAGCTTTTGGAACAGTCTTTGCAAGCTCCTTGGTGTTCAAGTTAAACTATCTACGACAAATCATCCACAGACTGATGGACAAATAGAACGGGTGAATCAAGTCCTGGAGCAATATCTCCGTTGCACTAGCAACTATCATCAAAATGATTGGTTTGAGCTTTTACCCTTTGCAGAGTTTGCGTATAACAATAGTGTTCATGCATCTACCAAGCAGACTCCCTTCTTTGCAAATTATGGACAACATCCAAGGATGGATATACAACTCTCAAATCATGTAAAGAACCCAGCTGCTAGAGACAAGGCCCAGTACCTGATGGACATTCACAAAGAACTCAAGGAAGAGATCCATAAAGCTCAAGAACAATATAAGTACTATGCAGATCAACATCGTGTCCAGAATCCATCCTATCAAATTGGGGATAAAGTATGGTTACTCAGAAACAATTTGCAAACCTCAAGACCTTGTGCAAAGTTAGATCATCAACGATCTGGTCCATTTACCATCTTGGCCAAGATTAATCCAGTCACCTTCAAGCTCCAGCTACCAAGTACTATGAGAATACATCCAGTTTTCCATGTATCCATGTTGGAACCATATCAGATTTCACCATTGAGGGGGGAGAGACCTAGTCCTTCACCACCTATCGAAATTGATGATCATGAAGAATTTGAAGTCGAGCATGTCCTAGATTCCAGAATATCCGGAGGAAGATTGGAATACCTTATTCATTGGAAAGGATATGACATCAGTGATCGTACTTGGGAACTTGCAGAAAACCTTCAAAGAGCACCAATCAAGGTTCAAGAATTCCATAAGAGAAATCCAACGAAGCCGAGACCAGATAACATGACCGCTCCTCGTGGAACTCGTCGCTTGAGGGGGAGGTGATGTCATGGACAAAGGAAACCATCGTGAACCTTAGATTCCATGTGAACCCTGTATCTCATGATTGGTTCAGAATTAGGAGAAACCAATGCTTCCATTGCATCCGGAACGTGCTAAAACCCTAAGATCGATTGTCTACTTGCCTGATTCGGATATCGAGAACTCATGCTTTGAGTCAATGACATCATGATGACGTCATCAAGTCGCAACCGCCCTTGGGAACCGCCCTTGAAAACCTATATAAGGAGGGGTTGGCCACATTCATAATCAGTCTTGCCAATACCAGTCTTGGGAGCTCAAGGAGTCGTGACCGCCAAGTAAGTACTCTTCCAGTTCCAGTTCTAGTTCTTGTCTTGTTCCTTGTTCTAGTCTAGTTCTTGGACATCCTATCTTGTTCCCTTGTAATCTCGTAGTACGAGATCCTGTCGAGTTTTTTCGTGTATCCAGTTCATCTCCTAGAAGGGAGTTCTTGTAATCCAGATATCTTGTCTCATACTTACGATCCCGGGTTGTGGGATCTCCTGTATCATCTGTAGTCCAGTTTTCCATACCTATTGGTCCCGGGTTGTGGGATCTCCTGTATCATCTGTAGTCCAGTTTTCCATACCTATTGGTCCCGGGTTGTGGGACATCTTGTATCAGTCACATATTCTTGTATCATTTTCCCTACGTGGGTGTTCTTGTAATCATAAGTGTATTTCGTAAATCTTGTCTACTGTAGTCAGAGAGCACAATCTAGTGCTCCCCTGATAATTAGGACCACCATGTGCTAGAGAGATGGCTCTCTTCCCAACATTATGCCTCTATATAGCTCTTCATATGGACAATGAATTCTGATTAACTGGAGTCACATGTGCATGTGTAATCTCCACCACTGATTTTACACTTTACACTAGAGTCCATTAGTGGTAGGTGTACTTGCCACTTGAGTTAAGTCTCTCTGAACTCAAGTTAACTCATGATGAGTTAACTTGAGAGGATGCTTCTAGAAGGCTCTAGAGCTCTTGTTTTAGAGAGCACATGAATCTATGCTTAAGTCAACTCTCAGATCTTTGGTCTTACATGAGAATGACCGTACAATGTCCAATTTTAGATTTGTTTGAACCACTCAGATGCTCATGTCATAAGCTTACTTTAAACAATTTACAAGTGACATCTTGGCCTTTTTATAGAACTTTCCCAACACCGTTCCTTTTTTATTTTCAAAAGTTTCTCATAAATAGAAGAAATAGTATTATTCTAAAAGGCTCCTCTCTTGTGGATTTTTTGAGAGAAGAGTCTTCCCTTCAATCCAATGTATACATATCAAAGTTGCATCTATGTACAACTCTTTCATATTACAAAACTTGGTAGAATTTTAAACTGGCTTCTAATGTTGGGGATGTAAGGGTCATGTGACCTTACCCCCATATTCATATATATACATCATATATAGAGCATTGCCTCAAGAGAGATCATTATGTGGGTTTCGAGACTCCCACGCATATCCGCGCGTCTCTCCTCTCTTCTCTCTCCCTCCATCTCCTCCTTCCTCCTCTTGTTTTGCACACCAAATCCCTTCATTGGTATCAAAGCATGCTGAAGGCTAGTATGCAAGAAGCTTCAATGGAAGCTTAGGTAAGAAGGGGTAGAAGTACAAGTCGGCATCTCTTGACAGCTATTCAGTATTTTGGTCATAACTCGAGCTACAAAGCTCGTATTGATGCGTTTTAAAGTTCTGTGCATAGCTAACACAGAGAGCTACAACTTCACAGAAGGATGCAAAACCTGGTTCAGACTTCTGAAATGCCGAAAATTCGAGAAACGCAGAGAATTGTAGAAGGCGAATCTACATTGAGTATGACAGCAGGTCAGTTTTTTTGTCATAACTTGAGTTCTACAACTCGGAATGCGATGATTCAACTTGATGCTTGTAGCTTGGAAAGATAGCTACAACTTTGTAGAAAAACTCAGATTTAGATTCTCAGTGCAAGGTCACCGAAACTGCAAAATCAGAGTAGTAGTGTTGTAGGTGATAGTGAAATTGACAGCATGTGCTTGTTTTATGCATATCTTGAGCTACACACCTCCGATTGAGGTGTTCTTTATCTCGCTACGTAGCCAAGAATTAGATCTTGAAGTTTGTTGAAGATCAAAAGTTCAGATTCAGAGATTATCATCTCTGAAACAGCAAAACACAGAGCAGTACAGTTTTGTCTAAACAACCCTAATTGCACTTGGAGGTTGAATTTGCTTTGGAACTTCTTCGGGAGAGAATTTTTGGTGTGCAAGCTCTTATTTTCAGAGCTTCAAGACATTGTACATGTATGATCATTGTGTTAGCTCCTCCATATGAGAGTAGAGCATGATCTTGTTACATGTTTGGCATGTAAGATGATATTGTGGTATACTCTTTTTTGAGGTTTATGTCATCATGAGTTTGATCATGGATGTATAGTGGCATTGTGGTCTATATCTTGCTTATGCCATTTGGTTATGGATTTAGTTACCGGTTGCACATCTTTTATGAGAAATTGATTGGATCTTGGTTAGTACTTGTATCTTTGTTTTCTTTGTAGGTACATGATCCAGATTGGAGCCTCAGTTACACATTCGTTTGTCATCGTCATTAGCATTTGGTCATTGATTGATATGTATTTGCCAATGTGATTCTTGGCATATGTGGATGGTGATTCCCACATGGTTATTTTGGTTCTAGAGTCCATTTTACAGAGGAGATGCTGTCAAAATTTCATTGGTTTTTATGCTAGAAAAGAGCTCTAGTGGATCTTGAAGCTTGTGCGATAGCTTTGGATCATTGTTTATCTCCATTCATTTGGACTTGGTCATAGGTTATTTGTGATAGGTTGGACCGTCTTACAGGATTCATTCTTGAGTGGGAAGTGCATCACCATTGTATTGGCATGTATTGCTATCATTTTTTTTGGCATATGTAGTTGCCATTATCTTTGGTTGGATCAGTGACAGGTGGTGATAGGATACTTATTGTTCTTTGGTTATTGGTTATCTTGTTTGATTGCTCAGTTTATAGGGGATACTCTACCGAAATTTTCCCAGGATTCTTTCACATCTACTTGGTCATTGGAGACTTGGTGAGCAGGCTTATGCTCATGGTTTTATGTGCATGCTAGATGCATGGTTATGTGACAGGTGGTTCACAAGGTTTTCTTCTCCAGTGAGACATATGTGATGTGAGTTATGCATATGGATATGCAGGTGTGATCCTATTGAGGATAGAGTATTTTTTCTAGTCTCTTGTTACATTGCTAGTCTCTTGGATTGCCAGCATGATGTCTTCTCGATTTGATGGCACTGACTTTCCGAGATGGAAAGCTCAAATGTGGCATACATTGGTTCGTGCAGGGTTACACATGTATGTGCATAGAGATGCACAGAGGCCTCGTGACATGCCCGACCACGTATGGATGGATATGGATGCATTGGCCAACTCCACTATTCGATTATAGCTTTTGGATTCTATATATGAGTATGTTATGTATGAGGAGACGAGTAGTGCATTATGGCAGAGACTACATGATATGTATGCGAGTCCATTGACTCATGTGAGACATAGATCACATCGACGACTTTGATGTTGGCATTGTGGTCATGAAGGCCATATTCTACGACGTTGCTTCAGGAGGATGCGACGACGACATCAGAGATATGCACGTGATGCAGGTCAGGTAGTGATTTCAGGAGATTCTATGGTAGTTGATTATGCTAGTGATGGTGATATCACTTTCTCCTATGGTTCATCTCAGGATTCCTCTTGTTCATTGGATAGCACACATATGGCTTGGTTGCTTGATGCATTAGTCAGTTTTCATGTTACTCCACATTGTGAGTGGTTTTGTCGATTCTCAGGTGAGAGTCGTGGATGTGTGCAGTTGCTTGATGGTACGACATATGACATTGAGGGTGCAGGAGATGTATGCCTTATGCTACCTTGTGGAGCATCACTTATGCTCAGACATGTACGCTATGTGCCTTCATTCCCATGAGCTTGATTTCAGTTAGCCAATTATAGGAGAGCAGATGTTATGCATTCCTTGGTGAGCATCATTTTCAATTGCAGATGGGACAGCTTA
Organism: Ceratopteris richardii; assembly: GCA_020310875.1. Classification (NCBI taxonomy): domain Eukaryota; kingdom Viridiplantae; phylum Streptophyta; class Polypodiopsida; order Polypodiales; family Pteridaceae; genus Ceratopteris; species Ceratopteris richardii. The sequence goes on along the minus strand of CM035433.1, from coordinate 63,130,223 downwards.
TGCTTGTCAGAGGTGCTAGGATTGGGCATAGGTATCCATTGCAAGTACTTCATGTGAGAGACAGTCTCGTCTCAGTGGGAGTTCAGCCTTATGTGCGATGTGAGACTCGTCATGTCTCATTTTGTCTACCTACAGATAGGTCTAGTGACATTCATGATGCACATGTATGGCAGGATTCAGATGCTCAGATGGATGCACATGTAGAGCATGTTTTGGATGCTCATGATGCTTATGTAGAGCATGGTTTGGTTGATCATGTGGATGCTCTTACATAGCACACTTTGGATTATCAGTTGGATGCTTTAGAGCATGATGTGGATGCTCACGTAGAGCATTGTGATGATACTCAGTTAGAGTTAGATCATCAGTTTGACCTTGGTATTGATGTTGTGCAGTTAGCTCATGCAGAGCATGATCATACACTTGGTGTGATAGAGCAGGATTGCTCTCATGATACATAGTGTGTGATAGAGCAGTTTAGCTCTCAGGGTGCACAGCTACACACATCCTTGGTTGAGAGGATGGCTGATTTGGATGCTGATGAGTCAGCTGTTATGCAGTCATTCTTAGATTTGCTCATGCCAGATGTTGATACAGATATGTCAGGACATGTTGGTCTTGATGATGGTGCTTTGGATGCCTTGGATACAGGCATTGCTGACATGCTTAGGTTAGCCAGGATAGCACAGGTTTCGTCAGCATTCGAGAGTCTGATGTATGAGTTATTATGCTCGAGACCAGACACTGCAGTTGCGATTGGAGCATTTGCACTTCGAGTTGTCAGTCGTTCGATGATTGACACAGGCATAGAGCGAGTGGGAGCTTTGCAGGAACTTCATCAGTTCTTGCATCAGTTAGATGTGAGCTCGACTCTTATCGATATGAGTCTAGAGCAGTTTGAGGTGCATGGATACACCTTGTTCGAGGCGGTTGGTGTAGGCACCAAAGCCCTTCATCTAATTCATACAAAGGTTGCCTAACCCAAATATATGACATAAAAGACTTTAAAGAAATTTGTGGACCTTGCCATTGCCATGTAACAACAATATGAGACTCTTCATGTCTCATTTTTTCTACCTACAAATTGGTCTATTGACATTCATGATGCACATGTATAGCAGGATTCTGATGCTCAAACAGACGCTCAAATAAAGCATGGTTTGGATGCTTGTGATGCTTATGAAGAGAATGATTTAGCTAATCATGTGGATACCCATATGGATCACATTTCTGATAATCAATTGCATGCTCATTTAGACATGATGTGGATGCTTAGGTAGAGCAATGTGATGACATTCGATTAGAGCATAGCCATCAAATGGACCTTGGTATTAATGTTGTGTAGTTAGCTTATATAGAGCATGGTGATATGCTTGGTGTGGTAGATAAGGATAGCTCTTATAATACATAGTGTGTGGTAGAGCATGTTAGCTCTCAAGATGCACAAATAGGCATATCCTTGGTTGATAGGATTGCTAATTTGGATGTTTAGGATTCAACAATTATGCAATCATTCTTGGATTTTCTCTTCCAAATGTTGACATGGATATGCAAAGGCATGTTGGTTTTGATGATAGTGATTTGTATGCCTTAGGTATAGCCTTGGTTGAAATAAGGCCTATTCAAGAAATTTGGGAATTATTCAAATCCCATTTATGTTACTTAGTATGTTAACTTCTTAAGTTTGAGGCCAACCCTCATACCCCATTTACAAAACAATTATCCTTAATAATAAAGTGTCAATTTAATATACTCTAATCAAGAAATAATAACACGTTGTAGTGTGTGAATGAGTCAAAATCTGGAAAATAGGGACACAAAGAACTATCTCAAAATCCTGTGTAATTCCCATTTTTCCTGGATAGGCCTTAAATGGTTAAATTAACCAAGATAGCATAGGTTTCATTAGCATATAGGAGTTTGATGTATGAGGTGTTATGTTCAAGATTAGACATTATAATTGTTATTGGAGCATTTGCACTTGGAGTTTTCAAAGATCTGATGATTGACACAAGCATAGAGAAAGTGGGATATTTGCAGGAACATTAGTTCTTTCATCAATTAGATACGAGCTCGACTCTTGCTGATATGAGTCTACAATAACTTGATATGCATGGATACACCTTGTTTGAGGAAGTTGGTGTAGGTTGATTGGCATGGATTGAAATATCCTCCATCTTTGTTCTCAAGCCCTATGTTGTGTACATGGATTATTAAAAGCATCATCAATATCCCTCAAAGACTTTGGCAACTCAAGTATTAATTGTAACGATAGGAAAAAAAAAGTGGGAAGGAGAAAAAAAATTTGGTCTTTTGCTTCATCACACATGTTGCCCCAAAATCTTTTTACGCTCATGATCCAAGGATGTGCCTTGTATTCCCAGGCAGATGGCCAGGGTTCAAGTCCCGCCTAGGGTTGGATGCCATCAGAGTTCCTCAAGATGGGTGCCTCTACATTACGAGGTCGGGTGTGTGTGTCTTTCCGATTCATTGTACTCTCGAAAAAAAAAGTCCCATTAGGTCCATCTCCAAGAAAGCCTCTATCTTGCTAAGTGTTGGGGTTTGTGTGTAGAAAAACCCTTTTCCCCTCCACAAGCCTCTTCTCCTCCTTTGGTGACTATTGATCCCATGTCAATTCCTCCAGCTCCACTTCAACCATCCTCAAGTACTTTTCATATGACCCACACCAATCAAGCAACCCATCCTTCTCTCCCCATCCACCTCCTTCTCTTAAAGTATAGTTTGAAGCCATTCTTAAAGCCCTTCCTTCATCCCCACCTCCATTCCTACTTGCTCGGGTTTTTTACTCACCAATTTTTTATAACTATGTAGACTCGTCAACAAATGTTCCTAGCTAACAACCACATGTCCTACGAGCACACTCAAGTGGCAACTTGATTGAACATGTTAAAATGTCAAACTGAGAGCTGACCCGACCAAGTGCACAGAAGCATGTTCACATACAAGATGGTTAATGCATCCCATGGACATATGATCATGTACTGTGTGAATCACCTCACATAACCACCTTTTGCATTCAAGAATGCACCATGACACCTAAAATAGTAGCAAAAATAAAAACAAAGTTTTCTCTCAACTCGAGTGTATGAATATAATCAATACCAAGTTTGATTCAAAGCTCTCAATGAGATACATCTATGGAAAGTTACAACCGAAAAAAATCAAGTGTGGGAATCACCTACCTACACTCTGAGACTTTTTATACTTCATACAAGCATGAGAATAATGAAAAAAAAGCCTTATACACTTGTTTAGGTGATCGGAGAAGGTGAAGGAGGACTTTTTGCAAATTTGTGAGCTCTATACAATGTTCTTAAGCCACTTCTATTGCATTTTCATCTATTGCACTTTGTAGTACTCATTGAGAGATTTGAAACAAGCCATAGCATGTGCAAAACCAATCAATAACGAGGACGATACAAGGATTTTGGTGATCTGTCCAAGTGACCCTATTGGACAAGGAAGTACCAACCCTATCAAACAAGGCTTCATTTCACCCTATTGAGGAATTTTGTGCTTGAACCTATATGGGGATTTACATGCTTTCCATGGCTCGAAGTTATCAACTAAAGTCATTGTTGTTCACTTTCTACTTGGCCATTGATAATCATATCAAAGAGTGACTTGATTACCCCATCATGTATCAATAGTGTAGATGACCATTTTCTGGTAACCTTCACGGTCACCTATTATGGAAGGGCTCTCAAACCCTATCATGGAAGGAGTGATCATGGAAGCCATGGACTTGATGGCTTGTAGAACATGTCAAACTAGATCATGTTGAGAATCTTCTTGAAATCTAACATGAGATAGTACATCCATTACTCGACTTGATGCTCATCCATCCCATCTTCTTACTTCCTCCAACAACTAGGTTGAAGTCTACTTGTCATGGATTGATAATTTAGAAGTATATGAGTGTGTCCTATACCACAATACAACATGGATAATGATGATAGTTCATATTTCCCTATGTACGATTCGCTTATATCTAGCAGATAGTGTATATTTCATAGATTTGGAGCATAAGACCTCAAAGGAGGCAGGTGAGAAATTATCTAACACCTATGAGAAGAACACTCCATCAAACAAATTGTATCCCATGAGAAGATTGTATGACTTATGCATGAAGGATGTAGATAGTGTTGTCAATCATGTAAATGAGTTTGATGCATTATTTTCACAGTTGCAAGCACAAAAAATGAACATGGACGATGAGATGAAATTAGTTCTCTTGTCATGCACACTACCACCCTCATGGGATAGATTCTGCATAACCATTAATAACAGTGCATCTAGTGACAAGCTTGTCAACAATGACATATATGATGCACTTTTGAATGAAGATATTTATAGGAATTCTATGGTTGCCACACATAGTGAAGATGCTTCTAGCCATGGAAAGAATCAGCCACATGGCAAGAGCCAAAACAAAGATAAGAATGATCAATGTGACAAGAGTAGAAGCAACCCATGAAAGAGAGATATTGAATTATCATTTCTTTAAGAAAGGACGTATGAAAAAGCATTATTATGCTTTGAAGAATACCAATTGTAAAGGGAAGCATGTTGGTGGGCATGTTAAACAATATCCTGCACAATCTATTTCATTTATGAATATAGAATAAATAAATGGTATTTCTAATGATGTTGATGTGTTGACACTTGACAGTATTGTGACAAGTGGTTGCCTCCCTTTCCCACATATGGATGCTTAATTCTAGTGCTTCTCTTCATGTAACACCATATAGAGAGTGGTTCTCTACTTACAAAGCAAAGTCTCTTGGGCACAATGAGACTTTGTAATTTTTATCAGTGTGATGTTGTTTGGATCGGAGATTTGTTCATGCAATTTACTGATGGTTCACAGTTTACCATGCATAATGTGCACATGTTCCTTAACTTTCATGCAATTTAATATATCAATTAATCAACTTGATGACCTTGACTACAATGTGAGTTTCTATGCTAAGTCCTTTTGCATATCAAAGGGCAATATGATTATGACTAAAGGAAGTGAAGTTGGATCAACTAACCCTTTGTTTGTATCTCGAAAAGAGCACTTGCTAGTTATCATTAAACAACCCATGGCTTGTATATGGCATGCTTGATTGGACCACATCTCATAGTGGAATGAGAATTCTTTCTTGTTCTGACTACCTGTGTGTGTAATCTTTCTTTGATTTTTCATTTTGTGGGCATTATGAATACAGAAAGAAAACTAGGAATATGTATAGAATGCACATTGTCTCTTAAGCTCAGCCATTAGATCTTCTGTATACAAGTGTGTGGCCCTATGCTTACTAGGTCATTAGGTGGTTCTCTTTACTTTGCCACTTTCATAGATGATGCTACTAAAAAATTTTGGGTATATCATACCCAATCAAAGACTTGTTTTAGTAGAGATTGAGAAGGGAACTACCCTTAAAGCTTTATCTTCAGATAGTGCAAGTGTTTATACCTTGCATGAATTCAACCATTTTTATCAACCTAGAGCAATTCGCAAAAGGGATCCTTAGTACCCAAGTACCAAATGGTGTAGCTAAAAGGATGAATAGAAGTATTCAAGATATAGTGGTTCCTTTATTGCATCATGCAAACCTTTCACAAGGTTTTTTGGCAAAAGAAATGTAGACAATAGTTCATGTGATTAAACTTCCACCTAATATTGTCAAAGGCTTTCAAAGTAGCACAAGAGTTATGGACAAGAAAAGAAGCACATTATGATCATCTCCATGTATTTTCTTGTGAAACATATGTCCATGTTCCAAGGAACTTGAGACAAAAGTTGGACAACAAATCCAGAAAGTGCATTTCTCTTGGATATGAAAGAGATTTATAATTTGGATATCGTTTATGGGATCCTAAAGCACAATTAATAATCAAAAGTAGTGATGTCATCTTCAATAAAATAAAGATGCATAGATAGTGCAAAAAAGACGTTGATGTGAGAAGTGTTGTATTTGAGGATGCATAAGAATTTGATAGAAAAGGTTCTTCATGAAAATGTTCAACAACTCCCTGCTAATGCTCCTTCTCATCAAACATTGTGACGATCTTCATGTGTCTCACATCCACACAATAGATTTATTCTAGAATTGAAATTTAGCATGTTGACAAATGGTGGTGAGATTTCTTGTTATAAAGAAGCTATGCATATAGATGACCATTTCAAGTGGGAGCCAACCATGAAGAGTGAACTGAACTCTATTCATAAGAATGGCACTTGAGAATTGGTATCTTTGCCAAAGGACAAGAAATTTTTACTATGCAAATGGGTATACAAATTCAAATTCACATCAAATAGCGCTTCTCCTAAGTATAAAGCACGACTAGATTTAAAAGAATTGAAGCAGCAACGGAGTTGATTTTGAGGAAATCTTCTCGTCGATAGTCAAGATGACTACATCACATATGTTGTTAGGATTAGTGCAAAAAGAGGACTTCTAGCTAGTCCAAATAGATGTGAAGATTGCTTTATTGCATCGAAATCTTATAGCTGAGATCCACATGAATACCGAGAGGATCATGCAATCCTTGATAGAGAGATTCTAGTGTGTAAGAAGAGCTTCTATGGATTTAAGAAGTCACCTAGACATGGGTATCAAAAATTTAATGCATTCACGAAGTTCCAAGGCTACTCTACAAGTAATAAGGACCATTGTCTCTACACTAAGAGATGTTCAAATGGAAGCTTGATATGCTTGATACTTTATATCAATAATATGTTGATTGTCAAGAAGTCCTCAAAAGACTTCTCTCTTAAAGGCAGAATCGAGTCAAACTTTTAATCTCAAAAATTTGGGGGATATGAAACATGCACTTGATACGAGGACTACTCATGATAGGAGTAAGAAATGCATATGCTTGTCTTAGAGTGATTACCTAACTAAAAGTAATTCAGAGATTCAATATACATGATGGAAAGGTATTAAGTACATCAATGTCAACATATGTGAAGTTAAGCAAGGACAATCGTCCCAATCTAATGAGAAGGAACTCATGACCAAAATCCTTTATCAATACGTTGGTAGTCTCGTATATGCTATGTAGCTACCAAACTAGACACCGCATTTGCAATGGGAGTTGTGAGCAAATATATGTCGAATCTTGGCAAAAAGCATTGGGATTCGGTCAAAATGATATTGAGATATGTCAGTGGCACTAAGAATGTGTTTATGCTTGGGTAGAGGTGATGAATCATTGTTGGATACACCGACTCTAATATGCTTGTTGTGTAGACAATAAGAAGTCTACCTCAAAATACATTTTTTACTTTAAAGTGGTGATATTTCTTGGAGGTTCATATTCAAGAGTACAACTATTTCAACTACAAAAGCAGAGTATGTTGTAGCTACCAGGGAATGTAAGGAAGCATTGTGGCTTTCTAGATTGGCAGCTGATTTGAGTATCTCTTAACATATACCTTGTTGACTCAATCAAAACTAGAGTGCTATTGCATTGACAAAGAATTTAGTCTACCATGCAAAGACCAAGCCATTGAGGTGTAGTATCACTTTATTCATTATCGCTTAGCAAATAAGCCCAATGTACCTGAGAAAGTTCATACCCAAGAAAATGTAAAAAATACTTTAACAAAGCTCTACCACATGATAGCTTTAGACATTGTTGTCACATTATGGAGATTCACATAATCTTGGTTCGCATAGTCCCTTGTACACTGTGTAACATACCCATAGGTAGGAGGTATAGGTCATATACTCGTTCTCAGATATTCTTTGTCATTCTTTATTTTTCTCCATTGGCCATATGAACCAGAAGTAGTTGTGATTTCAACCAAAAGGATAAGACACGCTATGAGGAGTTGGGAAGCTCCTCTACAATTTTATTGAAAATTATAAAGCGTATTTGTTGCAAAGTTCTACTAAAAGATATAAAAGCACATTTTGTTGAAAAAAGATACGCATAGATACATGGCATAGCTTATGATGAGAAATTTAGTGTTTTGCCAAAATGCATGCTATATTATCCATCATATTCATCTCTTCACACCCACTTTCTACTTCCTTTACAATAAAAATTTTCAAAATAATTGAAAGAATTTCAATTGTTTTCCTTTGAAATCTTAATATCAACAAGCACTCTTCTATACTTTTTTCAATGTTATCTGCCTTGTATATCAATATGTCGTCTCAACCTCAACTACAATTAACTCTAGTGATTTCTTTTTATAAAAAAACCATTAAAAAAAAATCCAAAAATGAACTCAACATAGCAACCATTATAACTCAACATCATCAAATCAAATCACAAACCACTAATCCTATGGTCCCGAAAACTAGGAATCACTACAACATGAGTCAACATTTACACTTATAGTGGAAAGACTGCATATGCATACATTCATTCTATGTCAATATCAAAAGGTCTTTGAAAAGCCTTTTACTCCTATCTTCCACCTATATCGCTAGAAGCATCTCCAAACATGCACAAGCTAAAAACCTCTTCAGGACCTTCAGTTTTTGCCTTTATTCAGGGTATCCACAAAGCTATATATACCTCCACCGAGTGAGTTATCCATAAAGGAACCCATAGATTCATACATCATACATATCTAACAATCACGTGACAGATGTCCATAAATGGATCCATATATGTAGTAGATTATATCCCCTACTAAGATATGCATCTAAAAATAAAAATCAAAATCGAATATGTCAATAATATCAAAATATTAATATCAATGTCGATGTCAATGGCAAATTGTTCGCTTTATTATAATTAATATAAAAAGGAAAGCTGCTCTTTTTATAATCTTGGTTTCAGCTCCAATTTTCTTTTTAGTACCAACGCCTTTCATCGCATTACATAAGTAATTGTTTGCTTTATTATAATAAGTATAAAAAAGAAAGCTGCTCTTTTTATGACCTTGGTTTCAGCTTCAATTTCCTTTAAGTACGAACGCCTTTCATCGCAATAGATAAGTTCATCGAGTCAATTGTTTTTTTTTTTTCTTTCTTTCTTTTTTTTTTTTTTTTTTTTTTTTTTTGGGGGGGGGGGGGGGGGGGGGGGGGGAAGAGAAAACAAAACCTTTACTGACACCAAACTCTCTGGCTACACAGCTCCTGGTGAGCTCCAGCCTCATTTATCTCAGTGAACAACTTGATTAGAAGAGATTGAGATGCCATTGATGTTGCAATGCAGCACCTGTACTTGCACATGGACGTGCGCTACTGTGATTGCTTGTGGACATGCACTTTGAGCAGCATAAGTTTTGCTCTGATACCACACTGTCAGTTGCACCTAGTGATTAAGACGGATTCTACTGGCATTTGTGCAAAATCCAGAGAGGGAGAGGAGAATATGGATAAGGTGCATTGCACGTAAATACATGCCCAGTATTTTTTCTATTACCAGAAAAGTGTTTATATACATAACACTTCCATGTCATAAATCAGCCCTCATGGCATCTTGTGCAAGCAATCCCCAAGGATCCTGAGAAAGGTCCAGAACATCTGTTTCATTAGGCTTCATATAGCAAGAATAGGTGCCTCATGTCAACGATAAGCACAGAAACTAATCATAGGCTATAGAAAACAAGATTACATAAATCAAGCTAAACAGCAAGCACATCAAAAGCTACAGGCAAACAAGAAAAACCTTAAGTATAGCCAGGTTTTGAATGCACAAGCACTCGCAGAAGGTAGAAATAATCAGACAATAAAGACAACTTATTGTGCCTTCAAGGTCTGCACAAAGCTAAGAAATATTGGATAGCACTGCCAACTCCTAGTTCCACCTTGATAAACGTCCTCAGAAACAGAACTTAAATTACATTTATGTACCCTGAAAGGTAGTCTCTACACAGTGGAAGATAAGTTCTTTGTTACAATATATGCTCCCTACGTCCTCCCATAATACCACTAGTTCTTGAAAACGTTACTCTTTTCTGGCTCTCACTGATCTTATTAGAAAAAATGATGGTCCACATGCCTCCATAGAATTTTCAGTTGAATGGATTGAAAAAACTTAAGACCTGTCAACAATATCAATTAGATACCAAATGAATGATTTATCCGCAGTTTGCCCATCTATTTCCAATAATTTGGAAGTTTAACCCTGTCTATTAAAAGACTCCCAAAGTCCCTACAAGGGTACAGTTTCCAAGCCTACCTTTGCAATATTAATGTTTTACTCAGAACATCGGATTAAGATTGAAAATGTATCAGAAGAAAACTGAGTCCACTGATAACTACAATATGTAGGTTTTGGTCGAAGAAGACCTTCCCAAACAGCTCAGATACTCCACGTGTATTCAAAATGCTACAGGATGGGATGTCACAAAAAGTATTTTAACCTCCCCATTCTTTTTTTAGATGCTACAAAGTGGGATGTCACATTCATGGTTGTGCTAATCCACTGCACCAGGTAAAACCAACAAAGCAGCAAATAGATTCTGTAGACGATCAAAACTACAAACGAAGGCACTAGAACACCTCAAGAGGAAACAGCCTCTCATTCCAAGAGCTTTCAGTCTCCATTCAGTGAGCAAACAAGGTAATTAAACTCCAAACAGGAGTATCAAAATAGACGCACGCATCTTGGAATCTTACATTGGGACATACGTGTTTTAAGCAACATTGATCTTGTACGCAAAAACTAAAAAGAAGGCTAAGATAGCGTGAGATTTGAAGCCATTATGTAAGGGCCCTAGTAGAGCATGAAAAGATTGCAACTCTGGTGGCAGATCATATGCACATTTAGAAAATTGCCAGATGAACTCTTGCTGCAAATGTTATTTGGCGAAAGTGTCTTTTCCTCAAAGAGCAAACTTAAGCTGAAATTTAAAGGTATTGACGGTGTGCCCAGTTAGGGGACAGTGATGAGACCATAATTGATCCAAAACCAATCATACTTCCTAAACACTTAAAATACAGGTAGGCTAGTATGTTATAGGTATGGATCAAGAGTACCATATTTTTGCATGTGACTTTGAAATTGCACTTGTAATAACAATGGTAAAACATAGAAACAAAAAGCAGCACTCTGATAAGCATGAAATAAACAGCTACAATTTCATTGACCCTTGATAGGAATACTTTTACACTTAAAATTAAGCCTTTTTTAAGCCTACTTTGAGACCACACAAGAAAAATGGTAAAGACCAAAATAGGTCTCATACGTGGAAGAACAAATTCAAATCAAGAAAAAGTATGGCCAGAAAAACACACGACTCTGGTAAAGACAGGAAGAGAGGTCCTACCTGTTTTTGTTCTTTTATTATGTCAGTCTAAGCTACTGAAAATATAAACTTTGATTAAGGCAAACACAAACAGCTATTCAGAAGGATGTAGGGTGGAGGTATACCCTTGATCAGACCTGATACTCAAAGGCCTGCTGTTGATTCTTCTTATGCCCCCTACCTATGCAGAGTGGGAATGTTGTGAATGCTGGAGGGATGATAATCCAAGTACTATGCTTATTAACTAGTACCGCTGACTCCAATAGGGTCATATTTTAGTTGGTAACGTGGAAATGTGGGTCAGTAAATACCATTGCTTGATTCCTGTTGATACTATTCTGAAATCTCTGCTGCAACCCAAATGGAGGATACAGGAGGCAATGTTTTGTTACTTTGAATCCAAGGATGAAGATCTGAAAGAAGAGGGTCAGGCTGTGTGGAAGCTTGAAAGATAAGCACCTTTATGCCCCCGAGTTCCCTGTAGGGGCAGGGAGCTACCTGTGTTTTAGACATCCCTATTCTCTATTGCAGTGCTTTTCCTTTCTGAATTCATTTATCCGAAGGGTCAGTGCTGTTCTCCGCTGGAAGTCAGATTGTCTTTTCCATATTAAAATATTCCTAGAATCATATTTACTTTGTAACATATTAAAAAGAAATTCAAATCATTGTTTACTTGCTAAGTATAATATGTGCATACACGTTTGAAACATGACGAAGCCATTTTACACAAAGGGAACGGATATGCTATTAGAATGGTTTTGATCTGGTCAAACACTTCTCAGACAAAATATATCAATCCGCCATTAAGTCAAATGGTTATATTTATGTTCCAACTTTGTACACTTAATTCATGGAAGCTCTGTTGGGTGTTTTGTTGACCATACTCCTATAACTATCACCTGATTTTGACACCTGCTAAGCATTAAGAACTCACTAGGCCATCCCATAATTGATTTTACGATGACTCCTTTAAGCTGTGGGAGTGCAAATAAAGGTGAAGCAGAGATCATTAACCTAAACTAATGAAAAGAAGCTTGATTTGGACACCTGTGAGAGCTGCCAAACTGAGTTTGGATTTGACATACGGGACAATTTTCCACTGTACAAAGCTTGCTTCATACATTGTAGTATGCTGAGGTCCAAAAAAATAAAGCTTCACTTCAATTATACTCTGTCTCTCTATTGGATTGTGCAAGAACAAGGGTGATTTGAGTCAATGTCCTCCTCCACTACATCACTGACACCACAAAATAACCAAAAGCAAACAAGTTTATTAGGATCACTACCACAGTTTCATTCTCACAAAACACTGATAAAATTAGAAAACCTTTTTAACCAGGCAGCGAATTTGCATGAATGCAACCGAATGACAATGTCTCCTTTTGATACACAAGAATAGCAAAACTCCTTTCAATGCTTGAACTGGCCTAAGATCAACGTAATAATATGAGGAAAGTCCACAGCATATAAAAGGCTCAAGAAGCTCCATCGCATATACAAGGCCCAAGAAAATACAAACAACCTATCTGGCACCATGCAAGTGTCTGTATGCACTCCATGTGCGGGAACATATGCATACCTTCCATGCTTAACATGTGCTATAACCTTCTTTTTCTTCTTCTTTTGCTTTCTTCTTTTTGAATATGCCTTTGCATAAGACTCCCATCTTTATGCTTCTCAATAAAAAGACTATCTCTAAGGGTATTTACTTGACCCAAATATTTCAGCTTTCTGAAAACCCACCATGAACTGGGTTGCCTGATACCTCATCTGATATTGTACACTACCACATGCATACATAGATTTTCATTCATGAGAAACGCTCTTCTATTGGTGAGAAACTCATGTGTCTTGCTATCAACATAGTGAAAGTGGGAGCTGCATGTATATTTACACACACACACACACAATTATACATGCATGCTTACATGCACACAAATATACATAGACACATACATGCATTCAAATACACACACGTACATTCATGCACATATGCACACACAAAGTACACATACATGCAATGTGCATACAAATGCATACATACATATATATACATAGATTACACACACACACACACACACACACACACAATATATATGCATGTATGTATGTATGTATGTATGTATGTATGTATGTATGTATGTATCTATGTATGTAGGTACGTACGTACGTACGTATGTATGTATGTATGTATGTATGTATGTATATGTATGTATGTATGTATGTATGTATGTATGTATGTATGTATGTATGTATGTATGTATGTATGTATGTATGCATGTATGTATGTATGTGTGTGTGCTCTGTTTTCTGAGCAATTGTTCTTGGATAAAGCCGAAGGGTTTGTTAGTTACAGAGATCGCTTGTAGACCTTCATTCTTTATTCTAGAGCACAATATCAATTAAGATAATGTGCATGGTTCCTTCTTCCTTCATGGCCAGCATGACACAGACAAGCTTTAAGGATACATGGATAAACAGACAAGCTTTAAGGATACAAGGATAAATACTCTGCACATTAGGGCGAAAAACGGCCCAAAAAGGGCCGTGTAAGGATTTCAATTAGTTGTGCTTAATCGGGATTAAAGTTGTCAAATCCTTTAAGAAATTCCGTGTAAGTTCATTTAAAACGTATCTTATGCAAATTTTGAAGAGAGAGAAACTCGTATCATATAATCATGAAAAGTTTGTGTGATATCTTACGCCTCGAAGTTTGTGTGATATCTTACGCCTCAAAAGTTGAATTTTCCTCTTGTTCACGGACCTATATAATGTGTGCTGATCACGTCTTGCGCTCTTTTTCTCTACTTTTCATCGCAAGCCTGTTTCTCCCTTTCACGTCATTTTAGACACTTGCTGGTCATTTTTCATAGCAGACCATGGAGAACGTTAACCCAAATACTCTCCCTGAGCTTTCAAACATTCGAAATCATTGTAAAAAGTTCCATATCAACATTGCAGTTAGTCAGGAGTATGCGACGACAAGAAACGTATTTCGAAGGGCTCTTCATCCTCTTGAAGTGGATGGATTGCGAAAGGAAGGCAAGAAACATATCGACATATGGACAGATGGATCTGTTTATCCAATTGATCCACAAACTGGAAGGTACCCCCCTTTTCATAATCTTCATGATCTGATTAGATTTGTGGGAGATGGTGAGGATGGTTTACGAGGCTATTGTTCAAGGCTCTGGGATATTTCAAGGAATTATGTACAATACATAAACTATTTACAAAACACACTACACCATAAGAATTTACATATGAGGGAGCTAGAAAACAAATTATCCACTTTATCTTCTCAGTTAGAGTCTTTTAAAAAAATGAAAGAAACTCCTATAGGTTTGAGAATGCGGTCAAAACGAGTAAAACCTTTTTTAGATTTGACTGAAAAATCTGGCCAGAAAAAGAAAAGAATGAAAATTGTTAGAGATCATGTGACAAATGTGCTAGGTTTCAATATGTCGAGCAGTTTTGAGCGCATACATTTCTGTAATGAAATTTTGAGTCAAAATGATGTTTTAAAACTATTGAAACTAAATGAAAATACATGCTTGAAACGCTTTGTTTTTCAAAAACTCATGACAGAAATGAATCTTTTACTAGAACCATCTCAAATTCAAAATATTTGTGATAGTGTCGGAGTGAGTAGGAAAGGTTATAGAGCAATTTCAAAAGTTTGGTGTGAATTTTTAAAATTTAACAAAGTTAGAAGTTTTGGATTGCCTAGACCCCATCATGTAGGAAAGTTTCGGCTCTGCTTGAATAAGAAGATCACATCAGTATTTGGTGAATATAAACATATTCACTGTAACATGCCTTACGAAGTAGGAAAACAAAAGTTACATTTCACTTCAATGCATTTAACAACATATGGATAGATGTTATAAAACTTCAAACATACATGGTTCAGTTCTATAATATAAAAGAGCATGAATGTTCTGGTCTATTGAAATTTGTAATCAAACTTGATGAAGCTGAGCTTAAAAAACATCAAAAGATGGAGAGAATAAGCATTGCACTGATGAACAAAGCTTTGGACTATAGCCTTGGGAAATTGGATACTCCATCTCTCAAAGTACAATCAGAAATGGAGTTATGGTGGGTTGGTTGTGCTCAAGTTCCATCTGAGAGCCATAAAACACTTAAATGGTTATTCTCACAGACAAACATTCCAAATGTTATCCAAGGGCATCATGCAGGAGAATTGTTGAATGTCAAAGACTACGGAAACTTTCAAGTTGAGTGGCATTTGAGTGGAGACCTAAAGACACTCAAATGCATGTTTGGTATAAGTGGGGGAGCAAATTCTAAATACCCTTGCTTGTACTGCATGCAAAGCCCAGGCACAAATGGATGGATTACTAGAGCTGAGGGTGAAGAGGCTCCTTTTAGACAAAATGTTATTCTTCGTAACTACTCATCTTCTTCAATGATTTGGGATCCCATACTTCCAATAGCATTGACAAATGTACACATATGTACACTACATGCAGAGTTAAGAATCATTGACAAGTTGGTCCGTCTTCACTTGGATTATGCATATTCTATCAAGCCTACAACTCTTGCAGATGAATGCATAAAAAAATGTGAATGTCTTCTTTCAGAAATGGGGTTTCATGGTGGTGATGTTCATCTAAGAAAAGATCCAAAGCTTTCACAAAATACAGGTGATGTTTTACAGGATGTCTCAATGGGAGGTGCAAAAGCAAGGAGATTCTTCAGCAACCATGATGGCAAACAACTTAATGCCATGTGGAATTCATGGAAAACATTTTGTGAGGTCACGACTAATGTAAAAAGCAAACCAGAAATAGCAAAAAAGAGAATGGAGGTGTGGGTCAAACTAGATAATCTTTTAAAGATCATGAGGCAGCAGGTAACATCAAAAAGTTTTGTGACAGATTTCAGAAAGGCGACCACAGAGCTTATAGAAACCATCATAGAGGCATGGGGTGTCAAAGACATAACATACTACTTGGTGAGCTCCAAAGATATTTTATTCAATTTATTTATTTTTAATTGAAATAAAGATCTAATGAAATTCTTCTGCTTTCCAGCATATTCTTCTTGTGCATGGTGCATTCTTTGCAGAAAAAGAACCACTTGCCATGTGGAACACCCAAGGCATGGAAAAATCTCATTATCAAGCAAGGACAAGCTTCTTTAGGTGTACAAGGAAAGGAGGAGGAGTAACAAAGAGCAATGCCTTCAGAGAGCTTTTTGATTGGTTCTTTAGAAGACAATTACAAAGGACCTCATGCCAAATATAATCTTTGAGTGGTGGATCCCCTCTCCTCTTTTCAAAGCAACATTTGTCACTAACAATGTGCATTTCTGAGCTTGGGCTCATGCACGTTCACTTCCCTATATTGACACTCAGAGGAATATTGGACACGTGCCGGTTCCTAAGAGATTACCATGCTGATTGACATAGACCATTCACCAGTGCTACTGTTCCATACTGGTTCAGGAAATACTGAGAATTGAATTGCTTTATATTCCTTGGCAAGCAACATCGTGTAACTACACCAAGCTGAGTTTCACATATTCTCTTTAGCTCACCATATGCAGGAGTCTTCTCCTCCAGAACTACCTTGTGCAGATATCTCCTTGGATGCTCTGGTACATGAAGTAGTTAAGCATCACTCAAGTTGCAGACCTTCAAGCTCTTTAGAAGACAATTACAAAGGACCTCATGCCAAATATAATCAGAAGGATATGGCTATCTCCAGACAAATCATGTATCAATATCACAAACTGAAAAAGACTTTGACCAGATATGTCTACTACCATCAGATGACTTTGACCAGAGAATCAATAACAATTACACCAAAAAAATTTGCAATGTCTTATATCACATTGGGCAATTTCTGTATATGTACATTTGTTGAGTATAGAATTTGAAAAAATCAAGTCATTCCTTGAGCCTTTTGAAAGAGCTTGGCTCTGGCAAATCACCTCTATATCTCAGGAACTCTTTTCTCCTGTATCCAGCAATGCTTTTTAAATCTGACACCCCTGCAGCCATTGCATAGCTTGAATAACAAAGAAAGTACCCTGCCCTTGAAGCATTGAGTCCAGGGGCATATCCAAAAATTCTGAATGCAGTTGCTCTTTCAAGCAGTAAAACTCTGAAAGCATTAAAGGGTATTGGAGTAAAACCCATGTATTTTGATAGAGTCCTCAAGCAGAACAATCCAAAGTCTGGCTCCTCACTATAGTGCTTGTGAATAACACAAAAAGTGGTTGGGTCCAACTTTGGAAGATAGTGGATAATAGAATGAATATCCACCTTTGCTTTTCCTTTCTCTTCTAAGGCTTTTCTTGTTCCCTTGCCCCTGCCAAGGTAATTGTCTTCATCCAATAAAGTTAACTGTGATAAAAATGAAAAACATGGTTAGATGAAGTGCAAGCACACTTAAGGAAACATGTAAAGTAACTTGAAACTATTAGAAAGAAAAGCAAGAGACACGACTGATGCAAGCGATAAGGGTCTTCAGAGAAATTCAGATTGTCGTTATCGCTTGCATCGGTCGTCATCAATATCTATTTGCAAACTGCCTAGAAACATCTAATGTTTGATAAATGAGGGGAATTCCCACAAGCAAGACATGTATAATCATTGCTGCATGCAACTCCTAGACACGACCGATACAAGCGATAAGGCCCAGCGGAAAATATCCGATGGGCCTAATCGCTTGCATCGGTCGTAATCCATTTCTGACACTTGGAATGGAGAACTGGGACAAATCTGATACAAGAAAGAGATTTTGCATTGGTCCCATCTCATATCCTTAACCTCAACATCTTGAGAACATAGTTAACTGTATACCTTGATGTCATCTTCCTAAAGTCCAAACACGACCGATGCAAGCGATGAGGCCCAACGGAAAATATCCGATGGGCCTAATCGCTTGCATCGGTCGTGATCCATTTCTGACACTTGGAATGGAGAACTTGGACAAATCTGATACAAGAAAGAGATTTTGCATTGGACCCATCTCATATCCTTAACCTAAAGATCTTGAGAACATAGTAAACTGTATACCTTGATGTCATCTTCCTAAAGTCCAAACACGACCGATGCAAGCGATGAGGCCCAACGGAAAATATCCGATGGGCCTAATTGCTTGCATCGGTCGTGATCCATTTCTGACACTTCGAATGGAGAACTTGGACAAATCTGATACAAGAAAGAGATTTTGCATTGGTCCCATCGCATATCCTTAACCTAAAGTTCTTGAGAACATAGTTAACTGTATACCCTGACGTCATCTTCCTAAAGTCGAAACACGACCGATGCAAGCGATGAGGCCCAGCGGAAAATATCCGATGGGCATAATCGCTTGCATCGGTCGTGATCCATTTCTGACACTTCGAATGGAGAACTTGGACAAATCTGATACAAGAAAGAGATTTTGCATTGTTCCCATCTCAAATCCTTAACCTAAAGTTCTTGAGAATATAGTTCACTGCATACCTTGACGTCATCTTCCTAAAGTCCAAACACGACCGATGCAAGCGATGAGGACCGACGGAAAATATCTGATGGGCCTTGTCGCTTGCATTGGTCGTGATCGACTTCTGACACTTCTAATGGAGAACTTGGACAAACTGACACAAGATAGAGATTTTGCATCAAGCCCATCTCATCTCCTTTTCCTTTAAATCATGAGAATATATTTTACTACATACTTGACCTCATCTTCCTCTTCAAGTCCGAACACGACCGATGCAAGCGATAAGGCCCAACGGAGATTATCCGTTAGGTTGTATCGCTTGCATCGGTCGTGGTCATTTTCTCACTTAATAAAATAGAGATCTCGGACAAAAACTTTAATTGATAGAATATATCAAACAACATACCTTGACCTCATCTTCCTCCTCAGTGAGCTCTTTTGAGTCAATACAAATTGTTCCTTTGTCCTCAGCGACATCCAAGAATGAATAGCCACGTCCAAACGAGTATATTCCAAGTTGCTTCTGATGCTCATCAAACTCTTCATCAGCAAGTTTTGGCTTCTCTGAGATAGCTTTCTCAAAGCATTTTGAAAGAGCTTGTGATGAATCTTTGAATTCTTCATTAGACAAATCCAAATCAAGACGCAAAAATTCCTCTCTTCTTTCTCCTTTCTTATTGATGAATCTCCTTGCAACTTCTTCTGCCTCAGCTATAGCTGCAAGACAGTAGTCCTCCCTTAGATTGAAAAGTTCCTGAATGTAAAATAGAGGTATGAACTCTTTCCCAGAGATAAAGTAAAAAGGTAGATTTGGGAGAAGTAGGGACTTCTCAGACACTTGAACTTCTTCACTTGGCTCCCTTATTGCAGTCTCTGCTTTAAAAGTGGCCACATCAAAATCTTTGACCTGCTCTTCTTCTGCTTGGAGATTGATCTCCTCAACAATCTCCATGACACCTTTCATAGTTTTTGAGCTAGCCTCAAGTGCCAGCTCTAAGCAAGGCTCGTCTTCATCATGAACATTTTCCTCCCTTTCAACTAAGATATGATCAAGCCATATCAAGAAAGCAATGTTTAAAGGGAGCAAGCAGCAGTCCTTTTCATGCTCTGGGCATAAATCAAGCTTCCCTGGCAAAGGGGATATCCTTCTGCATTTTCTTGTGATTTTAGCCCTATCTATTGGATCCTTCCCAAAGATGTGAGGATGGACATAGGTTTTCTGAGAAATAGAAAGGATCCTCCCATCGACCAACCCCAAGAAAATCTCCCACTCATCCTTAAGAAAACTTTTCGAGTTCTCTAAGAGTTTTTCAAAATCAATTTCGGGGTTGAATATGGTCATTGCATCAGGAAAATAATCTACACTTAAACCCTCTTGAACCATGAAATCAAGAAGTTTCTCTGATGGAGAGACACTAAGGATCTCATTCATTACCTCCATCTAAGCTGCAGCTTCTCTTGTATGTCTATTAGGAGAACACAACCGATGCAAGCGACTAGAGCGAGTCAACGTTGGTCAAACGGCGAAAATCGCTAGTATCGGTCGTGTCGGCGACGAAAGAAAAATACACATGTAGGTGAGAAATTCTCTGAAGGTTGAAAGTTTGAGTTTGTGAAGAAATAGGTATTTATAGGCGAGGAGGGAACAAACGGTCGAATGAGGTGGACCAATCACAGAGTGCCACGTGGCAACGTGTACGTTGCCCGATGCAACGGATAGATGACGTGGACCAATCAAATCATGCCACGTGGCAAAAGACGTTGGAATTCGCAACGGGTATCTGACGTGGACCAATCGGCGCATGCCACGTGGCACAACGGTCAACTCAGTTTTGGGACCTATTTAAGCTTCCCTATTCATTTGCTTTTTTTTTTTTGTCAACACTTTCCAAGCGTGGAGGTTCCATTGCCACCAAGTTTTTTGGCTACTTCACAATTTCTATAGAGAGCGCTCTCTCCGTAAGGTAATGTGGACACGACCGATGCAAGCGATTAGGGACATCCGAGATTTTTGGATAATCCGAATCGCTTGGATCGGTCATGTTTTTTAAATAGCATCGTCCTTGATCATACCTTGCAAATTTTGGTTCCTTTTGTGTTGCTTGAGTATAACGCATTGTTACCTTTATTTTAACTTCTATTTATTGAAATATGATGATGAATTCAGGGACGACCGATGCAAGCGATGAGTGACATCCGGGCATTTACGGATGACTCTTATCGCTTGGATCGGTCGTGTCTCTAGTGAGGAGGGAAGAAACGGTCGAATGAGGTGGACCAATCACAGAGTGCCACGTGGCAACGTGTACGTTGCCCGATGCAACGGATAGATGACGTGGACGAATCAAATCATGCCACGTGGCAAAAGACGTTGGAATTCGCAACGAATATCTGACGTGGACCAATCGGAGCATGCCACGTGGCACAATGATCAACTCAGTTTTGGGACCTATTTAAGCTTCCCTATTCATGTCCTTCATTTTTTTCTGTCAACACTTGCCAAGCGTCGAGGTTCCATTGCCACCACGTTTTTAGCCTACTTCACAATTTCTATAGAGAGCGCTCTCTACGTAAGGTAATGTGGACACGACCGATGCAAGCGATTAGGGACATCTGAGATTTTTGGATAACCCTAATCGCTTGGATCGGTCATGTTTTTTAATATCATCGAGTCCTTGATCATAGCTTGCAAATTTTGGTTTCCTTTGCTATGATGAAAAGGAACGTCCGAGATATGGAAACCAAGACATTAAAGATGCTGCCTTGCTTACTATAAAGAAAAATATGAACAGCCAGACAGAAGAGTCAGCTTCTCAAATCCTGGACATGCATGTGGGGATCTTTTTCGAGGAGCAGGACACCAGTGGGGGGTTTCGTGAGATATAGGTGTGGGAGGTCTCCATCAAAAAGGAGGAAGCGGGTTCTGCTAGTAGAGGATTTGAGAAGCTCACTCTTCTGTCTGGCTGTTCAAATTTTTCTTTATAGTAAGCAAGGCAGCATCTTTAATGTCTTGGTTTCCATATCTCGGACGTTCCTTTTCATCTCGTGCCTCTGATAGTGGAAAGAGTCATTGATTATAGTTTTCCAATTATCTTTATCTTAGTGATAATTGAGTATTTTGCATTGTCAGATATTATTTATTGATATTTGATGATTAATTTAAAGACGACCGATGCAAGCGATCAGGGACATCCGGGCATTTCCGGATGACTGTTATCGCTTGCATCGGTCGTGCCTCTGATAGTGGAAAGAGTCATTGATCATAGCTTTTAGAGAGTAAGTTTTGACAGTGGAATATTCCACTTTTCCTAATTCCTTGCCTAAAGATTGATTTTTTGCAGAGTATGGCTAGAACCAAAAAGACAGCAAGGAAGTTGTACCCTGAGGGTCAGGACAAGAATGCCCAAGGGGAAAATGTCCAGGAGCAAAATTCCCAGAAGGTTCAAGCCAAAGTGCCAGACCAGCCTTCAAAAAAAAGGGTCAACTACCATGTTAAGTCTTTGAGGGAAATAAGAAGAGCCCAAAAGTCTGTGGGATTGTTGATCCCAAGACTTCCATTTATGAGAGTTGTCAAGCAGATCTCATCCAACCTCTGCTCTTTGATGAAGACCTCATCCTTTGTCAATGTGAGGTGGCAAACTCAAGCACTGCTATGCCTGCAAGAAGCTGCAGAGGACTTTGCTATTGATTTCATGAATGATGCCTACTTATGTGCTGCTCATTCTCATAGGGTAACTTTGATGGCGAAGGATTATGTTATTGTTTCAAGAATAAGATATAAGTTTGATAAAGCTCTGGTTCCTATTGATCACCACGACAAAAAATTCTTCGATATTTTAAATATACCTCCAGCTCGAGCACCTAAAACAACAGTTGTCATTGAAGAGATCAACGCTCAAGTCACTCATGATCATGAGACTAGAGCTGCAGCAAATAGTGAGGAGGAGAGGAAAAAGCAGGGATTATTTACAGAGGAAAGTGCCATCTTAACCCAGATTCAAAAGTTACAGAAAGCAAATAAAGAGCTCCTCAAGAAAGGAGATGGGCAGGTTATAGTAAATGTTGCAATGCCATGGCAAAGTGAATTGTTTCTTGACATTAGACCTGAAGATAACAAAATGTTGAGGGAGCTTCATCTTGAAATATCAGATAGTGTGGTCAACATTTCACTCAAGTATATCTAGAGGCCTTAAAATGCTTTTGTTTTGCATAA
Organism: Ceratopteris richardii; assembly: GCA_020310875.1. NCBI lineage: Eukaryota > Viridiplantae > Streptophyta > Polypodiopsida > Polypodiales > Pteridaceae > Ceratopteris > Ceratopteris richardii. The sequence goes on along the minus strand of CM035433.1, from coordinate 63,107,323 downwards.
TTTTCTAGTTCCTTAACTGCATTTTTATTTCTTGATTTGTAGGGTTCTTCTTCAACAATGTGAGGAAAAGGTTCAAAGAAAAGTATTTATTTTAGATCCTCTGGTGACACAATGTTTTTTACATAAACATGGAGATGCCAAGTCCTTTCTACGGGGTTTTACAGAAGAAGTAGAATGTGTAATTTACCCATACATTGAAAAGTAAGTATTCATCTTCATTTTGGAAACATATTTGTTTCATTTAAGAAAGTATATTTACATGCAACTCATTGACAGGAGCCATTGGAGTTTGATTATTGTGGACTTCAATGCATATCAAGCTCTTTTCCTAAATTCTCTTCCATCACAGCATGGGAATTGCAAAGTGTAAGTTACTATACATTTTGTTGTTCTCTATTTTAAAGCCATGCCCCGTTTTGATTTTCACTTTACAATGCAGTGCTGCAAAGCTTCTCAAGATGCATATTGATCAGAATTTTCCAGGAATAGCTAAAATGAATGAACAAAAGCAATTTGGATACAGCCAAATTCATGTGCCATTGCAGAGAGACTCAACATCATGTGGCTGGAGAGTGATTACAAATGCTGTAAGATTCTTGGAAAGAAGGTTCTACAATCCTGGATTGAATTTATCAGACTACCCAGATGCATGGATCATCTTGATCAGAGAGAGAGCAATAAATAGTATCATGAAACATGCAATCTGCCCACATGATCCAGACTCACCTCCACCCCCTCCACCTGATAAAAAACAGTCTGAAGATAAAAAGAAAGGGCTTCCTCTTCACTCACCACTAAAGCATATGAACAACATAAAGAGTCAAGCTGAAAGCTCCAAAAAGGGACAGAAGCAACAGAGAAAGCAAGGCTCTAAAAAGGATAGAAAGGGTTAAATCAATTTTTGAGTCGTAGATTGAAATCAATTGTAAAGCCAACCGAGGTTGGAATATTTATTTTTTAACAAATTGTATGTAGTTATGCCAATCTTCATCTGGAAGATGGTCACAGTTGTATTGAACCTCTTGAGAGTTTGACAAAAGTTCACTGGATGGTCCAATTAAATTTATTTATGTCACAATTATGAATGCATTGTGGGTTTTTTACTTCATTCTTGTTGGAAAGTGTTTAAATTCGAGAATTTACAGGACATAAAGAATTAAGAGGACACGACCGATACAAGCGATACGGGGAATCGGAGAATCTTGGATTGCCCCTATCGCTTGCATCGGTCGTATTATCCATTTCATCGCTGTTGCTAGTTTTTATACTCGTGAGTCAAATCTTTACGCAATGTCACTTCTTGAAGTCTCCCGCGGTAGTTTGCTAACACGACCGATGTAAGCGAAAAGGGCCATCCGACAATTTCAGATTGCACTAGTCGCTTGCATCGGTCGTCTTCACTTATCTCGTCTCCTCTGCTTTATGCCTTGAGACATGCTCTTCTAATATTGAAATACCAAACCTTGGATTGGAATTTGCACCAAGTTCTCCACTCTCTCTTATATTACTTGGTAGTTTGCATTTGTACCATGATAATTTCTCTCGCGGTAGTTTGCTAACACGACCGATGTAAGCGATAAGGGCCATCCGACAATTTCAGATTGCCCTAGTCGCTTGCATCGGTCGTCTTCACTTATCTCGTCTCCTCTGCTTTATGCCTTAAGACATGCTCTTCTAATATTGAAATACCAAACCTTGGATTGGAATTTGCACCAAGTTCTCCACACTCTCTTATATTACTTGGTAGTTTGCGTTTGTACCATGATAATTTCTCTCGCGGTAGTTTGCTAACACGACCGATGTAAGCGATAAGGGCCATCCGACAAATTCAGATTGCACTAGTCGCTTGCATCGGTCGTCTTCACTTATCTCGTCTCCTCTGCTTTATGCCTTAAGACATGCTCTTCTAATATTGAAATACCAAACCTTGGATTGGAATTTGCACCAAGTTCTCCACACTCTCTTATATTACTTGTTATGTGTACCATGATAATTTCTCTTGCATTACTTGAGGACAGAAAAGTTGGATAGACCAAATTATTTAGCTGAGACTAGTGTGCACCTTTGATAGACTATAATTATTAAATTGAAATTAGAGATTCAATTCTAGATCTCTTCTTCATCTAGAATTAACTTATGCAAGTTCCTGTATAATTATTTCTTAGTCATCAATTCACTCCTGTAAAAAAAAATCAATGGAAATATGAAATTAAGGACCTAAAAATATCTAAGACATTTAAAATTAATAATTTAACACACATTGTTTGTAACAATCCTGCCAAGAAAATTCAATGGAAGTATCAATAGAAGCTTCTATTAGATGAAGATACATTATGTAAGAATGTCAGGGTTAACTTGTTACAATCTTAAAGGTTGGAACTTAATCACCCTTGGTGGCAGGCAGCTTATGCAAGATAATGATTTCTCTGATCTAATGTTAACTATTGCATCATCAATTGAGAATCTACACTGAGATGATACCTCATCAAGGTATTCTAGAAGCTCCCTTACATTTCTGAGATTCCAATTTGCAGTGACAATTATTTTCCTTGATTGAAAATCTGGATGAATCAATACTTCTAACTCAAATTCCGGACAGCTCTCCTCTGAGTCCAAGGCTATCCAAAGTCCAAGCTTTTTTTTCCACCTTCTATAGTCATATCCTAGAACCAGAGATTGTCGACATATCTGATATGAGATTGAAAGAGAATTGGGACTAACTTTACATAAAATAATGTCACCTAGCTTTTGAACTTCTTTGCTATCCCATTCCCTACCTAAAACATCATCAATCTCTGAAATAGGGACTCTCCTATTCAACCACATTGTTTTTGTTTTCTGTAATAACATGTTTTTAAAGCATGCTACAAAGACATGAATAGGCAAAAACCATTGAATCTTTATCCTTCTCGAAATTCGGCCTGCTGACATTGCCTTCTGGATGTCAAATTTAATTTTGCAGAGAAAACTTGAAACTGTTGAATGATCAGGAGCATCCCAATCTAATGAAGAGATGCAAGGACTAGGTACGTGTACAAGAATTCCATAAGAACTCCTCCCTGAAGGCACTTGATAATCTGCATAATGGACAAATAACTCTATGCTATTGAAGAATTGAACAGATTTCTCTGCATACATGAGTTCTGCATATTCCTTATGAAGAACTCTGAATGTTCCTGTTAAACATTCAACAGGTTGCCATTCCACAATATTGGAAGGAAAGATATCTGCAGTACAAAAACATATGTTTCATTATACAAAATCAACTGGAATGATAGAAGAGCATTGTCAAACTTCACTTACAGTACGAAGGGAATTGCAGTTGATTTTCTAGAACAAGATCCTTAGCGGTGTACACATGCTGTACTCGTGCAAACCAACCGCATCTCTTCAATTTGAAACTGAGAATACGTCCCTTCCAATGGTTTCTTGTGTTGTCTCTTTTGGCACGCTTGACTTTATGGACACCTCTACAGCTAGGAAGCATAGTAACCCAGTCATTTACTTTCACAGAAAGAGGTTTCCACAAAGAATCCTCTCTTCTGTTGTAAACCTCACATGAAGTTACGCGATTGGAAGGACGACGAGAAGAAGAAGCCATTTGAACTTAGGAGAAGAAGAATGTTCAAAGCGAGAAACCGACGTTCACAAATTTTGGAAGTATTTATAGAAAAAAAGGCTTTGTACACGTGGAAACTTTTGATTTGATGTTAACCCTGTCGTTGAATGATCATGACATTTTGTGAACCCAAAAATATTTCGTATCTTCAAAAATCAATTCCTTCTTGGAAATTCGAGAATATGCTTTGTGTAGTGTGCAAAAGTATCTTTTTTTGCATCAAACCGAAAAATTGTACACTGAATACGAGACTCTTCATCACTTTAGCGGCGCTTTGAAAGAAAATTGTATTAAAAAAAGAAATTCTCCATACGGTTAAAAGAGACAGCAATGTTATATTCTTGTACACGTGGAAAGACGCTATTTGTCAATTTCCTTAATCTCTCATTAGCAAACAGCCCCTTTTCGGCCGTTTTTCGCCCTAATGAATAAACCAGTCCAAAACATTTCCATACTTAAGAAATATTTGTGGGTTTTGTACTTCATTTCATCAAATGAAAAACAAAAGTTTTCAATATTTTTAAGCATCATGGCATATTTCATATCTTTGTGCCAAGTTTCTTTGAAGTTCACCCTGTACATGCAGAAACAGATACAAACACAGAGAGAGAGGAAGCGGGCGGGAGGGAGAAGGAGAGAAAACCCAAAAAATGCCCACCATATATTTGAGATAGATGTACACCATATATTTTGAATCTAGATTTTGAATCATGATAATGTGACGATATTTTATCCGCACGGGTTGAAAGTGTCATCTCAATAATGTCCATAGTCCCCTCTCAATTTTTCAACTTCCAAGTTTCATGATAATGTGACGATATTTTATCCGCACAGGTTGAAAGTGTCATCTCAATAATGTCCATAGTCCCCTCTCAATTTTTCAACTTCCAAGTTTCAAATATATGAATTACAGACTCTAGAAGCATGCTAATGCTTGCATTCTGCAGAATGGACATTGCACAATGCATATGCCCATCTATACCATTTACTTTTCTTTATTTTATTCCCGAATCCCAATCACGTATAGTTATTGATTGTGTCTTGAACTGTATTTTTCTAGATAGTTTCGTATCCATAGGAGTATGCAATATGATTGTTATCTGGAAAAAATTATGGATACATGAACTCCTTTGGGGAAACTGTCTTCTTTATTAATTCAAAGTTAAACAAGGATCTCTCTATCAAGTCATACGCACATAAAATCAAACACATGCATTCATGTAGTCATCCATGCATACATAACACAATCACGCACACACTTTTGTATCAGAAAGAAGAAACCTCCAATCTATATATGGTTGATGGCAACCAGCCACGTTTCCTTGATTTAATAGTTCACAACCTCAATAAATAAAAGGCCTTCACTCTCTAGTCTTTCAACCATAAGCCACATTTATAGATGGCCATGTACTCACTACTTGCTTCAAAGTTCACACTGTCCATGCATGCATGTGCACTATGTAAGTGTATGTGTGAGAAGGTATTCCTTCAGACACATTATATACATGTACAGTATGCACACATATCCATGCATGTGCACTCTGTATGCATGCAAGCATGCTTGTTTGTGTGTGCATTATATTATTATGTATGCATATGTGTGAGCAGGTAATTCATGTGGGTATGCATACACATTTAGTAGTATCATGTATGTATGTATGTGTGTATGTTTGTGTGTGTGTGTGCATGTGTACATGTGTGTGTGTGTGTGTGTGTGTGTCTGTGTGTGTGTGTTTGTGTGTGTGTGTAGGTATGTATGTGCATTGCATGTTT
>CM035433.1:62799431-63091931 GCA_020310875.1 Ceratopteris richardii | reverse complement strand
CCACTTCTAAAATAACACATCCTTCCAAAGAATCAACAGAATCTTCTCTCAACAAGGCACCTTTTGTCATTTTGGGTGGGTTTAGCACTGTATTAGAGAAAGCCATTACAGAGAGCTCCAAGAACACGAGAGAAATTCATTGCAAGTCTCATTCTGAGCCTTTCTATAACTCGTTGGACGTCAAGAGCACTGAATCATACTTCCATCTGTAACGAGAAAAACAAATAGTGTTTGTGAGAAAGGGAAACAGAGTTTGTGAGAAAAGGAAACGGAGATGAAGCACGAAGAAAGGCCACGAATAGAATTACCCTTGCGAGCAAAATCAGCATGAAAACATATTTTCACGAAAAGCATCTGCGTTAGCGTCAAGCCTCTGTCTGGGAATCCAGTGACACAGTGAATTTATAAGCTTGGCAAGTAGCCTGCTAGACGTGAAGAGCAAAAAAAGATAGACGCATGATACGAAAGAGAAAGTAAAGAGTGCCAGTCGCGTGATCCAAGAAGAAATGCTACTTACACCACCGACAAGGCAGGAAGTAACAGTTGAACTGCGAAGCTTGTGTTTGCGCAGCGAGTTGGTATCCCATCTTTCTCGAGCAGCATTTACATGAAAAGCGTCACAAACTTTTCGTAGAGCAACTTCCTCGAACATACATAAAACGCGCCCCCTCTCTCTCTCTCTCTGAGTCTCTCTCTCAGTACACGTGCTACCCCATGGATCCTCCAGAAGTCTAAAATGTGAAACAAAAATGAAAGTGCAGTAGGCAAAAAGAACTCCGAATGCGAAAATACTCCTACGCTTTTGGGGATTTGGAAGATTGATGTCCCGCGCAGCTCGGCCATGAGTTTTTTCTCGTCAAAAAAGCATTATCAACTTATCAAGCATGAGGCCCAAGTTGTCTTTTTCTCTACGTAGTTCAAACTTATGACCTGCCGTACCTTCGTGGTCGAGAAAGAGAGCAGGAGAGAGAGAGAGCAGGAAAAGATGATAGAGAGAGCAGAAGAAGATCAAAGAGAGAGGTAGCATGTGTAGCATGTGGGTTCTTAATGGTGATCTACTTCCGAGAGGGAGAGAGAGCAGAAAAAGAGAGAGTACAACGACATTTTAAAAAGAGTTAGCATGTTGTCTCTTAGTGGGGATCCACTTTTCAATTACAAAGATCATGGGCAAGGGCCTAAATTTGACGGGCGATTGGGCAATTTGTGTGTTAAAGGCCATTTTGCCTCTTCAAAACAGACAATTTTAAAAATTGCTTATGCAAATGATAAATAGTAGGCTAAAGTTTTGTTGTCGTGTGAAAAATAATCATAATTTTAATTTGTCATTTGAGAAGCTATATTTCATAAAATGCATGTCACAATATATATATATATATATATATATATATATATATATATATATATATATATATATATATGTGTGTGTGTGTGTGTACGTATGTGTGTATTTATATATGTATGTATGTTTGTGCGTATATGTGTGTACATATTATATATATATATATATATATATATATATATATATATATATATATATATATATATATATATATATATATATATGTATGTGTGTGTGTTTATGTATGGATATGTGTGTGTGCATGTGTGTAGAGAGAGATAATGTATATTGCAACTAAGTTTGGCACAAGTTCATTTGGAATACCGATTTTGGAATCTAGAGAATTTGAGTTGATGGACATAGGCCTTCGCTCAAATGGTGTAAACAACTTATTTGCTTTATGTTGTTCCCTCAACAGAAGCCCAAGTCAAGCGACTCATAGCCCTCGCACATGGACGAATTTCGTCGTGAGTCCGATGTTTTTTGCACTTTTTGGGTGACCCAAATCAGGTAGGAGTGGTGCCCCTTAGCACTAGTCCGTTCGGGTGACCTAAAATCTAGCCACCATTATTTTATTATTTTATCTTATTACAAGCTGAAAACAGCATTGCTTTTGCAGCGACCCACAAATCAAGAGCGATCTTAACAGCATCCGCTTAAATAATTATAAGCAGCCCCTTAAATGATTATAAGCTTACACAATCAAAGAAGGAGTTTTTAGACACCAACACCGAACCACATAGGTTAAGATAAAGTGTAATGTTGAAAAACTTTGGAGAACTTAGCATCGTTAAATATAAAAGCCTCTTAAACAACTACGACTAAATTAAAAAAACATCTTAAAAATGTTAGACAAATTGTCGAATGACAGTCCAAATAGAAGTTCAAAGCAAGATTTCAAGCATATGTCTTGAGGCCAAACAATCGTGACACCAAATCCAACACCCAAACAGACCATGATCGAACAATACAAGCCATATTAAGCATAACTTATACAATATTCGTACATAGAACAACCATTGCACAAGTAGATTTGTACCATTAAATACATATGAGATGCAAACAATTTTTTCCATAGTCATCGATGGTAAAAATTTGAATACGAGACCTTCATGTGCACTTAAGGGTCATCAAAAATCCAGCCATCGGACCTTCATGTGCACCTAAATCCGGTGACCCAAAGTCAATCTCTGGCCATCCAAAATCTGATCACCGGACATCCATGTGCTCCTAGAACACTTTTCTGGTGACCCAAAAAGTGATCTCTGGCCATCCGAAAACATATCCATGTGCTACCCCTATCAGAGTCACAATTGTTGAGTGTCAGGCTACAGTGAATGTGTGTACTTGTGGTTGTGTGATATTGGGGGCTATAGAGAGATGAAAGTGAACACAATTTTGCAAATAGATGCAATCATCGCATGTGTAGAGCTTGTATGTATTGGCTCTTTTTCCCTCAATGACAGCCCAAGTCAAGCGAATCAGAGTCAGAACTCCTAAGTGCCAGTCTCTAGTGCATGTGTGTATACTTGTTCCTATGTGACAATGTGGGCTACAAAGAGATGAAAGTGAACATGATTTCGCTAATGGATGCAATCATCCCATGTGTAGAGCTTGTACGTATCGGTTGAGGAATGTTTTTGTGGTTTAAGGTTGCATAATGGAGATAATTTTATTGGATTTTGAGGTCTACAAAAGCACATGAATACTACAAGGAAGAAGAAGAAACTTGGAGAACAACACAATACAGAATGTATTACCAAGTGAATGTACAAAGATAAGTGACTAGTTAGGGCTTTCAGCATATATACAAGCCGAGGGAAAAAACCTCCTAAAGAGGGGAAAATTGCCTCGAAATTCCTAAGTGTGTTCACATCATCACTACCTAAAGATACCAACAAATTTCCCCTCGGAATGATGCAACGAACAAGGAATGGGCACTCATGTATAAGGAAGTCCCAAGCCATGTGGAAAGAAATCAATCCACAAAAGGAAGTAAGCCCAAATCTTTGCGAAAAGCTTCAAATTTCTCCCTATGTAGAGCCTTTATGAAAAGGTCTGCAACATTATCCTATGTGGGCACATAAGCCAAACTAATATCTCCACTCGAGAGTCTCTTCTTGACATAATGATAGTGCACCTCAATGTGCTTTGTGTGAGCATGGGACAGAGGGTTACTTCACCACTGCCAATGTGCTCTAACTGGCAATAAAAACATTGATGGAAGAAGACTAACCAAAACACAAATCAGGCAAAAGGTGTATGACCCACACACACACTGAAAGTTGCCCTATACGTAGCCTCACAACTAGAAGAGGCCACAGTAGGCTACTTCTTGATCAACCAAGATATGCATGAGCTACCAAGCATGATCAAAAACCACCATTAGACACACATGCATCATAACAACCAACCCAATTTGACCAAAGAAAATATGTGAAATTGGCGATAATGATCCCTCCTTGTGATAAAACAATCCAGATAGCCGAGCTCCACTCAAGTAGCAAAAGATTCACTTAATTTCCTACCAATGCTTGACACATGGGCAATGCATAAACCTTCTCATGTAAGAGATAGCAAATTGAATATCAGGCAAACTTATGCATAAGTAAATCAAGCTTCCAACATCAAATGCATCTCCAACATCATGAATACTCAACCATAAACATATTTCCATGGGAGTGGAAATAGTTTGCAATCTTCAAGGCCAAAATGTTGCAAAAATGTTTCAAAATATTTTGTTTGACACAAAGCTATTCCCCCATCAACTCGCATAAATGGAATGCCCAAATAATGATGCAAATACCCCAAATATGACATTTCAAAAGAGGCATGCCAGTCAACCTTAAATTCAACAATATGCTTCTCATTAGGACTAGTGAACACCACATCGTCATCATATACAACAATGATCAGAAGTACATCATTTGCACACTTAACATATAAGATTCTCTAGTTGGAGTGTTCTCAAAACCATGTGCTAGCAAGTAGGCATGTATTTTATCTTATTGAGCATGTGGAGCTTGCTTCAAACCATATAATGCCTTTTTCAACCTGCACACTTTGTTTTCGTGTCCTTTCTACACAAAACCACAGGGCTAAAATACATACATTTCTTCATGTAAATCGCCATTCAAAAATATAGTTTTAATGTTCAATCGATGCATGATCCAACCATGATGAGCATCAAGTGCATAGATGCTACAAACAGTGGTCATTCAACACATGGGAGCAAAAGCATCATCAAAAGCAATGCCTCTCTCTTGCACATAACTTTTGGCAACAAGCCTAGTCTTATACCTATCAATTGTTCCATCCATCATACGTTTCAGCTTCTACAACCATTTAGTGCAAATGGCCTTTTTGCGTGGTGGAAAATCACGTAAAGACCAAGTACCATTCTTCATAATAACATCATATTCTAACTACATAGCAGCCTTCCAATTTTCAAAATTATGTGCTTCATCAAAAGAAACAGGTTCATTCTCATCACAAAGACTAGAGACAACCATTGCATAACAATCTGATGCAAAGCAAGCACTATGAGCATATGAATGAGTATGATATGAAAAAGGTGCATCTAATTTTCTATCTCTCAAAGTCTGCACCACCTATTTAGGCATATTATTTTCCTCTTTTATATCAGCCCTCTCATCAATAAGTAAATAGTATTTTCCTCTTTTATATCAGCCCTCTCATCATGTAAATTTGCATCAGAAATAGAATGATATGCATCATCATTTGAAACTTGTAAAAGGCTGAGAAATTGCCTCATTTGGACCAACATTTGATTATCCATGTGTAAAAAGTGGCAGCAAAGTGTCATACACATCCTTTGAGCTAATTGATGTCTCCATGGTACATGAAAGTAGGGTTTAGATTGCATCTTCCACGAAAAGAACATTATGAATAACCCAAATGTGTTTAGTTTATGGATAATATAGATGGTAGTCTTTGCTTTCAGAACTGTACCCAACAAAATACACATCGCTTCTTTATCATCCAGTTTTTTGCATTGTTGTTCAAGAATTAATGCATATGCCAAAAAATTTGGTGTCACTCTAACACAATGGCAAGTACCAAGGTGAGGATATCCACCTCCTAATTGTCAATCCGAGAAGACATGAGGGAGGTATGATGACCATGAGCAAGTGAAGTGCACAAGTGAGTGAGTGAGAAGCACACAAGCATGCACACACATACACACACATGCGCACAAGGTAAGAACAAAGAAAGGAACAATGGAATGCCTTCAATTACAAAAGAACTCTATTGAAAAAGCTTCAATCTCTACCAAGCCAACCTCAAAAATGAGCTCTCTAGCTCTTTTTATAGTTTTTCATTAGCTTTGGCCTTGTCCAGACCTAGTGTCCGACCTAGTTAAAAATTAGGTTCCAAAGTTTATTTAAGGACTCAAATGGAGTCTAAAAATCATGACAATTGGTATGTAGATACTTCTAATACTCCTCAAGCTTGAGGACTTGGCTTGAAATGGAGTGGCAAAAATGTAAAATGATATTTACAATGGTTTTTAGTGATCAAAATCATTGTTTTTATAGAGGTTTCTTTTGAAAATTTGACATATACTTATTGGAGCTCCCTACATGCTCCCTCTTCTTGTGTTTCCACTTCTTTGATGTGTTCGTGTGCCTCATGCTTGACCTTGAGTTCCAACACTCCCCCCTTCTCGAGTATGTCATCCGTGACAAACCCTTATTGGAGTGGGTGTTCCATGTAGTCTTTGAGAGGTAGTGTCCATCATGTATCAACACGAGGAGTTTGTCTTCCAATTGTAGCAAGGTGATTTGTCCTATTCTTCATTTTGTGACTCCTAGCCTTTGCAAGTTTCAGTCCTTTCCCTATATTCCAACATGATGGTGTATTTGTGAGCTTTCAAAAATTGCTAGTTGCTCAAAAGAGGTTGTCAATGTTGATTTTGAGCAGCTGTTGATGGTGAATTGCTTCACAAGTACTGACGTTGTAACCTTGATGTCCTCTAGATCTTTCAAACATGAGTTTCATAGTTATCATGCCAAGTATCCATAACCAATAATGAATGTATGTATAAGTGTGTTAGTGCATGGGTTTGTAGAGAATATATGCTTTGTGCACAACCTTGTAATGTGGCCCTATGCATTCTTACTTGGGGAATGCATTGTAAGAAGTATGGTGTGAAAAATTGGGTCTTGAGCTAAGTGCTCAAGGGTATGCTGATGAAGAAGTTTCCTAATCTATCATTGTTATAATGTTGCCAAAGTAGGGGGTTCTTACCATGGTGAAAGGTTGATCAATGTCCATCTCTTCGTGTTGTACTCCCATCATGGTGATTGACCATTGACTTGTCTTCTGTTGTTGATGGATGTCCTTATTGATGATTCACTGATGAGATTCTTCGAGCGTATGGGTCTCATGTGCTGGGATTCTCAACTGTGTCTATGCATGGCCTTGTAATGTGGCCCTATATTAATGCATATTGTGGAAATGCATGACCTAAATGGTTCAAAAGTTGGGTTTATGCCAAGGGCACATGGTTTTTGCATGTTGAGGCTTCCAATGTTACTTGCAAAAATTGATGCAATCTTTGCTTGGATGTATCCATTGGATCTCAAAATGATACAATCAATCGATGGTTGAATGATAACTGATCATCCCCCCTTAAAAGGATCCATTTTAGAACAATGTTTGGCTGCATACAAATCACTTTTGGCCTCTTCATCTTTGGATGGTTTCTTAAATTTTGTATCCCTCGTGGTTGGCTCTTTGGTTCTGTGGGGGTTGTTGGTGCTTCGGCTTTTGAAGCCATACCCTTGACGATTGTCTTCTTACTATTGCCAAAGAGGTGAGTTGATCTTCTTTTGATCTTTGTGCTTGGTTTTGACCCTTGGCTCTCCTTGGCTTCTTTGTTGAGACTTTTCTTGTGAGGGAGAGCATAGGGCTTTGTGTATGTAAGAGTTCCTTGGGTACCCATATGTGTAATTACCTTGTGGTTGAGCTTGTCCTAGTTGCTTCATTCTTCTTTTGGCAATATGGTTGGCTTGCATGGATGGGAATTGTTGGGGCAAAGCTGGTTCATGGGAGAAGTACTCTCCCCCTCCATTTGACCTTATCCTTTTTAGTGTTTTACCTGTTTGGTTCTCCACAAGAGCTAAATATCTTTGAAGCATGAAAATACTTCATCCTTGTGTTTCATAAAGTATAGTATAGTCCATCTACTGCAATCATCAATGAAGGAGACATAATACCTTGATCCAAATATTGAAGCATCCTTGCTAGGTCCCCATACATCTGTATGAACCAAGTCCAAGAGATCTCCATTCATATATCCTTTCTTCATGAATGGTAACCTGTGAGATTTTCCAAATTGACATGCGCTACACTTATAAATCATGTGTTGCTTTGACAGATTAGGGAGTCCAAGTACACTTTGGTCCCTACAAATTTGCTTTGCTGATCTTTCACCAATATGTGCTAACCTTTTGTTCCATACTTCCAATTTTGTGTGTGTCTGACTACCATAATTAAAGAAAGCAATGTTCCTTGTGTCTTGTAATTCAAATGTGAATAATCTACCTGTCTTTTCACCCTTTGCAATCCTCCTGAATCCTTGACTTGGAACTTCAACAAATGCTCCTCCTTTAGTGAACCTGACTTGTAGGTCTTTCTCCACAATCTATCCTACACTTATCAAATTCTTTGTGATGGTAGGGACATAGAGTACCTTGCTAAGTAGGTTGATGTTTCCATCAGGTGCTTTTACATTTCCTATCTTCTCCACCAGATGCCTTGTATCATCACGTGTTTGCACTTCATGCTTGTTCCTTGGATCTTCTAAATCTGATAGGAGGGCCACGTTTCCTGCCACGTGATTTGAGCAACCTGAATCTATGTAGAAAACATGCTCATCAGATTTACCTTATGACATTGTCATATTCATGAGAAGTAGAGAATCTTCTTGATTTGAGTATTGTAATATCTTCTGCCTTTGTATCCTCCTTGGTAGGTCGAATTGTTGTAGTTGTTGTGGTTGCCATGGAAATTGTTGAACCTTGCTCTTGAGTAGCCATAACCTCCTCTGTTGTAGCCTCTACCTCTTTGATTCTTGGAATTCCTAAAGCAATTCTCAGTTGTATGATTATTTAATCCACCAATAGAACAAGGATTAGAGTCTTGGGGTCTCCCCCTGCCTTGTCTTCCTCCTCTGTCTCTACCTCTACCATGTCTTCCTCTACTTGCATAGTTAGCTTGGTGTGTACCTGCTTCATCACCCACTTTCTTTCCTTTCCCTTTGTTGTCTTTGAATTTATTATTATCAGTATACAAAGCAGAAGATTGATTACCTTTGGAACCTTCTCCATTCTTCATAAGCTTGGCCTCTTGAGTAAGTAGTTGCCCCATGAGTGTATTGAAATTTGGTACATGCATATCCATGTATAGATCCATTATTGTTGTAAAGGCTTCCCACTTGTCATCTGCCTTCAGGCCATTGATGACTTGCCTTACAATTTGTTCTTCATGTATCACTTCTCCAATGCTTCCTAGCTGATCAACAATGTCTTTGATCTTTGTGACAAAATCAATCACATTTTGCTTGGAAGATTTCTTGAGGTTTGTAAAGTCCAACCATAGTTGGTTCTTTCTAGCCTTTGTGCTTGAAGAGAAGAAGGCCTCGAATGCATTCCACACTTCTTGGGATGTTTTACAACTTATAATGTGAGGCAACAAAAAATTTGAGATAGAGTTGAGAAGATTAAACCTTGCAAGTGCATCGTTGGAGCACCATGTGCCCAATCTTTCTTGCTCTTCTTGTGTAGGTTGACCTTTATTCCTGAAACTTGGCATAACTTCACCTCCAGCTAAATAACCATATAGATTCCTGCCTTGAAGATAAGCTTCCATCCTTAATGACCAGGCTGAGTAGTTATCTCTATCCAATTTGTCAATGGATGAAGGAAATCCATCTACCATGTTGTACCAACCTTGCTCTCATACCATTGTGATGATGGATTTGTACTTGATGAAGATGAAGTGGTGCTGCAAAAAACTTTACACTAAACCAGCCAATTGAACTCCAAAGATATATGGTGGGCCCTTTTAGCTTGCCAAAGAGTGTATTAGACAGCCTATGTACCTTGGAAGATCACTCGCAAAAAGATGAATTAAAACATACAAGTTTGACTAAAAGTCAACTAGTTGAATAATGACATTCAGTATTTTGTTCATTGCTCTTTCTCTAATCAAAATTGACAAGAGAGCTTTTGGAGGAATCTAATCAGGAAGCAAAGCAACCTATTGAAAGTTATTTCACTATAAATGATTGACTGTATGATGAGAAATCAATTTAGCAATCCACCTATGTAAACTCGACTTTTTCAGGAGGCAGCAGGTATGAATACATAGTGAAGCTTTGATGAACATTACTCATAGTTCATAGACCCAAATGCAACGAAACTTTGTAGGCTAAAAATAGACTTAGAGGACTATCATTACTAAGTTAAAGCATTGGAAATGATGAGCTATGCTAGGAGAAATCCTTTATGCAATCTGACAAAAAAATGGAGAACTTTGATAGTGAACAGTGCACTCACATAGGCACGAAGATATGGTCACAAATGATCATGAAATCAAATGTATATTAAATGGAAACTACAATGGACTTATTGGTAAGAACGTCATGTAATCCAATCATTGATTTGAATCTGCAAAGTTTTGTACCATCTAATGCTTTAGTTAACAAATCTGCACATTGCATATTAGTTGATACATATGTGAGCTGAATATCCTTGCTCAATAGCTTCTCTCTCACATAATGATAGTGAACCTCTATATGCTTGGTCCTAGCATGATAAATAGGATTAGCTGCAAGGTGTAATGAACTTGTATTATCTCCAAAAATCATTGGAGATGTGTGCAAACCTAAATCTGTATACAATAATCTGATCCATATGGCCTCTTGAGTAGCATTGGCCAATCCTCTATACTCTGCCTCTGTAGAAGATAAAGCAACAATAGGTTGCTTCTTTGATGACCATGATATTGGTTTATCACCTACAAATGATAATTATCCTGAGGTACTTCTCCTATCATCTTTGCATCCTGCCCAATCTGCATCTGAATAGATCTTAATGTCAAAATCTGATGTATAAGGGAAATACAAACCATGATGTTGAGTACCCTTAAGGTACTTCAAGATTCTTTTGGCAGCCTCCAAGTGAGGTGCCCTAGGCTTGTGCATAAATTGACTTAGCACACTTACTCCATAAGCAATATCTATCCTTGTCAAGGTAGCATAGTTCAAGCTTCCCACTATGCTTTGATAACCTGCAATGTCCTCAAGTACATCACCTTCATGAGCACTTAGATTTAGGTTTATCTCCATTGGAGTGCTTGCAACTTTGGCATCCTGCAAGTGAAACTTCTTCAACATATCTTGTATGTACTTTCTTTGAGTAATGTAAATTCTAGAGTTAGTGTAGACTAACTCAAGTCCAAGAAAATATTTTAGTGATCCAAGGTCACTAATTTTGAACTCCTTCATCATCTAATTCTTGATCTGTTTGATGCCATTAGCATCATTACCTATAAGTATGATATCATCAACATATACACATAGGTATATTACCTCTGAATTACTTCTCTTGATGAAAAGAGAAGTATCTGCTTTACTCATGAGAAAACCTTGGTCCTAAAGGTATGTAGTTAACCTATGGTTCCATGCCCTAGGTGCCTGCTTCAATCCATAAAGAGCTTTGTTCATTTTCCTACATATGTTACCTTGTTTGGGTCCTCATATCCAGGAGGTTGAGACATGTATACCTCCTTTGAAATCCAGCCATTCAGAAATGCATTTTTTACATCCAATTGATACATGTTCCAATTCTTTAATGTAGCCACACTTACCAATACCTTGATGGTTGGCATTTTGGCCACATGTGAGAAGGTTTCTTCATAATCAATTCCTTGGGTTCGTGCAAAACCCTTAGCCACAAGTCTAGCTTTGTACCTGCTTATTGGCCCATCAGAATTCTTTTTGATCTTGTAGATCCATCTAGAACCAATTACCTTCATAGAGTCCTTCTTTAGTACTAGTTGCCAAGTATCATTCTCCTTGAGTGCTTCAATTTCTTCATCCATAGCTTCTTTCCATTCTGTCTTGGTCTTTGCCTCTTCATACATTGTTGGTTCTTCAATTGACAAATCTTTTGCAAGATAAACAGAGTGCTTAGTAACTAGAGAAGTGTCATACCCATATCTGATTGGCTTCTTGCTTTCCCTTTGTGATCTTCTGATAGCTCGGTTGGATGATTCAGGTATATCCTCCAACTTCTTCATCTTGACTTTGCCTTTGGACTTCCATGCCTTGAACTCTTCAAGATTGATGATGTCCTCATCATCTAAATTGGTATCTTCATTTTGAATAGGCTCCTCCTTAGTGAGGCTAGGAAACTCCTCTTCCAAGTCATAAGGTAGTTTTACTTTCCTGCATTCACTATCAAACCAAGAATCATTATCATCAAAAACAACATCTCTACTGACCATGATTCCCTTGTTTGAAGGGTTGTAAAAATTGTATCCTTTCTGATTTAGATCATACCCTATGAAGATACACTTCTCTGCCTTAGGGTCTAACTTAACTTTGATCTGAGAAGGGATATGCACATATGCTACACATCCAAATATCCTGCAATGATCAAGTGAGGGTCTTCTACCATACCATGCTTCATATGGGGTCATCGCATCAAGAGATTTGGATGGTAACCTGTTTACAAGATAAGTGGTAGTAGATACGCTCTCTGCCCACAAGTAGTTAGGTAATTTTTTCTCATTTAACATTGATCTAGTTGTCTCAACAATTAACCTATTTCTTCTTTTTGCTACCCCATTTTTGTTGTCAGGATCTTGCTCACGCGCATATAGAGATTACGGACGCAGAAAAACACACAGAAAATAGAGGCAACAAGAGACGAGACCGAACCCAAGATTGGGTGCAATCTCCCCCCATGCACTCTGTTTCGATATTCCACAGAGTGCATGTATTTATAGGAATTTTTGATTACGTCGAAAATAGTGGTTACATGAGGGCGGCTTCAAGGCGTGAAACTAAAAGTTGGTAACTTTTACAGAAAGCCATTACTTTGAATAACAGAAATTGTGGTCTACAACGACCCTTATTCTAACCATTACTTTTCTAACAATAGAACCTTCTATGCAGGTTTATTTACAAGCTAAATAATAATTATTCGGATTATTGATGTCCGCCCTTTCACGCCTTGCACGCTCCTCACGAACCTTCAGCTGCTATATCAGAAACATCAAAAACATATTAATACATTAATAATATAACACTTTAGCAATGCATTGTTCAATAATATACAGCATGCCTCTCAGTTGACAAGCAACTGACCTCAGTTGATAAAATAAGTTAACACTCTAATAATAACAATGCATTGTTCAACATATTCCATGTTACTGTTACAATCCAACAATAACAATGCATTGTTCAACATATTCAATGTTCCACTCCAACAATGCATTGTTCAACATATTCCATAAGTTATAACATGCCCCTCAGTTGAACAAGCAACTGACCTTAGCTGATAAAATAAAAAACATGGATGGCCAGTCACATGTTTCATCACTGAATAAAGAAAATAGGCATGTGCCATGTAAAAATACATGCATGGAAATGTTCATGGAGCTGATACATTAATGTGTTTGTGTATGATATGCAGAAATTAAGTGGTCATAATGAGGTGTTAATTGTGTTTTATGTATCCATTGACATTCTTCAATAGAGTGATTTTTGTACTTAACCAAATATCGATGATATTGAGTACCTGTGCGTGTAGTAGTGACATCATGATCAATGATTTTCTCAGGAACTAAGATTTCAGATTCTTCTTCAATCAAAGGAGGGTCATCAAGAAGTGGAGCAAGTGGTAAAGTTCCTTTAAAGGGTTTCAGTAAACTAATATGAAAAGAATTATGTATAGTCCAATGAGATGGAATATCTAATCTAAATGAATTATCATTAATTTTTTCTATAAGGCGAAACGGTCCATAATAGCGTGGTGCAAGTTTAATTTTAGGATGCTGCAAAATATTTTTGAGACGTCTTTTAATTATTCGCAACCATACAAAATCATTTTCCTTAAATTCTTTGGCTAATCGTTTAGTATTGATAATACGTGTATATCGCTCTTGACTTTTCCTAATGTGCTCGTGAACATCATGAAGTATAGCAACGTGATCTTGAGCAATAGAATCAGCCATCGGAATGTCGGTTTGGGTGAGGGACATGGGAGTGGGAAGCTTTTTACCAAAAACTATTTCAAAAGGTGCACGACCAGTAGTGGTGTGTGAAGTGTTATTGTAAGTAAATTGAAGCAATGACAACTTTTCATCCTAGTTATTAGGATTATCTAATGAATAACAACGCAATAAATCAAGAATAGTACTATTTGTAGCCTCATTCTGTCCATTACTTTGAGGATGAAATGCAGAGCTAAAATCTATTTTAGAACCAAAATGTTGAAATAAGGCAACCCAAAAATGATTACAAAACCTAACATCACGATCAGATAACATTACTTTAGGAAATCCATGATGTGGAAAAATGCATTTAATGAATAATTTTGCAGCTTGAGGTGCAGTCAAAGTTTTTCTACATGGAATGAAATATGCATATTTACTAAACCTATCAACTATTGTCCAAATCATATCATTATGTGATGAAGTGATAGGAAGACCTGTGATAAAATCCATAGAGATTTGTTCCCATGGTTCATTTGGCATGGAAAGTGGCATTAATAATCCAAATGGTTTACCATGATGACGTTTGACACGCTGACATACAATGCATTGAGAAACATAATGTGCAATGTCTTTTTCCATGTGTGGCCAAAAGAAGAAATCTTTGTAAGCAGAAATGGTGCTTTGTATGCCTCTATGACCCATGTAAGATGGTTCATGCATTTCTTTAATGACAAAATCTTTAAAAGCTTGGGTTATGCATAATCTATGTTGAAAATAGAGAAAACCATTATGAAATGTATAATGTTCATCAGAGAAAGATGCAGCATTGTTGAAGTCGTGCCATGCATGTGAAAAATACAAATCAGATGCATAAGTGGAAACCATGTCTTGAAAAGAATGAATTTGAATGGCAGAAATATTATTCAAAACAACGGAATTCGAAGGAAAACGGCTAAGAGCATCAGCTACGACATTAGCTTTACCTGGCTGATATTGTATCATGGGTTGAAAATTTTGAATGAATGATGCCCACTTAAGATGCCTATGAGAGATTAAGGGCTAACTTAATAAATGCTTAATAGCCTGTTGATCGGTTTTGATTAATACTTCAGAGCCCATAAGATAGTGTTTCCAAATTCGCAAAGCATGCACAACTGCTAACAGTTCTTTATTATACGTACTATAATTTTGTTCTGAGGGCTTAAGCTTTCTACTCTCAAATGCAAGGGGATGGTCATTTTGCATTAAAACATCACCTATTCCTGAACCGCTAGCATCAGTAACAACATGAAAGGGTTGTGAAAAATCAGGTAATTGTAAAACAGGTGCATGTGAAAGTGCATGTTTAAGTTTGTCAAAGGACTGTTGTTGGGTAAATCCATGCAAATTTTATTTTCTTTTTCAGCAACAAAGTAAGAGGCAATGCTAAATAGGAAAAATTTCGAACAAACTTCCTATAGAAACTAGCCAACCCAAGAAAAGAACGAACATCATTGACTGATTGTGGTGTAGGCCATTCTATGATAACTCTAATCTTTTTCGGATCCACATGCACACCTTCACTTGAAATAATATGTCCTAAATATTCTAACTTATGCTGAAAGAAATAACTCTTTTCAGGATTAGCATAAAGTGTGTTCTCTCGTAACAAATGAAAAACTGTTTCAAGATGCTTTTCATGTTCACTATCATTCTTACTGTAAACAAGTATGTCATCAAAGAATACAAGAACAAAAGCTTGGTAATCAAGAAAAATATTGTTCATCATTCGCGCAAATGTAGCAGGGGCATTAGTAAGTCCAAAGGGCATTACCATAAATTCATAATGGCCATTTTGAGTTCTAAATGCAGTCTTAAAAATATCACTTTGTGTCATACGAATCTGATGATAACCCGATTTAAGATCAATTTTACTAAAGACACGAGCTCCTCGTAACTTATCTAAGAGATCATCTATTCGAGGAATAGGGTATCTATTCTTGATCGTGATCTTGTTAAGGGCTCTATAATCAATGCACATTCGATAAGTTTTATTCTTCTTCTCTACTAAGAGAACTGGTGCTCCAAATGGGGAAGAACTAGGCCTTATAAGTCCTTTTTGTAGTATGTCTTTTACTTGATTTTCTATTTCCTTTTGATGTAGTGGGCCATGTCTATAAGGTGCTTTATGAGGAGGAGAACTACCAAGGACTAAGTCTATGCTATGGTCAAAGGATCCTCGAACTGGTGGTAGTTCAGAGGGATATTCAGACATAAAACAATCCTTATAAGTACTCATGAAAGGTTTATATGCATCTGGAAGTGTATGAGTATAGTCATTGATGACATTGACAAAAACAATGCATGAGTTGAATCCTTTCCTAAATGCACGCTTTACTTGAGTGTGACTAATCAATGGAAATGGCTGGAAATCATGCCGTGCAGACAAAGTAATGATTTGACCTTTGAAAACAAACTTAAAGGTATGAGTATGGTAGTCAATACGTGGGTTATAATGGTGACGAAAAGGCATACCTAGTATAACATCATAAGATTGCAAAGGTGCTATTAAAAATGTTCGTGAATCAACATAAGGGCCTATGCTAATCGTAACATCTTGCACTTCTCGTGTTACATTATAACGACTATCTTGAAATGCAGCTTTCACTTTATACAAAGAAGGAAACGTTTGTAATTTAAGTTCTTGTACTAATAAATGTGAAATGAAGTCATGTGAACTACCATCGTCATGTAGAATTTTAACTAGTTTGTTATTTATTGTACCCTGCATGCAAAGAAGAGAGTGTAGAGAGATATCGTTACCCAAGGTACTTAAGTCCTTCTCCAGTGATTCCTCTGTCCAAACAGGAGGAATTTCTTCATTATAGACCTCCATGTTATGCAATCGAGCTGTAGCTTGTTTCATATGAAGAGGTTGCAATCTGCACCTTATTTTTGTATGTCCAGGTTTACCACAATTCTAGCAAGTGATTCGTGGTCGCTTCTGTTGGGCATTCACTGCTGAAGTTTGAAGGATAGGTGGTTTGGTTGGTTGGAGAGATGAAGCAACGGGTGAAGTTGAGTAATTGGATTGTGGAGGACCAGGAAAACTAGGGTAAGATGGGGCATTAAAATTATGCTTCATAGGAAATGAAGGTTTAATAGGAAATGGTCGTGGACGTGGTTGTTGTAGACGGAGTGACTTGGTTATGGACTGGAATTCTTTTTCTGCATCATAAGCAAAAGATATAGCCTCGTTGAGGGTTGTAGGTCGTAGGGTGTGAAGCTTAGCTTGGATACCCACCTCCAAACCATCTTCGTATTTCTGCTGCAAGATATCCTCTGATACATCTTCAAGCATTCGTACAAGTAGTAAATTTTGCCAGAACCGCTCTGTGTAGGTAGTAACCGTATCACCCTCCTTCCATGTAAGGATCATCCATGCACGTCGAACATGCAAATGGTATTGAGGAGGAAGAAATGAATCCTTCACGTTTTCTTGAAAAGCCTTCCAAGTTGTTGGACGCTCCGTACTGTGTCGCAGGACATTCCACCAGAGTTGAGCTTTACCTACTAAATAGTTAGTGGCAAATTTAACTTTTTCACTTTCAGCATACATTTCATTGGTATAAAAATCATCAAACTGCGACAACCAAGAAAGTACTAAAGGCCCATCCTTTTGGCCATCAAATTGTAGAAACTGGTAGTTTCTATTACCAATCTTGGAATGAGTAACATCAGATTGGGCAGACACAATAGCTTTTACTACTCTCGTAAGGTTGTCTTCCTCAGCTTGCATCTTTTGGAGGATTTCATCACGTTGTCGGATCTCGTTCTGAGCTCCTTGAAGCTCATGCTGCAAGAGCTCTAGTTGTTGTTCAAGTGTTGCCGCAGGTAGAGGTGAATTACTGTAATCCTCCATGGTGCTCTTGGACCCTTGCTCTCAACCTTGGTGTATTGAACCTTCTTGTTTGCAACCTTGGTGTCTCGATTCTGTGTTCTCAACCTTGCTTGGTATCTTGAACACTCAATCAAGTGCCACCCAAGGATTTTGAAAGAATTCACACTTCCAACCTAGCTCATTGGAAAGTTCGTTCCGAGAGCTTTCCAACGGTATATTACACGCCTCAATCCGACCTATGGATTGAGAGATACACTTGATTCTTTCTTGGGTCCAATCTTGAAATCGACGCGCGCGCCTTCCACAAGTAATAAAGAAAGAGAACTTGAGTACAACTCCAAGAGATGGTGGAGTGGTCAAAGTACTTCCCTTGAAAGTAGGAGGTTGTGGGTTCAAATCCTCCTACCTTAGGGACTCTAAACCTCTCTATTACCACTCAAAAATTAAAATTGCCTCGCGCGTAGCCAATGGTCGCCAAGGGAGCCTTGGGTGCCAATGTTGCCAATGTATTGCCTAAGTTATTGCCTAAGTTCTTTGCCTTAGTCGACGCCAAGGAGTAAGCCGAAGGAGTAAACATAGGTGAAAACGTAGGTTCTGGTTCTGGAACAGGAACAGGAACAGGAACCGGAGACGGAGACGGAAACAGAAGAACCCTCTATATTGATGCGTGCAGAGCTCTGATACCACTGTTGTCAGGATCTTGCTCACGCGCATACAGAGATTACGGGCGCAGAAAAACACACAGAAAATAGAGGCAACAAGAGACGAGACCGAACGCAAGATTGGGTGCAATCTCCCCCCATGCACTCTGTTTCGACAGTCCACAGAGTGCATGTATTTATAGGAATTTTTGATTACGTCGAAAATAGTGGTTACATGAGGGCGGCTTCAAAAAGTAGGCGTGAAACTAAAAGTTGGTAACTTTTACAGAAAGCCATTACTTTGAATAACAGAAACTGCGGTCTACAACGACCCTTATTCTAACCATTACTTTTCTAACAATAGAACCTTCTACGCAGGTTTATTTACAAGCTAAATAATAATTATTCGGATTATTGATGTCCGCCCTTTCACGCCTTGCACGCTCCTCACGAACCTTCAGCTGCTATATCAGAAACATCAAAAACATATTAATACATTAATAATATAATACTTTAGCAATGCATTGTTCAATAATATACAACAATTTTGCTCAGGGGTATACCTTGTGGTAATTTCTCTCTTGATTCCTCTATCCTGCAAGAACATATCAGACTCATTTGAGAAGTACTCATCTCCTCCATCTGACCTTAGCCTTTTTAGATTTCTCCGTGTTAGATTCTCAACAACTGCAAGATATTTTTTAAAGCAATTGAATACTTCATCTTTGTGCTTCATAAAGTACAACACAGTCCACCTACTGTAATCATCAATGAAAGATACATAATACCTTTGAGGGATCCTTGCTTGGTCCCCACACATCTGTATGAACAAGTTCTAGGTAGTCATCATGCATGTAGCTTTTCCTTGAGAAGGGTAGCCTGTGAGACTTTCCAAACTGACAAGCACCACATTTATAAATCATGTGTTGCTTGGAAACATTAGGTATCCCAAGCACACATTGATCTCTACATATTTGTTTCAAGGTTCTTTCACCTACATTGTTGATATATTTAGGTAGTGATGTGTGTGAACACACTAGGACCACCGGGGCACCTTTTTCCCTCTTTAGGAGTTTTTTTTCCCTCGGCTTGTATATACGCCTATTGCCCTAATGGGCTACTTATCTTTGTACATTCTCTAGTAATACATTCGGTATTGTGTGTTGTGCTCCAAGCTTCTTCTTCTTCCTTGTGCTGTTCGCGTGCTTCCATAGACGTCTAACTCCAACAATTGGTATCAGAGCAGGTCGTCGCTTCATCTAGGGCGCCGTCGACACTCCTCCGTTTGCATTCTGAGAATCGCACGAATTTTGGTGAGCATACTCAGCGTGTTTTCGAGATCAAAACTGCTTCGCTTTGTGGTGCCGAAATCGCGATCTGAGCTCGTTTCAGCCTTCGAATGCACTATCGCGGCGCTTGTGTAGGCTATTTTGTCTTTTTGTGCCAAAGGTATATAGCTATTTCGGTTCGCCAATATAAGCATCTCGAAGTCTGCTATAGGTTTAGCAGAACTCGTCTAGGCAGTTCCGTTCAACTTTTTGAGATACAGTCAATTTTCTGCATCAAGGTATTTTAGTCAACAACCATGGTTGAAAGCAGTGATGTATTCCGTATGTTGGCTATTGAGGATAAGTTGGATGGTACCAACTACCCATTATGGGCTTATATGATGCGACATGTGTTGGTTGCAAAAGGACTGTGGAACATTGTGCAGGGTGTCAAAAAATGTCTTATCACACCTGCAGCTGTTACAACTGCCGGTACTGAAGCTGATGTAGAAGGTGTCGAAGATGATGATATTCTGCATATTCATGTTTGTGCTGCGGTTTTTGTTGCACCTACTGTAGAGCAGATTTGTTGGGATGGCAGAGATGCCCAGGCACATGCATTGATAGCTTTGTCTGTCAAATGTGTCATTATTCCTCATATTTGCTCTTGCAGAACAATCAAGGATGCTTGGGATATACTTACCACATTGTACCAAGCTAGGAATGAGGCTCGTGTAGCTTACCTCCGAAAATAGTTGGAGAGTGAGCACATGAATGAAGGTGATTCTATGGACAGTTTCCTAACAAAGATCAAAGACTTGAAGGAACAATTGATTTCAGCTGATGAGGTTATACCAGATAGCTCACTTGTGCACACCGTTCTGAATGGTCTTCCTGATTCATATCAGAGTTTTGCTTCTACTCTTCGGTTGATGATGAAAGGCAATACAAATGCCTTGTCATTTGAGGAGTTAGTCTCTGTTCTGTTGCAGGAAGATTAGTCCAGGCAGAACAGGTCTCTGTTCTGCCTGGACTGTTGCAGGAAGATTAGTCCAGGCAGAACAGGAAGATTAGTCCAGGCAGAACAGGTCTCTGTTGTCATTTGAGGAGTTAGTCTCTGTTCTGTTGCAGGAAGATTAGTCCAGGCAGAACAGGTCCATTATGCGTGTTGCAGATCAAGCTTTCTTGGCTAGTTAGAAGGGCAAAGGAAAATGGAGCTCTTCTACTAGTAAGCAGAAATCTGCAAATGCTACACATTTGAAGAACCAAGACAAAGACGAGAAAAAATCAGAAAAGCAGAAATTATTTTGTAAGTACTGTAAAGGGAATGATCATATCATAAAGAACTTTCCAAAACTGGCTGCTAAAGAGGCAAAGAAGAAAGAGGCTAGAATGGTTGTTGCAGAGGCCTCTACACCAAAAACAGAGTCTGCTAATCTTGTGCAGGAAAAAGAATGGGTGTTTACTACTGTATGTAGTTTTGACCCATCTTCTCATGAGCACTGCATGTTTGCAATAGACTCAGATGTTTGGTATTTTGACAGTGGGGCAACCAAACATATTACCTCGCAGTGCAATTTCTTCTCTTCACTCAAGCATGTCCCTATAGGGAATACTGTTACATGCACCAACAACTCCTCTTATCATGTTATGGGAGTTGGTAAGATCATTTTGACTACTGCTGATGGTAGTTCTTTCACTTTGTCAGATGCTTTATTTGTGCCAGGGATCAAGAAGAACTTGTTATCAGTTGCTGCATTCAGATGCAAGGCTTTGGCATGCACGCTTTGGTCATCGGAATTTTACTAGTTTGCTAGGCCTGCAGAAATCTGAAATGGTGTCCTCTTTGCCCAAACTTGAGGCACCTGGAAAACATGTTTGTGAAGGCTGTATTTTGGGCAAAATGCAGTGTTCGTCCTTTCCAAAAGATGGTTCAGTTCGGGCTACTCAGAAATTGCAGCTTGTACATAGTGATGTCTGTGGTCCTATGCAGACACCTTCTTTTGGGAATTATCTTTACTTCGTGACTTTCATCAATGATTTTTCTAGGCATGCAAGGGTATATCTATTGAAGGCAAAGTCCGAAGTGTTCATGTGCTTCAAACAATTTTTGGTTTTGGCTGAAAATCTGTCAGCATGTAAAATGGGCACCCTCCATTGTGATCGAGGGGGGGAATATATGTCTTTTGATTTTAATGCATTTCTGGCTGAACATGGGATAAAACACCAGTGTATAGTGCCGTATACACCTCAACAGAATGGAGTTTCTGAACGAAAGAACAGGTCACTCATGGAGATGGCGAGGTGTATGGTCAAGAGTCGAGCTTTACCACATAGTTTCTGGCTTGAGGCTATCATATGTGCAGCATATGTACTGAAAAGGTGTCCCACTAAAGCACTGCAATCTATCACTCCATATGAGGCTTGGCATGATCGCAAACCATCTGTTGCTCATTTGCGTGTTTTTGGTTGTTTTGCATATGCATTAGTGCCTGAACAACATCATAGAAAATTGGATGATAAAGCAGTAAAATGTA
Organism: Ceratopteris richardii; assembly: GCA_020310875.1. Classification (NCBI taxonomy): domain Eukaryota; kingdom Viridiplantae; phylum Streptophyta; class Polypodiopsida; order Polypodiales; family Pteridaceae; genus Ceratopteris; species Ceratopteris richardii. Next base: position 63,070,014 of record CM035433.1, on the reverse strand, counting down.
TTTTTGTTGGGTACAGTTCTGAAAGTAAAGGCTATCATCTGTATCATCCACAGACTAAACGCATTCTGGTTAGCCGTGATGTTGTTTTTGTGGAAGATGCTATTCAACCATTGCTTTCATGTACTAAGGAGACATCTGTTAGCTCCAAAGACATGTATGAGACTTTGTTGCCTCTTTTTACAGGTGGACAATCTAGTGCTGGTCCCAATGAGGCAACTTCTCAACCTTTGCAGGTTTCATGTGATGATGTAGATCATTCCATTTCTAATGAAGATTTACATGATGCACTAGTTGATGAGAGAGCTGATATTGAACAGGCAAAAACTATCCCAAAATGGCTGGTGCATACTTTGCGTGACAACAAATTAGATACACCTCTGTCATATCGCACTCGTTCAGAATCTCATAGTGCCTCTTTTGCATCAGATTGCTATGCTATGGCTGCATCTAGTCTCTGTGATGAGAATGAGTCTGTTTCGTTTGATGAAGCACAAAATTCAGAATATTGGATGGCTGCTATACAATCTGAATATGATGCTATAATGAAGAATGGTACTTGGTCTTTATGTGACTTGCCTCGTGGCAAGAAGGCCATTGGGACTAAGTGGGTATACAAGCTGAGCATAAGCCTGATGCTACAATTGACAGGTATAAGGCTAGGCTTGTTGCAAAGGGTTATGCACAGGAAAGAGGCATTGATTTTGATGAGACCTTTTCACCTACTTGCCGAATGACTACTGTTCGTAGCATCTGTGCACTTGAAGCTCATCATGGTTGGAATGTACCTCAGTTGGAAATTAAAACAACATTTCTGAATGGTGACTTGCATGAAGAAGTGTATGTTTTTCAGCCCCGTGGCTTTGTACACAAAGGGCATGAAAACCAGGTGTGCAGGTTAAAGAAGGCATTATATGGTTTAAAGCAAGCACCACGTGCTTGGTATGAGAAGATACATGCCTATCTAATTGCACATGGTTTTGAGAATAGTCCAACTGAAAGCACCTTATATGTTAAGCATGCTAATGATGTGCTTCTGATCATTGTTGTCTATGTTGATGACATGCTGCTCACTGGTCCTATTGAGAAGCATATTGCTAATTTTAAGGCTGATTTGCATGCCTCATTTGAGATGTTTGATTTGGGGCATTTGCATCACTATTTGGGCATTCAGTTTATGCAAGTTGATGGTGGAATGGCTTTTTGTCAAACGAAATATATTGACATATTATTGCAGCATTTGGGCCTTGAAGACTGTAAGCCTATTGCCACTCCTATGGAGACAGGTTTGCAATTGAGTCTTCATGATGCTGGAGATGCATTTGATGGTGTTCTCTATCAGCAGGATTGGATGCTTGATTTACTTATGCATTACTCGGCCAGATATTCAGTTTGTTGTCTCACAGATGAGCAGGTTTATGCATTGCCGAGGAGTCAAGCATTGGCAGGCGATTAAGCGCATCTTTCACTACTTGAGTGGTACTCGGCTACTTGGATTGTTTTATCCCAAGGGGGGATCACTACCACCAGATTTGCATGCTTTTTCTGACTCTGATTGGGCTGGTTGCTATGACACTAGTGTGTCCACTAGTGGCTTTTGCTTCATGCTTGGTAGCTCATGTATATCTTGGTTGAGAAAGAAGTAGCCTACTGTGGCCACTTCCAGTTGTGAGGCTGAGTATAGGGTAGCTTTCAGAGCTACTCTTGAGTGTGTGTGGCTCAGATGCCTTATGGCTGATTCGGGTGTTGGTCAGACTTCTTCCACCACCATCTTCACTGAGAGTCAGAGCACATTTGCAGTTGCGAGGAACCCTCTGTTCCATGCTCGTACTAAGCACATTGAGGTGCATTATCACTATGTCAGTGAGAGGTTCTCTGCTGGGGAGATCAGCTTGGCATATGTGCCCACGCAGGAGAACGTTACAGACCTTTTCACGAAGGCTCTACCTAGGGAGAAGTTTGAAGCTTTCCGCAAAGCTTTGGGCTTACTTCCTTTTGCGGAGTGATTTCCACATAGCTTGGCACTTCCTTATACATGAGTGCCAGCTCCTTGTTCACCGCATCACTCCCAGGGGGGATTTGTTGATATATTTAGGTAGTGATGTGTGTGAACACACTAGGACAGCCGGGGCACTTTTTTCCCCCTTTAGGAGGTTTTTTTTCCCCGGCTTGTATATATGCCTATTTCCCTAATGGGCCACTTATCTTTGTACATTCTCTAGTAATACATTCAGTATTGTGTGTTGTGCTCCAAGCTTCTTCTTCTTCCTTGTGCTGTTCGCATGCTTCCGCAGACATCTAACTCCAACATACATGCCCTAATCTTTTATTCCAAATTTCAAGCTATGATAATGTTTGATCTTTATAACTATAAAGTGCAATGTTCCTTGTATCCTCAAGTTCAAAAGTGAATAGTCTGCCTGTCTTTTCTCCTTTGGATTTTCTCTTGAACCCATGCTTGGGATCTTCCACAAATACTCCATATTGGTTGAATCTAACTTGCAAACCTTTTTCCACAATTTGTCCAACACTCATCAAGTTTTTTGTAATTGTTGGTACATATAGAACCCTACTCAACAGATTCTTGTTTCCATCAGAGGTCTTAACATTTCCAACTTTAATTATTGAGTGTTTGGTGTCATCACCTATTTGTACCCGATGCTTACCCTTTGGTTCCTCAAGGTCAGAGAGAAGAGCTACATTGCTTGCCACATGATTTGAGCATCCTAAGTCAATGTAGAAGAGATAGTCATCATTTATACCTAGTTTTGAAGTCATGTTCATAATCAGAAGAGAATCTTCTTGCTCCTCTGTGTAGTTGTTGTAATCCTTCCTAGATTTGTATCCTCCTTGGTAGTTGCTATTGTAGTTGTTGTATCCTTGATGGTGATTGAACCTGCCTCTTGATTGTGTATATCCACCTCTTTGATATCCTCTACCTCTCTGATTCTTGAAGTTCCTGAAACACTCATCTGGAGTAGGATTTGATAGACCACAAATATTGCATGGTGAGGAGTTATAAGGTCTCCCCCTACCTTTCTTACCTCCTTTGCCCCTTCCTCTTGATGATCTACCTCTCCCTGCCTAATTGACTTGGGAGGTAGTTCCTTCATCTTATACCTTCTTGTTCTTGCCTTTCTCTTTAGACTTATTCTTATCAGTGTATAGGGCAGAAGAGCTATTACCTCTTGATGAATGTCCATTCTTGTTAAGCTTGGCTTCATGGGTGAATAGTTGCCCCATGAGTGTGGTAAGGTCTGGAATCTGCATGTCCATATACAAGTCCATAGCAGTTGTGAAGCTCTCCCATTTGTCATCAGCTTTAATACCATTGATTACTTGCCTTACAATCTGTTCCTCTTCAATTTCTTCTTCCATGCTTGCCAATTGATCTGCTACATCATTAACTTTGGTTATATACTCTGAGATAGCTTGCTTAGGTTGCTTTCTTTGAGTGGTGAACTCAATCCACAATTGATTCTTCCTGGCCCTTGTGTTGGAAGAGAAATAAGAAGACAATGTTTCCCAAGTCTCTTTGGATGTCTTACAATTCCTAATATGAGGAAGAAGAAAATCAGAGATTGAGTTAAGTAAGTAGGGCCTTGCTAATGCATCCTTGGCACACCATGTGTTGAGTCTTTCATGCTCTTCCCTTGTAGGTTGTCCTTTGCTTCTGAATACGGGCATCTCCTCATCTCCTTAGATGTATCCATAGAGACTCCTTCCTTGTAAGTATGTCTTCATCCTTAAAGAACATGCTTGATAGTTGTTCCTGTCCAATTTATCAATGAAATAAGAAAAACCATCTCCCATTTTTACCTTAGCTTTGCTCTGATACCACTGTTGGGAAAGATGGATGGACACTTCAAGTGATGAGTAGGTACTGCCAAATCCTGCTTAGTACCAGCCCCTTGTAGCTTCGGAGATGATATGTGGGCCCTCTTAGCTTTCTAATGACACCATAAAAGTGCCTATGTACTTCGGAAATGATGTATGAAAAGATTAACTCAAAATAGACTACTTTCAAATAGGAGACTCAATGAGAACCTTCTATTTTTTATCATACACGTGCTGCTTGTAATGCTCAATGCTACCATTACAGTAGGAATTGGAAAAATTCCTTTCAGAGGTATCTAATTAGCTTAATAGGCTGATGATTCCAAGTGAAAACACTTGAAATGATCCACTATACACAAATCAATCAATCTAACAAATTAATCATTACCCTTGATTTTTTAGGATCTCTGCAGAGCTTGACCAGTGAGTGCCTTGACGCCCTTTTCTCCAAATTGGCCGAATGGATTTGGTTCAAACTTTGTCACATGTAGATAACTTTAAGCTAATTCCAACAAGCTATAGATCATTGAATTTGGTTGAGAAATGACTGAGATATGGCTAGCACAAGTTGACAGTTAAGAATGACTATAATAGAGAGATCATAGATGAACAATGTAGATGTATTGTATTAATGAACAATGTTGTATAGGATCATAGGCTTGATAATCATAGCCTGATGATAGAGATTAGTGTAGGCTACTGTGTAGGCCTTACACTCATACAAAATGGCAATGGAAAGCTCGGATAATGAAGCCACTACCCACGACTATTTCAAGTGACTTTATATAAGTGTTCTATTCAAAATTGAATTTGAATTCAACTTTTGGCTCTCTCTAAAGTTGATTCTTCAATCTAGGAGATATTCCCTTAATGAAGTAGTTACTCCTCTAACTAACAAGTCTGCTACTTTTAGGTAGGTGATTACAAATATTCTCTAGTCAAAAGAAATGACTTTTACAAAAGTAAAAGGTTAAATTTCCACTAGTAGTGGTTCTCATGGAGCTTCATGTCTTTATGAACCTCAAGTAAAATGTGTGAGCTTTGACTTTGCACCAACATGAAGGAGTGTATAGACTTGGAAGACAACTTGTCAAAAGACTTGAAGATCCCCCAAACTAAGAATAAGAGTGAGGATATTTCTAGCAGCATCTCTAGTTCAAACAACAATGTGGAAGAGATTACAGAATTAGTGGCCAAAAAATTAGGTGTGCAGGGACAAAAAAATTACCCCAACCCCCCCTGAGGATGCTGATGCTTAGGAGATGTGTACACCATGGGGGGGGGGGGGATCATCCTTCTCATGTGTGCAATAGAGGAATTGTCCCACCACTCCTGTATGTTTATAACTGACAACCAACATAGAATCAAGCTCAGTACTGCAGTATTGAGTAGAAATACCCTAATCACAATACTGAAAATTATCCTTACAACTAAAGAAAGTCCGAAAAGGCTAAATTCAATTATGAAAGATACCAACAAATAGGAAACACCGATGGCTCAAATAGTGGTAGACTTGGAAGAGTCTGAAGAAAACTCCAAGGTAAAAAGAACTCAAAGATGGAAAGCTCGATGAGAGAAATTGAGAAACAAGTGGACTCAAAAGAAGGAGGAAGAGAAGAGCAAAGAAGAGCCAAATCAATCTAAGAATCCTACAAGCATTAAGGATTCTATTAAAGAGGAAAAAGGGCAGTAGAAACAACAAGTTGGGTCGGTTCTAGCTGATCCAATGCCCAAAGATCTAGCCATATGGATAAAAGCATATCAATCCAGGATCAAAGCAGGACCAAGTTTGGAATAGCAGGAACTAAGTTACCCAAGAGGAGATTTGGAAAGAGAAAGACTAGAGATCTGCCAAAAATTGATTGAAATTGCTCAAAATGCACTAGAGAAACCTATCCAAAGTCTCCCAGAAACAAGGATACCTGATAGAGAATTTCAAGAATGTTTAGGAGTTCATGACCCTTCCAAAGAAAGAAGGATTGTCGAGAGTGTCGAAGACACACCCACGAAAGACCATGAAAGAAGTTCTTTCATCTCGAAATTCGAAGCTAATTGGCTTGAGGATCTATGGGCTAGGGTTTAGGAAGAAAGATGAAGGGAAACTGAGGGAATTGATCCACCTTTTAAAGAATTAGATGTGTCCAAGAACCCAAGGATGATGAACCAAGAGATAAACCATGAGGAATGTTCAAGATTGGATAAAGAGGAATTTGAAAGCATAAACACTCTACCTAACTACATGGGAGAGTATGAGTGGAATTCTGAGTTCTATCATGCCCCAACAATAAGAACAAAAGGACAAGAAACCTCAAACAAAAGATGGAATGTAGTAGGAAAGTTGAAGGAGAAAAAAGTATAGTGCTCCATAACTTTGGAGGAATTACTAAAAATCAAACCACAAGTATGGATTAAATTGGCTAAGCAAATGGGGCAAAAGGAAGTAAAGACAATCAATCAGGAAGTCAACGAAGATGTGCATACAGTCCAAATCCATCCAGACAAAGTAGGAGATTTCAGCGAAGGAGATGAAGGTAACACATGTCTACCCATTACATTTCAAGGTTACACCACAAAAGCAATCCTAGAGAGAAGAGCTTGAGTAGAAATAGCCACAAAAGAACTACGGGAGAAGTGGGGGAAACAAGTTGTATGACCCACAAGAATGAAATTACAATTAGCTTATGGTCACATTGAAAGACCTTTGGGATTGTTGGAGAATGTTGTACTTACAACATGTGGAGTAGACTTCAAGCACACATTAGCCATTTGCCGATTCGAGAGAGCAAGTAACTATGAGATGATCTTGGGAAGACCTTTTATGAGATAGCTAAGGGTGGTGCAAGACTAGGGAAGAGATGTAGTATACCTGCAACATAGGGGCACAACCACAAGGATAAATCTCCATACATACGCTTATCGAGATGTTCCACAGTGGAACACAATACATAAAGAAGAGGACGACCTATCAATCCATAGTGCGGGATCCGAAGACCAATCATGGATGCATGAAGACACCCGCTTATGGATGTGTAAGGTAGCAAAGCAGGAAGAAGAAAGACGATGAACATGGCAACTAGGTGGTGGAATCTCCAGACCAATAGATGATCCAGCATATATACCACAAGTATTCCTAGATGAAGACTTTGAGCCCCACAGATGGATAGAGATATTGACCACATTGGATGTGTGTGTCAATGAGGAAGTCTTAACCCTAAACGAGTGCATAGATAAGGATGGATATGATGTGAGTCTATACATGGTCGTACTACAAGAGAGGGAGGAAGGAGAAAGGATGGAGAAGGAATGGAAAGAAGATTATGAAAGTATAGAATGGAGGTTGAGACCTAGGTGACAGGACATCACTTGGAGGGAGAACATAAAGAAACTATTACTGGAAGCACTTCCACCCTCGAACAAAAAAGAAGACAAGATAACATAAATTCAGAAGAGACTAGCAAGGAAGAGAATACACCACAAGAATAGTTTGAGGTTCCCAAACATTTTAAAAAATATGAAGTAGGGGAAACGAAAATTGCCATCCAAATGCCTAAACGACAAGCACAAGAAGGAATAGCATACGATAATAAGGAATAGACCAAGAAAGTCATTGTGACCATAGAAGGGGAAGAGGAGAGATGCACCTACATCGAGAAGGATGTGTTAGAAAGCGAAGAATGAGCATTAATAGAGTTGATTCAAAACTGTAGGGATGTATTTGCTTGGACATACAAGGGCTTAAAAGGAGTGGATCCCTCTATTTGTCCACACCATATTCCAATGACCCCTGAAGCTAAACCTTCAAAACAATGACCATACACTTACAATGACATATACTCTGCCAAAATCAAGGAAGAAATAGATAAATTATTGGCAGCAAGATTCATATATGAAATCGAACACACAGATTGGGTGTCACCCTTGGTAGTTGTACCCAAGAAAAATGGTAACTTAAGGGTTTGCATTGACCTCAAAAAGGTGAATGCAACCACTATTCATGATAGCTACCCCTTACCCATATGGATCATCTCTTGGAGAGAGTGGCAGGCAAAGAACTCTATAGCTTCCTCGATGGATTCTCTAGGTACAACCAAGTTGCAATTGCTCTGGAGGATCAACACAAAACTGCATTTGCCACCAAATGGGGCGTATATGCTTTTAGGGTTATGCCGTTTGGCCTAACCAATGCTCTAACCACCTTCTAGAGATTAATCTGTCATGTTTTTAAGGAATTCCTTAGGAAAAGCATGGAAGTTTACATGGATTATTTAGTGCCTATTCCTCTCAAAGAGTGGATCACATACCCGAGTTGAGGAGAATTTTTGAAAAGTGCAGACAATATAGGGTCTGTTTAAACCAAGAAAAATGTGACTTCATGGTACAACAAGGAAAAATTTTAGGACATACAGTGTCTAAGAATGGAATATCCACAAATGAAGACAAGATCAAAGTTATTCTAGAACTACCCCGATCAAAAAATGCAAAAGAAGTACAACATTTATGGGACATTATGGATACTATCATAGATTTATCCACATGTACACCATAATTGCCAGACCTCTGTATGGCTTACTAACTTAGTTCAATTGGACTGAAGATTGCTGGAGAGCCTTCAATGAGTTGAAAAGCAGACTGAGTTCAACACCCATTCTAAAAGTACCAAATTGGAACAAGCCGTTCCATATCCATGTGGATGCTTCCAAATTTGCCATAGGATGGATTTTAGCATAGCTGCAGATGAAGGAAAACTTGATCACCCCATAGCCTATGCTAGCAGGCAGCTCAACCAAGCCGAACATAATTACACCACCATTGAACGAGAGGGATTAGGAATGGTTTATGCTGTAAAGAAATTCAGATACTACTTATTGGCAGACAAATTCAAATTCTTTATTGATCACTAGGCTCTGTTATACTTAGACAATAAAACCTGTAACAGTGGAAGACTAGTGAGATGGTTTCTGCTCTTAATGGAATTTGATTTTGAAGTAGTCATCAAGAAAGGAAACATGCATGTCAGAGCTGATCATCTATCTTGAATGACTCATGGAGAACCCCCAACTGGTGTTACAGATGATCTACCTGACACCTATCGTTTTAACTTGGAAGTTTGTCCACAGTGGGCTGAAAAATTGATACCTATACTCACACATGGACCTACTCATATGATTAATTCAGACAAAACCCAACAATTATGGAAGACTTAGAATCTTCACATTGTGGCGGGAAGCCTATATAATCAGGATTCCAATGGACTTCTTCTGAGGTGTGTAGATGAGGATGAACAAGAGACTTGGTTAAGACACACCCACATAAATCCATGGAAGAAACATAGAAGTATCAGTGGTATGGTACAAGAACTAAAAAGGTTGGGAGTGTATTGACCAGAGATGCAAAAAGATGTTCATTTGCATGTAACAAGTTGTCCTACATGTCAAGAAGAAAGACCAAAGGAAAACTCTATGCTATGCTATTCCATAGTAGCACCTAGATGGAAGTTTACCTTTAGTGAACTTTTTAAAGACACATGAACACCCGAAAGGGGCAAACCTAGCAAGAAAACGGGCATTAAAGGAGCAAAGTAAAGATTATGTCCTTATAGGAAAAAAACTGTTTAAATGTGGCCAAGACAAGAAATTACGATTATGTGTACATGAAGATGAGTATATCCATGTCTTGGAGATGGCCCATACCGAAGCCGCAGGAGGTCATTTTTGAGCAGATAAAACCACAAAAATGATTCCTTTCACCGGATTATGGTCGTCAACTTTTTATCAAGATACGACAAGGTATGTTCAAAGTTCCAGAGACTTAAGTATAGTCTTCAGGTTGTAGACTACATTCTTGGAATTTCTTACTCTGTTTAGACTTGGAACAACTTACTCTTTTCACAAATTTCCATTGGATAAATGGAACCTGAGTGAATAAGTCCCAAAAGGAATTTCATTGCCAATACTTGGGCAATCTACAGAGTAGTTCTAATCGCACATTCTTGGACAATCATGGCCAAGCTTGATCAAGTCTAGTTGACCTTGCAACTAAAATAAAGACTTAGTCTTTATCTTTAAGATCTCCTAAACTATCTAAAGCTTCTTTGCTTACCTGCAGGATTTTTAGAGATCTTTCCCTAAACCTCAGTCCAAGCATATACTGATGCCTCTCAGATTCCAAAGCTAAGAAACTTTGATATACCTTTAGGTTATATCAATATTTGGACTTAAGTACCAATACTAGTGGTTTGGGAATTGATGGGAGATATTTACTATTAAACTTACTTGAAAGATTCCATTCTCACATCTAGGGAGATTTTTCTTTCAAGAACTTTAGATTCCTATCAAGGAATCAAGTACTACTAAGCCAATGATTCATCTTGGAATCTTTTGCTTTCCATTCCAATGATTCATCTTGGAGTCTTTTTCTTTACTGGAATGATTTTCAAAAGAAATTCTTGACTTTTGGACAAGAGCAAGACTTAAAGCTTTATTGTTTGTCCAAAAGATATTCCTTTTTTACCAATGAAATAGTTAACCATATTATTTCATTTTATTGGCTTATCTTTAGGAAGTAGCTTAATTCCCAAGGATTACTTTGACTTGGGTTTCTTCTTTAAGCTCTAATTAGCTTAAATAAAACCAAGCATACTTTTCTCTTCCTCAAAAAAGTGCTTAATAAAGTTTTCATGCTTTTTGAAAACTTTGCATCTTGACTAGAGATACAGTCATGGAACCTAGCATCCAACTATTGAACATTAAATTTCAAGTGATGCTAAAGTTTATTCAACTCTTTGAGGTTCATCACTCATCAGGATGAAATCAAAGAAAAAACTTCAAAAATTTTATGATTTTTTCAAATTTGGAACATATCAACTATCCTTTGAACTTGAATTTTCAATTGATTTAAGTTCCAATTGATTTTGTTTGATTCTTATCACATCTTGGGATAGAATCAGATAAAATTTTCAAAGGAAACTTTATCAACCTACTTGGATGCATGATTTCTTAAATCCAAGCTAATGAATACATCTAGGCTTGTCGTTAAGATTCTCTAAGTTTTCTCCTAAACTTAGATTCATCATGGAAAATTTTCAAGTAGTCCTATTTTCTTGTCATTCCAATGAGCAAGAAAATTGAATGCCTGACTTTTGAAGGGCCTACTTTTTCTAATCAAGACTCCTAATTTATGTTACCTAAGTATTACATTTGGGAAAAACAAACTAGCTACTTGAGTTGCATGGCATTTAGGAGCCCTGCAACAACCTAGTTTGCTATTTTCCCTAGCTATCTAAGTCGATTTAGAAAAAGGAGGTAACAAAAGTATAAGCATTCAACTACTTAACAAACAATCATGCATATGCAAATGCCTGTTCTTGCACGCAAATGCATGTGAGTGCATGCATGTGTTGGAATTCTCCTTTCATGCACCAAACTTAAATCAAGAAATTCTTGAGCTTGAAAATGTATGTTCCCAATCATCCATGCACAAACATTCTACTTGCAATCTTTTAAAAAGATATATATGTTCATGTGCATAAACTTGAGCATTAACTATCTTTTTCAAGTAAGAAGAAAACATGTTTTGTGCATGAAAACATTCTTTGAAAAGAAGAAATGCACAAATATTCTTTCGTAGATGCATGCTAGTACTTGATGTATTTCCCAATACTGCTATATCCATTAAGCTTGCATTGAATTTGTAGCATTTGCATAATCATTATAAAAAATAAAGACGACTACCAAGCTTGAATCATGTTTAGATGCAAGCTACATGAAAGCAACAAATAATACAAGTATTGAAATGAAAACATCAACTTAGAAAGTACTTATCTCATAATTAAGCTACATCCTTCCATTGATCCTTTGGAAGTGCTATTCTTTAGTCCATGAATCTTCATGCTTCAAGCTTTGAAGAAATAAACTCCTTCTTTGGACTTGATGAAGAGAGGAGCTTTCCTTGTTGTTTCCAGCATAGCCACCCGAGTCCATGGACAAGAGGTTTGAATCCCAAACACAATAAAGCTTCACTTGTAATATGAAGATAAAGGTTCAACTCCTTCTTGGAATGTCTTCAGGCTTATCTGATTAAAGTATCATAATTCACTCGATCCAATTATGTCAAGACGACATGTTGCCTTCTTGGCAAAAACAAGGATCGCTCGGCCATCGTCTTGAGTTCAAATCCGCGTTAAGTGTCCATGAAAATCTTGACTAGGAGTTGGGTAGCACAGATGGCTAGCACAGTTGCTATCGCGTAGATCTCATAGCTTTGAAGAATCCTGAGGTCGAGTGTTCGAACCTCTCTCACCCCATCTATTCTTGAGTTTTTGTGAGCCTCTCTAACCCCATCTCTTCTTGAGTTTTTGTGAGCCTCTCTCACCCCATCTCTTCTTGAGTTTCTGCTTTTGTAAATGTATCTACAACCTTCATAATTTTACCAGTGGGTCTCGTGGATAGTGGAACTGTGATCCTCCTGTCAGACGTCTGGGTTCAAGACTAGGCTGTAGCTCTATGAAGATCTATCACCTTTTGTAAGCATTGTTGTAAAAGGGACGAGTGGAGAGTAGTCATCGTGGGCAGCTCGTGTGGATAGCAGAAATTCCTTCTATGTGTTGTCATGGGTTCGAGCCCTCTACGTGATTGCCTCTAGATAGTGCTTCTTAATTGCAGCCTCCATAATTTTGCTTGAACTTCCGTAGCAAGCTTACAAAGTCTTGATAGAATTTTTTGCATGTGAACCACAGATGTCGGCCACTCTCTTGGATAAGAGACAACGGCTGAACCAAGAGAAGGTTGTCCTGGTTAGATGCGCTTGAGAGAAGTACTCACTATTTCTTCAAGATCTGTAGCACGATTCTGATGTCACGGGTTCAAGACCCGGCTGCTATCATCTACATAAGGTGTTGTTGTTTTTGCCTATGAGGAAGAAGCTTCAACAGAAGAGAACATCAACTGTGATAATTGTTAAAAGTGCGTTTCCGTCACAGGCACTTTTAAGTTCTTTCGGGTTCTTGGGAGTGGTAGGGGTCTGATAAATCAGAGGCCCTGTAACTTAATTTTCCCAATTAACTTATCCAATTAGCAGTACGTTAATGTTCAATATCGAATCCTTTATACAGCTTACTGTCAAAATTTTGGTTAGACTTTTCACAGTACGCAACGCAGGAGTTATTCAACACCGTTGCACAGACTTATTATTGGCCACTTAAGAGTACTGAGTTAATCACAAATCAATGCAATTAAACAAAGTAAGAGTTAACTTTACTCAGGATTTTTACGAATCATACACCACAGCGTCTCCAATGACCGCAATCGCCCAGACAGACAGTCTAGCAATTCTGCTCGTCGTCACCGGAGAGTCACTGCCATGTCTTTTCATTGATTGATAAAAAGATACAACACTTCGCTATGACCTTTCGGTTTGTGCGGTATAGGAAAAATATGAAATTACAATATGCCAATCCAGCGACCTTACACTGGCATGCATGGTGGACTTGAACCTGCAATGGAAACAAAATCAAGGCTCATCGACAATGCCTTGTATATACATGGTTCTAGCCCATTTGAATGTTTGTGTAATTTTCATTTTGAGCGAATCCAACATCTTTTTTAAGGTTTCCGGCTCTACTAATTGTGCGTCAGTGCAAATAGAACTGATCGCAATGACTTGACTCATCAAAATTTCTGTCTGCATCTGCAAAAATGCCTCCTGCAAGTAAAAATCATTTGCAAGGGCCGCGTCACGGCTCAATCTCATATCTTCAATCTATTTATCTATTCTGGATAAACGCTCTGCTTGATAACCGAGCTGCTTTTCTCTTCTCTCCAGTTCCTGAGCTTGATACTGAATAGTTTGATAGTAAGCATCTCTTTCCTTCCTTATCCCGGCTATCTCCTTCTGAAGTTGATTAGTTGAGTTCATCTAAGTTTTAAGAGCAGAGTTTTCCTGGAACAGATTGGCATTTGCGATGTGGAGTTCTGCATTAGTTTGCTGGGCTAAACTAGCCATCTCCTATCCTTTTTGCACAACTTCATCAAGCTGGACTCGAGTTTCTTCCAATAAATTCCCAAGTGCCACGCGAGTGTCTTCTTTATCCTGTACTAACTGTTTTAACTGTATAATCTCTGCATCACGAACATTTAACAAATCATTTTTGGCTCTTAACTCAGCCAATGCAGCATCTCTTTGGGCAATCAAAGAATCCTGTTTGGCAAGCTTAGCTTGAAGCTGTTGAACCTGCATCTGCAAAACATGGTTTTCGGCTTTTACAGCATTTGCTTCCTCCTATAAAGGGGCAATGTCAGCCTCGAGAATATCCACCTTGTGTTGCAACTCTTGTCTGATATTGTCAGTAACCATCTTCAATTCCCACAGACGGCGCTAGTGTTAAAAGTGTGTTTCCGTCACAGGCACTTTTAAGTTCTTTCGGGTTCTTGGGAGTGGTAGGGGTCTGATAAATCAGAGGCCCTGTAACTTAATTTTCCCAATTAACTTATCCAATCAGCAGTACGTTAATGTTCAATATCGAATCCTTTATACGGCTTACTGTCAAAATTCTGGTTAGACTTTTCACAATACGCAACGCAGGAGTTATTCAACACCGTTGCACAGACTTATTATTGGCCACTTAACAGTACTGAGTTAATCACAAATCAATGCAATTAAACAAAGTAAGAGTTAACTTTAGTTAGGATTTTTACGAATCATACACCACAATGTCTCCAATGACCACAATCGCCCAAACAGACAGTCTGGCGATTCCGCTTGTCATCACCGGAGAGTCACTGCCATGTCTTTTCATTGATTGATAAAAAGATACAACACTTTGCTACGACCTTTTGGTTCGTGCGGTATAGGAAAAATATGAAATTACAATATGCCAATCCGGCGACCTTACATAATCACTACATAATTTAGTACATAAAAGCACCTTCCTCAAGCGGATATAATGTAAGTCTGCCTTCTAGGAAGATGCGGGATCAATCTTGGGAATCTACCACCTGAAGGTGATCCTTCCTTTTGTTAAACTGTAATCGGCTGTAATAAGTCATCGTAAAATTTGAGCATCGTGGATAGACATGATGCGACACTTCTGAACATCACAGGTTCAAAACCGGCAACGCAAGTAGTCTACAACTAGAATTAGGATATTTTTGCTTCTCTAAGCATCTCTTTGAAGAGAAAACATAGTTGCGGATGGAAAACTTCCATCTCCTTACAACTCATATCTTCATATCATGGAACATAATCCCGAGCAAGATTAATTAGAGTTAAAGCATGGGAAAGAAGATGATGAGAATAAGATCTCCATGAAAGCTTCATGAGGAAGGAGATTATGGGAGCAAGGTCTCCATGAAAGCTCTGGATTTGATACCAATGCAAGATTATGACCACCACGTGCTAGAGAGATGACTCTCCTCCCAACCTTATGCCTCTACATATAGCTCTCTCTAGGGGATTTCCTTCTTGGGTAGGTGGATACTAACCATCCATGTGTCAGCCATGTAACTACATTTGCACCAAGTGTCCCAGTTAACTCGAGTTAACTCCAGTGGATGCTTCTAGAAGGCTCTAGAGCTCTTTGGGCGAAACACTCTCTCCATGCATTGAACCCAAGACCTCCTCCTTCACATCCTTGAGACTTAACCACTAAGCTAAGTTCCAATAAGGTGTTATGTACCATTTTAACTAAGATTGTGAATAATAGACGATCGGATTGGGATAAACAATTACATCATGCCTTATGGGCTTTTTGAGTTGCCTACAAGACTCCTATTGGCACAACACCATTCAATCTAGTGTATAGCCAGAATGCAATCTTACCAATTGATTTCTTGATTCCTACTCTTTGAGTAGCTGAAAAATATGAGTGGACTGGACATTAGTTGTCCCAATAATTGGATCAAATTGAAAGATTGCATGATACTAGATTACAGGCAATAGCAAGTATTTATGCAGCCAAGAGGCGACAAAAAGCATATTATTATGCCCATATTAAAGATAAGGGGCTCAAGGAAGGTGATTTAGTCCTAGTATACACTTTAAAGCAACACGCAAAAAAATTGCAAAAGTGAGGAAACGGACCATTGGTAATCAACTGTATTTCTACTAGTGGAGGAATGAACCTAGCCACCCTAGACAAAAAAATTCTACCTATTTATATAAGTGGCTATCGCGTGAAGAAATATTTAGAGCCCTTGACGGATGAAATGATGAGTAGAATTCTAAATGCAAGGAACCGAAGGGAAGAGGATGAGAGAACTAGAGAAGAAGCGAGACTTGAAGCATTAGAACGAATACGAAAGCAAAAAGAATGGATGAAAGAGAGATGAAAGATATCGACAAGGAGAAGAACTAATACCCATGGCCAACTATAGGGCATCTGAAACCAAAGCTGTAGGATGACAAACTTGGCAACCCTACTTAAATCTAGGAGTGGGAACTAAGGAATATCACTTAGTGGATACATTGATTGATATAGGGGCAACATTAAGTTGCATACTCTTTTCATTAGCATGGCAATTAAATGCACCACTTAACCCAACTAAGGCATATTATGGGCATAAGAGGAAAAACCATTGAATGTTTAAGACTATCCTTGCATTTGGGTAACAATTCAATGCAACAAGAACTTCTAGTCTGTGAGGATGAGGACCTGTTGGAGGAACTAGTGCTAGGTCAAGACTAGATGTACAAATTCAAGGTGACAATCTAGTTAGCCTTAGGCTACATTCCGCTAAGATTGGACAAAGAGAATTCTTTGGCCTACTAGATGATAAAACTCTAAAGACGGTCAGCCTAAAGTTTAGCGATAGCAAATGTATGCCTACATGTGAATCTATACCATTGTCTAGCCCTAATCAACTAGCTTCCCACTCTGACCAAAACCTAGAAACCCCCAATCTTCTTACACATGAGACTCAACTAAGCTCTTCATCTCAATATAGCCAACCTGAGGGACAAAGTAAGGTTCTTATTACTAATGAAAGATAGAGAGTCCCACACTCAAAAGCAGAATTACCATCAATTCATCCACTGGCAAGAAAAAAATGCGGCAAATATGGATTCACAAGAATCAGTTAGACAACTACAAAAATCAGGTGACAGAGAACCAAAGGGAATTCAATTAAAGACGACAATGATCTAACCAACTGATCAAAGATTGGCCCGCACAAAGGGTGCAAGTATGGATACCAAAGAAATTGATGGCAGCTCAACCTTCAAGGAATCAAATATGGATACCCAAGACAACAATCAAGATCACTAAGGAGCACCTACAAACACTACAAGGAGGTCAAAAGAAAACCAGGAAACTTTCCAAGCAACAAAGAACTTACAGGAAGAGAAGACCACCATGTGAATAGATAGTGGCTCCACCGACGAGACGATACGTGTGGAGAGCGAAAGTATAGAGAAACCAAATAACTCCAGAAAACACAAGGAGATTCCAGAATGACATTCAAGACACCAAAACTAGGAAGATGTGGATCCCAAAGTCGAGAAAGGCACTACCATGGATGAAGGCAGAAAATTCCTCTCGCACTCATGTTGAGTCCAATGCACCTCGAGTAAGCATAATAGGGCCACATTATAAGGTCATGCATTCGACACAGCAGTGTCTTTGTATCACTAAGAGCGCACATTTCCCTCCATGGGAATAGAAAACACCTTGTACTATAAAATAATAATAATAAACGAAAAGAAAATTACCTCGGCTATGTCACTAATTTTTTCTGTTTTCACTTTAGCCAAATATATATTTTTTAAATAAAAAAATCGGGTACTACATTCCTTGTACACTCTATGAGTGGGGATGTGACACACGGAGTGACGATCGCAACACCAAAACAAATCACATCCAAGCTTGACACTATTCAAATACAGATGGCTTCCTCGAACTCCGAAGCTATGCAAGGACAGTGGAAGCATGGACACAAGATAGCATTTGGCTGGACCAAGGATGGTCTCATAGATTTGAAGGATGAAAGCCATGAGGCTAAGAAAAGGACCTTCTTGGGCATTAATAGAATCAAGAGGTAGGGCTTGTGCATCAATATTTTGGTTTCCCAAATATGCATCGATACACTAGTCCACAGAAAGTGGTAGTGCAACTACTGTCCCATGTCGTAAAGCAAATTGGTAACCAAATCAATTTGACCCCGTATGTCCAAGAGTAGATCTTCAAATCCAAAAAGCAATGGGGACATAAGAAGTTTTTAAATGGAAGCTCTACTTTAACCTTAGTTATCTATCAGACATTAGACATGCAAGAGTGCTTGCGACCTATGATTTCAACAACTGAAATGTCAAAATATGCACGGCTTACTTGAAAGAACTTGGAGAAGCTTGTAGAAGGTAGAAAAGTGCATTTCGAAGCGATGAAGTTTGGTCAAGCCAACTGGCACAAGACCAGCCCTCGAGCTTATGGAGACTGAAATAGACCTTATAGGCATGCAATAAGTGCAAAGAAACACACTATGTACTTTGGAGCATCAAGGAGAATGAGTCGATACAAAACAGATAGGTTCGCGGGTCGACTAGCTCAAAAAACTTACTATCTATGGAAGAGACAATGAACTTTAAATGCCCATAGCGACCAGTGTGATTACAATTAGAAAAAATCCTTTTATGGAAGTGATACACATAGGGTTGAGTGTCTAGAATGCACAAAAGTATAAGGAATAAGAAAAATATGCTATAGGAATGAATGTGACATTCATCGGTGGTACTTCCTATTTTTCAGGAATGCGTAGAGAGAGAGAGCAGCAGCCTTTGCAAGATTACTGTTGGCGAAGAAGATAATGCAGAGAATTGAAGGAGCAAGACAATGATGGTCACAAGTGTATGTATATTGCTTCCATGTAATGTACAAGTGATTTCAAGTCTTTATATAGACTCTAGGAGTGTTCCATGACTTCTAGAAGTGAAATTTGAATTCAAATGGTGGGAATGGTTGTTGGAGGGAATCAATTCACTTCCCTACAATCTAGGAAAAGTGAAGATCTAGTTTGATCTACTTTTAGGTGATTGATTGCTTGATTGAATGCAAATTCAACCACCACAAATTCGTGGGATTTGGGCTCTATCTTTCTACCTTTACATGTTTAAAGCTCAAGGCTTTTACAACAGTAAATGAGCCATCAAAAATCTCTCAAAAAATACAATAAATGAGCATAAGAAAAAGAACTCTCCAACGTATATTCTTTCGATGCAATAGCCTTTGATGTAGATCAAATCCACCTCAAGCATAGTGTAAGCTTGATGTTCCAACAACTCCCCCTCAAGCTAAAGTATGCTTGAGTCTTCATTCTCTGATAGGTTGAATACCTGCCATAGCTTTGAATCTATAAAGCTTTATTCCATCAAGTGCCTTCGTCATCATATCTGCTACTTGCTTTTCAGTTGGAACAAAAGAAATGTCAATCTCCTTTGCCATGAGCTTCTCCCTGATGAAGTGGTAATGGACTTCTATGTGCTTGGTTCTTGCATGGAAAATAGGATTTGCTGCTAGATGCATGGAACTTACATTATCTCCAAATATGTGAGGTTTGGAACTCACAAGTCCCAAATCTGTATACAATGCTTTTAACCATATTGCCTCTTGAGTTGCTATGGTCAAGCCTCTATACTCTGCTTCAGTTGAGGATAAAGCAACTGTTGGTTGCTTCTTGGAACTCCATGACACTAGCTTCGAACCTGCAAATGCTAAGTAACCAGATGTACTTTTTCTATCATCCTTAGCTCCTGCCCAATTTGCATCTGAGTAGATTTTGATATCCAAATATGAAGAGTAAGGATAGAATATACCTTCGTTGATTGAACCTTTGAGATACTTAAGTACTCTCTTAGCCGCATCCATGTGTGGTCTTCTCGGTGAGTGCATGAACTGACTAAGCACTCCCACACTATATGAGATGTCTGCCCTTGTGTGAGTAGCATATATCAAGCTACCTACCAAGCTTTGATATTCTTTAATGTTCAATTTTCTCACCTTCATAAACACTAAGTTTATGATTCATCTCCAAAGGTGTACCTGCAGGTTTAGTGTTCTCCATTTTGAACTTGAGAAGAAGATCTTGAATGTATCTTTTTTGAGTCAAATACATTCCTTCATCTATGTATATCACCTGCATACCTAGGAAATGTGTGAGCTCACCTAGGTCACTGATTTTGAACTCCTCTTGCATGTGTCTCTTGATCCTTTGAATGCCATTTAGATCATCACCTGTCATATTATCTACATATATACATAGATAGATAACCTCATTGTGATCCCTTTTGATGAATAGAGAAGGATCTGAGCTGCTAGCTTTGAACCCTTGATCTTGAAGATATGTAACCAACCTGTAATTCCAAGCTCTAGGAGCTTGTTTCAATCCATACAATGCTTTCTTAAGTCTGCAAACATAAGATGGATGATTAGGGTTTTCAAAACCTGGTGCTTGTGACATGTATACCTCTTCACTTATCCAACCATTTAAGAATGCATTTTTCACATCAAGTTGGAGGAGTCTCCAATTCCTTGCAGCTACACTTCTCAATGTCCTGATTGTAGTCATCTTTGCAACTGGTGAGAATGTTTCCTCACAGTCTATACCATGAGATTGTGAGCATCCTTTGGCAACTAATCTTGCCTTGTACCTGCAAACTGATCAATCTGAGTTTCTTTTAACTTTATATACCCATCTGCAACCAATTACCTTTTGATTCGGTGACATTGGAACCAAATCCCAAGTGTCCATTTCCTTCAATGCATCTATCTCTTCTTTCATGGCCTTTTCGCAATTAGGGTTTCTGTTTGCCTCTTCATAGGTTGAGGGTTCCTTTGAATAGAGTCTTTTGCCAAGTATATTGAATGCTTCGTAACAAATGTGGAATCATATCCATACCTTTCTGGTTGTTTCTTCTCTCTTGCTGATCTTCTAGGTGCTTGTTTGGAGCATTCTCCAACCTCTTGCATCTTTGCTTTGCCTCTTGACTTCCATAGCTTGTAATCCTTTTCTCTTTCATTTTGGTCATCGTCTTTATCACTTCTTGGATCCTGGACCTGTGTATCATGCTTGCTTCCTAATTGTTTGTTGGAGATAGACGTCTGCGGAAGCACGCGAACAACACAAGGAAGAAGAAGAAGCTTGGAGCACAAACACACAATACTGAATGTATTACTAGAGAATGTACAAAGATACATTGCCTATTAGGGCAATAGGCGTATATATAAGCCGGGGAAAAAAAAACCTCCTAAAGAGGGAAAAAAGTGCCTCGACAGTCTTAGAGTGTTCACACACATCACTACCTAAATATATCAACAAATCCCCCCTGGGAGTGATGCGGTGAACAAGGAGCTGGCACTCATGTATAAGGAAGTGCCAAGCTATATGGAAATCACTCCACAAAAGGAAGTAAGCCCAAAGCTTTGCGGAAAGCTTCAAACTTCTCCCTAGGCAGAGCCTTCGTGAAAAGGCCTGCAATGTTCTCCTGCGTGGGCACATATGCCAAGCTGATCTCCCCAGCAGAGAACCTCTCCCTGACATAGTGATAATGCACCTCAATGTGCTTAGTGCGAGCATGGAACACAGGGTTCCTCGCAACTGCCAATGCGCTCTGACTGTCAGTGAAGATGGTGGTGGCAGAAGACTCGCCCACACCCAAATCAGCCATAAGGCGTCTGAGCCACACACACTCAACAGTCGCTGTGAAAGCTGCCCTATACTCAGCCTCACAACTGGAAGTGGCCACAGTAGGCCGCTTCTTGCTCAACCAAGATATACATGAGGTACCAAGCATGAAGCAAAAACCACTGGTGGACACACGAGTGTCATAGCAACCAGCCCAATCTGAGTCAGAAAAAGCATGCAAATCTGGCGGTAGTGATCCCCCCTTGGGATAAAACAACCCAAGTAGCCTAGTACCACTCAAGTAGCGAAAGATGCGCTTAACCGCTTTCCAATGCGTGACTCCTGGGCAATGCATAAACCTGCTCATCTGTGAGACAGCAAACTGAATATCTGGCCGAGTAATGCATAAGTAAATCAAGCATCCAACAGCCTGCTGATAGAGAACAACATCAAATGCATCTCCAGCATCATGAAGACTCAATCGTAAACCTGTCTCCATAGGAGTGGCAATAGGCTTACAGTCTTCAAGGCCAAAACGCTGCAATAATGTGTCAATATATTTTGTTTGACACAAAGCCATTCCACCATCAACGTGCATAAACTGAATGCCCAAATAGTGATGCAAATGCCCCAAATCAGACATCTCAAATGAGGCATGCAAATCAGCCTTAAAATCAGCAATATGTGTCTCAATAGGACCAGTGAGTAGTATGTCATCAACATAGACAACAATGATCAGAAGCACATCATTAGCACGTTAAACATGTAAGGTGCTTTCAGTTGGACTGTTCTCAAAACCATGTGCAATCAGATAGGCATCTATCTTCTCATACCAAGCATGTGGTGCTTGCTTTAAACCATATAATGCCTTCTTTAACCTGCAAACCTGGTTTTCATGCCCTTACTGCACAAAGCCACGGGGCTGAAAAACATACACTTCTTCATGCAAGTCACCATTCAGAAATGCTGTTCTAATGTCCAACTGATGTACATTCCAACCATGATGGGCTGCAAGTGCACAAATGCTCCGAACAGTAGTCATACGGCATGTAGGTGCAAAGGTCTCATCAAAATCAATGCCTCTTTCCTGTGCATAACCCTTTGCAACAAGCCTAGCCTTATACCTGTCAACTGTACCATCAGGTTTACGCTTCAGCTTGTATACCCACTTAGTGCCAATGGCCTTCTTGCCAGGAGGCAAGTCACATAAAGACCATGTACCATTCTTCATTATAGCATCATATTCAGATTGCATAGCAGCCATCCAATTTTCTGAATTTTGTGCTTCATCAAAAGAAACAGGCTCATTCTCATCACAGAGACTAGATGCAGCCATAGCATAGCAATCTGATGCAAAGGAGGCACTATGAGAGCCTGAACGAGTACGATATGACAAAGGTGCATCTAATTTGCTGTCACGCAAAGTCTGCACCAGCCATTTTGGCATAGTTTTTGCCTGCTCAATATCAGCTCTCTCATCAACAAGTGCATCATGTAAATCTGCATAAAAAATGGAATGATCTGCATCATCATATGAAACCTGCAAAGGCTGAGAAGTTGCCTCATTAGGACCAGCACTAGACTGTCCACCTGTAAAAAGAGGCATCAAAGTATCATACATGTCTTTGGAGCTAACAGATGTCTCCTTAGTACATGAAAGCAATGGCTGAAGAGCATCTTCCACAAAGACAACATCACGGCTAACCAAAATGCGTTTAGTTTGTGGATGATATAGACGATAGCCTTTACTTTCAGAACTGTACCCAACAAAAATACATTTTACTGCCTTATCATCCAATTTTCTGCGATGTTTGTTCAGGCACTAATGCATATGCCAAACAACCAAAAACACACAGATGGCTTGCGGTCATGCCAAGCCTCATATGGAGTGATAGACTGCAACGCTTTAGTGGGACACTTGTTCAGTACATATGCTGCACACATGACAGCCTCAAGCCAGAAACTATGTGGTAAAGCCTGACTTTTGACCATGCACCTCGCCATCTCCATGAGTGACCTATTCTTTCTTTCAGCAACTCCATTCTGTTGAGGTGTATACAACACTGTACACTGGTGTTTTATCCCATGTTCAGCCAGAAATGCATTAAAATATGAAGACATATATTCCCCCCCTCGATCAGAACGGAGGGTGCCCATTTTACATGCTGACATATTTTCAGCCAAAACCAAAAACTGTTTGAAGCACATGAACACTTTGGACTTTGCTTTGAGTGGATATACCCATGCATGCCTGGAAAAATCATCAATGAAAGTCACGAAGTAAAGGTAATTTCCAAAAGAGGGTGTCTGCATAGGACCATAGACATCACTATGTACAAGCTGCAATTTCTGTGTAGCCCGAACTGAACCATCTTTTGGAAAGGAAGAACGCTGCATTTTGCCCAAAATACAGCCTTCACAAACATGTTTTCCAGGTGCCTCAAGTTTGGGCAAAGAGGACACCATTTCAGATTTCTGCAGGCGTAGCAAACTAGCAAAATTCAGATGACCAAAGCGTGCATGCCAAAGCTTTGCATCTGACATAGCCTGAGAATCATGAACTGCATATGCCGAATCATTCACAGATCTTTCATAGTCTATGAGCTTATACAACCCACGACATAAGATGCCAGAAGCAATAATCACATCACCATTTGAGAGATCATGGACTGTACACCTGTCATCAACGAATTTCACAACCAAGCCAATCTTGGCTAATGCAGAAACTGATAACAGGTTCTTTTTGATCCCTAGCACAAATAAAGCATCTGACAAAGTGAAAGAACTACCATCAGCAGTAGTCACAATGATCTTACCAACTCCCATAACAGGATAAGAGGAGTTATTGGCGCATGTGACAGTATTCCCTGTAGGGGCAGGCTCGAGTGAAGAGAAGAAACTGTGCTGTGAGGTAATATGTTTGGTCGCCCCACTGTCAAAGTACCAAACATCTGAGTCTACTGCAGACATGCACTGATCATGAGAAGATGGGTCAAAACTGCAGACAGTAGTAAACACCCATTCTTCTTCCTGCACAAGATTTGCAGACTCTGTCTTTGGTGTAGAGGCCTCTGCAACAACCATTCCAGCCTCTTTCTTCTTTGCCTCTTTAGCAGCCAGTTTTGGACAGTTCTTTATGATATGATCATTTCCTTTACAGTACTTGCAAAACAATTTCTGCTTTTCTGATTTCTTCTCATCTTTATCCTGGTTCTTCGATTGTGCAGCATTTGCAGATTTCTGCTTACTAGTAGAAGAGCTCCATTTTCCTTTGCCCTTCTGACTAGCCAGGAAAGCTTGATCTGAAACACGCATAATGGACCTGTTCTGCCTAGACTGATCTTCCTGCAACAGAACAGAGACTAATTCCTCAAATGACAAGGCATTCGGATTGCCTTTCATCATCAACCGAAGAGTAGAGGCAAAACTCTGATATGAATCAGGAAGACCATTCAGAACGGTCTGCACAAGTGAGCTATCTGGTATAACCTCATCAGCAGAAATAAATTGTTCCTTCAGGTCTTTGATCTTTGTGAGAAAACTGTCCATAGAATCACCTTCATTCATGTGCTCACTCTCCAACTGTTTTTGGAGGTAAGCAACACGAGCCTCATTCCTAGCCTGGTACAAAGTGGTAAGTGTATCCCAAGCATCCTTTGCTGTTCTGCAAGAGCGAATGTGAGGAATAATGGCACGTTTGACAGACAAAGCTATCAATGCATGTGCCTGGGCATCTCTGCCATCCCAACGAATCTGCTCTGCAGTAGGTGCAATAGAAACAGCAACACGAACAGGAATCTGTGGAATATCATCTTCGACACCATCTTCATCAGCTCCAGCACCTGTATTTGTAGTACCTGTAGTCGCAGGTGTAACACGACGTCTTTCAACACCTTGCACAATGTTCCACAGTCCTTTTGCAACCAGTACATGTCACATCATATAAGCCCATAATGGGTAGTTGGTACCATCCAACTTATCCTCAACAGCCAACATACGGAATACATCACTACTTTCAGCCATGGCCGGTGACTAAAATACCTTGATGCAAAAAATTGACTGTATCTCAAAAATTTGAACGGAACTGCCCAGATGAGTTCTGCTAGACCTGTAGCAGACTTCGAGACGCTTAAACTGACGAACAGAAACTGGTATATACCTTTGGTACAAAAGGACGAAATAGCCTGCACAAGCACTGCGATAGTGTGTTCGGAGGCCGAAACGAGCTCAGATCGCGATTTCGGCACCACATAGCAAAGCTATTTTGATCTCGGAAACACTCTGAGTATGCTCACCAAATTTCGTGCAAATCTGAGACTGCAAACGGAGGAGTGTCGACGGCACCCTAGAAGAAGCGACGACCTGCTCTGATACCAATTGTTGGAGATAGACGTCTGCGGAAGCACGCGAACAGCACAAGGAAGAAGAAGCAGCTTGGAGCACAAACACACAATACTGAATGTATTACTAGAGAATGTACAAAGATACATTGCCCATTAGGGCAATAGGCGTATATACAAGCCGGGGGAAAAAAACCTCCTAAAGAGGGAAATAAGTGCCCCGACAGTCCTAGGCAACTCCATTCTGTTCTAGAGTGTAAGCAATGATGAGCTAATGAGAGATACCTTTGTCTTCAAGAAAGTACTTAAAGTCTTTAGACATGTATTCTCCTCCTCTATCACTTCTCAAAATCTAGATTTTTGACTGACTTTCATTTTCAACCATAGCTAAGAATTTCTTAAAAGTAGGAAAAACTTGTGACTTGACTTTAAGACGGTAAATCCACAAATATCTTGAGAAATCATCAATAAAAGCAAAAAAATACCTAAAACCTTGAATAAAATCTGTTCTCATCAGACCATTCATGTATGAATGTATGATATGCAACTTCCTTGTGGCCATGCAATATCCATGCTTCTTGAAAGGAAGTTTTCAAAGCTTTCCTTTAAGATATCCTTCACATGATTCTGCATCATTTGGCAAAGCAAAAGTTGGCAAACTCTCCACCATACCTTGATCTTTGATGTGCTTGAGATCTGTGTAATTGATATGACCAAATCTAACATGCCATAAGTTCAGGTTCTCCTTATGTGTACTAGACCTAACAACATTTGCACAACTAATTTTAGACAAATACAAACATTCCACTTTTGTTTTCACCTAAAGTAGGCAATGCTCCTCATTAGGTGAGAGGATCTGACATGAATGTTTCTTAAAAGTAACTTTATAACCATCTGACAAGAAAGTAGAGATAGAGAGCAAATTCTTCTTCATGTCTGGAACATAAAGAACATTCAAAATTGTGAAATTTCCACTTGCTCTTGACTTTAGGTTCACTTCTCCAACACGTACAACATCCAAATCATGACCATCTCCAATGGTCACTCTTCTACCTGAAGACTTAGAAAGGGAAAAAAATACCTTCTTGCAACCTGTCATATGCTTAACAGCTCCAGAATAAAAAATCCAAGGATTATCTAAGATTGCACTTAATCTTGCCTGATCAAAAGCTATTTCTTCAATAGTAACACATGCATAAGATTCTTCCTTTGAAGATTTAGGTTTTGATTCATCTCCGACACTATTACTTGATGTTTTCTTCTTCTCATTAAAAATCCTTGTTTTGCATTCTACTATGTGATGACTTGGTTTCTTACAGTAATATCATACTACTTCCTTTGAATCAGATGTAGCCAAAGACTTTTCTTTGGATGTAGAGGAAGCATTAGGAGAAGGACTAGAAGACTTAGGATTAGAAGACTTACTTTCCTTCTTGGATTTCTCAATCTTCTTCTCCTTCTTTGTCTCCTTCTTCTTCTTTCCCTTTGATAATGACAACATGGCTTCATCATTCTCTTCCATACCCTTTTTTTGATCTTCATCTTGAAGTAATAGGAACTGTGGTTCTTCAAATGAAAGTTCTCTATCTCTTGTCGAGAGAGATAAAGAAGTAACAGAAGCATGATATATAGATGGAAGTGAGTTTAGAAATGTGTTTAACATCTCTTCATCTAAAATATTGACTCCAACATTGAGTAACTGATCTCATAGGTCTTTGAGATTCAAAATTTGTAATTGGACAAACTCTCCAATTTTCATCCTTGTGTTGGCTAGTTGTTTCCTAAGGTGGGATTTCCTAGTAGGATTTTTGCTCTGATAGAGATTCTCTAACTCCAACCAAGCCTATTGAGAGGTTTGCATGACCTGATTTGGGGTATAATATGCCCCTTGACTCCCATAGCAATATATGAAAGTGCTTATGCATCCCTTGCATCCCATCTGGAAGATAGGAAGTGATATGGTAGTAATATAGATTATTGATGATGAAGTAGTTCCTTCTTCTTCAATAACCTCTTGTTGAGCAGAAATAAGAACAATAGGTCTTCTAGAAGAAGAAGTAATTTCTTGTCTGAGTTGTTGTGGCCTTGTATAAGTGCCATTGACAATATTCCATAAGTCCTTTGATACGAACAGATTCATCATCAAAACTCCACATTGAATAGTTAGACATTCCTTCAAGCTTGTCTTCATCCTCAGTTCTATAATAACTCATCTTGTTTAAGGGTGTATGTCAACTATGCTCTAATACCAAATGTTGGAAGTGGAGTGGACCTTAATAACAATAGTAATCACTCATTTATAGGATCTTCCAACACATGAACCTTAGCATACACACCTTAAGACTCAAAAATAGATGAGTGAGAGATAGAGAGAGAATAGACAAGACCTTTCAAAGTGTACAATAAGCTAGGATGCTCACTTACACTATCTTAGATTCCAACGTTAAATTACAATGTGTGAATATGATACAAACGAACAAGATTTGAATCTAGGCAGAAATAAGAATTAGATACAATAAATTTTGTGCAAAGTGCCTAAGAGGTATGAAGAGTGTGTGTGTGAGAGTATGGAGAATATCAACAATTTAGAACTGTTTGATAGCGAACCCTAATCTTGATTTCCGTGCTTAGCCAAAAATGCATTAAACTTAAAAGACATGTATTCTCCCTCGATCAGAAGAGAGGGTGCCCATTTTACATACTGATATATTTTTAGTCATAACTGGGAACTATTTAAAGCACATAAACACTTCAAAATTTGCTTCCAATGGATAAACCCATGCATGTTAGGAAAGTTCATCAATTAAAGTCAAGAAGTATAGGTAGTTCCCAAAATGAAGATGCATGCATAGGACCATATACATCACTATGAACAAGCTACAACTTATGAGCAGTTCTAACTAAACCATCTTTTGGGAAGGAGGAACGTTACATTTTTCTCAAAATAAAACCTTTAAGACATGCTTAGAATGTGTCTCAATTTTGGGCAAAGAGGACACTATCTCAAATTTCTACAAGCAAAGCAAACTAGCAAAATTCAGATGACCAAAGTGTGCATGCCAAAGATTTGCATCTAAGATAGCCTATGAATCATGGACTTCACATGCTTAGTCATTCACATATTTTGAATAATCTATGATCTATGCAGGCAATTTCATCTTTTTGTGCCAAAAAATATATACAAGTTTTGGTTCACTAGTATAAGCATTTGAAGTTTGCTACATGTTTGGTAGAACTCGACATGGTAGTTCTGTTCAAGATTTTGAGATACAATCATTTTTCTACATCATGGTATTTTAGTCAATGGCCATGGCTGAAAGCAGTGATATATTCCGTATTTGGGAGGATAAGTTGGATGGAACCAATTACCCATTATGGGCTTATATGATGTGTCATGTATTGGTTGCAAAAGGACACTGGAACTTTATGCAGGGTGTTGAAAAATGTCCTATTACACTTGCAAACATAGTTATTGAAGGTGATGCAGATGGCATTGAAGATGGTGATATTCTTCAGGTTCTTGTTTGTGTTGCAGTTTTTGCTGCACCTACTATAGAGCAACTTTGTTGGGATGGGAGAGATGCTCAAGCACATGCATTGATAGCCTTGTCTATCAAGCATGCCATTATTTCTCACATTCACTCCTGCAGAACAACAAAGGATGCTTGGGATACAATTACCACTTTACACCAGGCAAGGAATGATACTCGTGTTGCTTACCTCCGAAAACAGTTGGAGAGTGAGCACATGAATCAAGGAGATTCCATGGGCATTTTTTAAACAAAGATCAAAGATTTGAAGGAGCAGTTGATTTTTGCCGATGAAATCTTTCTTGACAGTTCACTTGTGCAGACTATTCTAAATGGCCTTCTAAATTCATATTAGAATTTTGCTTCTACTCTTTGATTGATGATGAAAGACAATCCAAATGCCTTAACATTCGAGGAGTTAGCCTCTATTCTGTTGCAAGAAGATCAATCTAGGCAGAACACGTCCATTATGCGTGTTGCAGATCAAACTTTCCTGGCTAGTTAGAAGGGAAAAGGTGAATGGATCTCATCTATTAGTAAGCAAAAATTTGCTAATTCTTCACAATCAAAGAAAGATGAAAAAGATGAGAAGAAAAGAGAGAAGCAAAGATTATTTTGCAAATACTGTAAAGGAAATGATCATGTCATAAAGAGTTGTTCAAAACTCGCTACAAAATAGGGAAAGAAGAAAGAGGTTGGAATGGTTGTTGCAGAGGCCTCTACACCCAAAATAGAGTCTGCTAACCTTGTGTAGAATGAAGAATGGGCATTTACCACTGTTTGCAGTTATGACCCATCTTCTCATGAACAATGTATGTCTGTAGTAGACTCAAATGTTTGGTACTTTGATAGTGGGGCAACCAAACATGTTACCTCACAATTCAATTTCTTCACTTCACTTGAGCCTTCCTCTATAGGGAATACTGTCACATGCACCAACAACTCCTCTTATCCTATTATGGGATTTGGAAAGATCATTTTGACTACTATTGATGGTAGTTCTTTTACATTGTTGGATGCTTTATTTATGCTAGGGATCAATAATTTTTTTTTATCATTTGAGAAATTTGTTAGTGGCAAATGTACAATTCATGATGTATCAAATGGTGATGTCATTATTGCTTCGGGCATTTTATGTCATGGGCTATATAAGATCATAGAATATGAAAAATCTGTGAATGATTTAGCATGTGCAGTACATGATTCTCAGGCTATGTTAGATGGAAAGCTTTGGCATGCATGCTTTGGTCATCTAAATTTTGCTAATTTGCTATGCTTGTAGAAATCTGAAATGGTGTTCTCTTTGCCCAAACTTGATGCACTTGGTAAACATGTTTATGAAAGCTATATTTTGGGTCAAATGTAGCATTCCTTCTTCCCAAAAGATGGTTCAGTTTGAGCTACTTAGAAATCGCAGCTTGTTCACACTGATGTTTGTGGTCCTATGCATACAACTTCTTTTGGGAACTACCTTTACTTCATGACTTTCATTGATGATTTTCTAGGCATGCATGGGTGTATCCACAGAAAGAAATATTGGAAGTGTTTATGTGCTTCAAACAATTTCTGGTTATGGCTGGAAATATGTTAGCATGCAAAACGAGAACCCTCCGTTCTGATAAAGGGGGGGGGGGGAATATATGTCTTGTGACTTTAATGCATTTTTGGCTGAGCATGGGATAAAACATTAGTGTATAATTCATATACACCTCAACAGAATGGAGTTGCTAAAAGGAAGAACAAGTCACTCATGGAGATGGTGAGGTGTATGGTCAAGAGTCAGGCTTTACCACATAGGGTTGTTATGTGTACAACATATGTACTTCATAGGTGTCCCACTAAAGGATTGCATTCTATCACTCCATATGAGGCTTGGCATGGTCGAAAGCCATCTGTTGCTCATCTGCATGTCTTTGGTTGTTTGGCATATGCATTAGTGCCTGAACAACAACACAAGAAATTGGTTGTATCATCCACAAAAAAAATGCATTTTTGGTTCGCCATGATGTTGTTTTTGTGAAAGATGCTATTCAGTCATTACTTTCATATACTAAGGAGACATCAGTTAGCTCCAAAGATATGTATGATACTTTGCTGCCTCCTTTTACATGTGGACAGTCCAATGCTGGTCCAAATGAGGTAATTTCTCAGCCTTTATAGGTTTCATGTGATGATGCAGATCATTTCATTTTTGATTCAGATTTACATGATGCATATGTTGATGAGAGAACTGATATAGAGGAGGCAAAAACTATGCCTAAATGGATGGTGCAGACTTTGGAAGATAACAAATTAGATGCACATCTATCATATCATACTCGTTCAAGCTCTCATAGTGCTTCTTTTGCATTAGATTGCTATGCGATGGCTACCTCCAATCTCTATGATGAGAACGAGCTTGTTTCATTTGATGAAGCACAAACTTTTGAAAATTGGATGGCTGCTATGCAATCAAAATATGATGATATTATGAAAAACGGTACATGGTCTTTATGTGATTTACCTCCTGGCAAGAAGGCCATTGACACTAAATGGGTATACAAGCTGAAGCATAAGCTTGATGGAACAATTGGTAGGTATAAGGCCATACTTGTTGCAAAGGGTTATGCTCAAGAAAGAGGCATTGATTTTGATGAGACCTTTGCTCCTACATGCAGAATGACTACTGTTTGTAGCATTTGTGCACTTGCAGCTCATCATGGTTGTAACATACACCAGTTAGACATTAAAACTACATTTCTGACTAGTGATTGAAGTGTATGTTTTTTAGCCCCGTGGTTTTGTGCAAAAAGGGCATGAAAACAAAGTGTGCAAGTTGAAAAAGGCATTTCATGGTTTGAAGCAAGCACCACGTGCTTGGTGTGAAAAGATACATTCCTACCTGGTTGCACATGGTTTTGAGAATAGTCCAACTAAGAGCACCTTATATGTTAAGCATGCCAATGATGTGCTTCTGATCATTGTTGTCTATGTTGATGACATGTTGCTCAATGGTCCTCATGAGAAGCATATTGCTGATTTTAAGACTAATCTGCATGCATCATTTGAGATGACAAATTCGGGGCATTTGCATCATTATTTGGACATTCAATTTATGCAATTTGATGGCGAAATAGCTTTATGTCAAACAAAATATATTGACACATTATTGCAATGTTTTGGCCTTAAAGACTGCAAATCTATTGCCACTTCTATGGAGACAGGTTTATGATTGAGTCTTCATGATGTTGGAGATGCATTTGATGTTGTTCTCTATCAACAAGCTCTTGGATGCTTGATTTACTTATGCATTACTTGGCCAGATATTTAGTTTGCTATCTCACAGATGAGAAGGTTTATGCATTGCCTAGGTGTCAAACATTGGTAGGCGGTTAAGTGAATCTTTTGCTACTTGAGTGGTACCCGACTACTTGGACTATTTTATCCCAAGGGGGGATCACTACCACCAGATTAACATGCTTTTTCTGACTCTCATTGGGTTGGCTGATATGACATGTGCGTTCACAAGTGGTTTTTGCTTCATGCTTGACAGCTCATGCATATCTTGGTTGAGCAAGAATCAGCCTACTGTGGCCACTTCTAGTTATGAGGCTGAGTATAGGGCAGCTTTCACAGTGACTATTGAGTGTGTGTGGCTCAGATGACTTATGGCTAATTTGATTTGGGTGTTGGTCAGTCTTCTACCACCACCATCTTCACTGACAGTCAGAGCGCATTGGCAGTTGCAAGGAACCTTGTGTTCCATGCTCGTACTAAGCACATTGAGGTGCACTATCATTATGTCAGGGAGAGGTTCTCTGCTAGAGAGATCAGTTTGGCATATGTGCCCACATAGGAGAACATTGAAGACCTTTTCACAAAGGCTCTACCTAAGAAGAAGTTTGAAGTTGTCTGCATAGCTTGGGGCTTACTTCCTTTTGTGGATTGATTCCACATAGCTTGGCACTTCCTTATACATGAGTGCTAGCTCCTTGTTCCTAGGGGGGATTTGTTGATACATTGAGGTAGTGATGTGTGTGAACACACTAGGACCATTGGGGATTTTTTTCCCTGTTTAGGAGGTTTTTATCCCTCGACTTGTATATACACTTATAACCCTAGTGTGTCACTTATCTTTGTACATTCTCTAGGTAATACATTCAATATTGTGTATTGTGCTCCAAGTTTCTTCTTCTTCCTTGTGCTCTTCGCGTGCTTCCGTAGGCCTCATACTCCAACATTGTCATCCCTTGACAAGCTTTGTTTGGGTTTTCTTAACACTCAACAAGTGGTTGGAGATGGTCCAATTGTCTTTTGGGGAAGAACCTTTAACAAAGTGTTTGCTCTTCTAAAATCTTTCCTTTGAACTACCTTTCTCCACACACTAGGACTTGTTGTATTGTTGTTGGCCTCGCATGCAACCACTGGCTGACATGGCATCCACAACTTTTTGTCAAGGGTATTTGTCACTGCTACGCCTTTCTATCTTCTAGTCCTCTAGTTGGTGCTTCAAAGTTCTCGTTTGTATTTCTTTTGTTTGCATCCTCGAGAACCTGTTGCATTTCTTCAACCTATGTCTTTTCTTCCCTTATGTCTTCTTTAGTCGGATGTATGCCCCTACGGGCCTCTAGGAAAAGTGTAAGATTACTGATTTTTTATCTTTTTCTTGGATTTTTTGCATCTTCTTCTTTTTCTTGTTTGTCCCTCCACACATCCCTCCTCCTGAACTTTGTCATCCCTGATAGGCTTTTGACAGTGATATGCATATGTCGGATAGACCTTTTGTTCCATTGCATTGATGAGAGTAGCTTCTCATATCATAAACTATAGCCATTGTTATGACTTGACACTATCATATGGTGCTTGGTGATCCACTTAAAAAAATCCCATGAAGAAAGCTTCTTCAAAGGTTTGTAAGTATGTGCCCAACAAAAAAAAAGTCTCAAATAGTATTCCATTATAGTTAATTGGCTCAAAGTTATAGATAAATAAAAAAGAAGTGAAGCCACACCTTGGTTAATACCAATGAAATTAAAAAATGTATATTCTAAATACTTGAAGACCTTCAAAATTGTGAAGATCGTACGGAGTATTTTATTGGTAAGCTTGATGGTCAGATTTGGGATATGCACATGTTTTGTGAGCCAAAATTCTATGGTGCAAATCATGTAATCTTTCGTAGGTAAATAGTTATGGGGTGGGATCGATAGTAACGAAAAATTGAGCCATTGTTTATTTATAGTACCTTTTTGTTGTCCTTCCCAAAAATAAGGCAAAAAGTAAGGCCATGATCTGCATCTAGGCTTGGGATAAAAAGATGGGTTTACTTGTAGAAGGTAAGGTGCTTCCATCTAATGCACTTATAATGTAGGATTCTTTTCTAAAAGTATTTTCCTCCATACAAGATCAACTTCATTTAATTGCTCTTGAGTATATGTAAATATAGTGGCAGTGAAGTCTAAATATTTATCTGGAGCCTTTTGGGTGACTTTCTTAATATAGCGATGCATTGGCCCATATGGTATATTGAAAGGCTTCATTATTTGCTCGAGGTCTTTGCTTTTAATCTTCACCTCTTTCATCACACATACA
The DNA here is from genome assembly GCA_020310875.1 of Ceratopteris richardii. NCBI lineage: Eukaryota > Viridiplantae > Streptophyta > Polypodiopsida > Polypodiales > Pteridaceae > Ceratopteris > Ceratopteris richardii. The sequence continues at coordinate 63,035,133 of CM035433.1, read as the reverse complement.
ACTGCATCTTTGAAATTTTGTGTCATCCAAGTCACTAGTAAAGCCCGCTCTTTTTGATCTGATTTTGCAATGTATGGCATTGGAATTTCCTCAGGAATTGCCTTATGTTGGTCTTGTAATGGAGATTGAACAATGGGGGCATAAAGAGGATGTACCTGATTCTCCATAGCAACCATGTTTCGATTTGGAATTACTGGTGTCCCCACATTCGTTGTTTGAGTGTTGTTTGTATTTTGGAGCATTAGGATCTACTCTTGAAGTTTTGCAATAAGTTGATCTCTTTTCCTTATTGTATGTTCTTCTTTCTGGTTCATCTTATACCTTCATTTGGTCTCATGTATTTCTTTCAATTGTTCTGCATCTTGACCACATTGTTCAACATATAGTTGCATAGAATTGTCCTAGTTTTTCTTCAATTTTGCACTGTCGTGAGCATACTTTGCTTCTACTTGGGTATGAAGTGCCTGTTCTGATTCCAAGTGGTTGGCATATTTTTCATATTTCCTCTTCAGAAATTGAATTTCTTCATCATTTGATATTTGGGCTTCAATTGGTTGATTGAGGAGAAAATATTTCATTAAATCTTTGCTTTGGCTCCTAAGTGAGTTTGCTTCTTCCATGTACCCTTTTATTTGTGGTTCAATGATTTTGGATCTAGTGGAGATGCATACCTTTTCAGCTTTGCTCTGTGAATATTTTCTTTGTAGTTTTGTATTCTTTTTTTTTTGTTCTTTCATATTCTTGAGTGAGCTCATTGACTTGTGACTGCCAGGTTGCATTCTCAATCGTTAATGTATCTATCTTGGTCGATGATTCTACTAACTCCTTTCGTGTATTTTCTATCTGAGCTTGGGTCTTTATTAGATTCTCTGATAAACTCTCACTCAATGATTTGAATTGATCGACTTGCTTTACCGCACGGGATAAGAGTTGAAGCATTATCTTCTAGGGAGCTAAGCAATTTCTCCCAAATGGCTAAACCAAAAAATTTGAAACTTTGATAGAATAAAATAGACTTCAAGCTAGTTCCAAGGAGTTATAGATTATGCAAAATGGCTGAGAAATCACTGAGATATGATCAAACAAAGTTCACTATTATGAGAAGTCATAGCAGAGAAGTAAACAGAGATGATCAATGAAGTATATATATTATAGCACATGATTGTACAAGATCATTGGCATTGAATTGATGCACAATGATGATGGGATGAGTAAGCTATGGTGTAAGATACTCAACCTCTACAAACGATCAAAGGAGAATCTCTCAATGAGGCCACACACCGTGAGTTTTTTACAAGCTTCTTTTATAAGTGTTTTTCCTTCAAGTTTGAATTTGAATTCAAACTTGGCTCCATCTAAAATTATCTTCTCTAATCTAGGGGATATTCTCTCAATCTAAGGTCATAACCAACATCTTCCACGAGTTGTAGCCTTTTACAAGATTCTCTCAAGGATTTATCCTTTTACAAGTGGTAAATGATCAAGTATTACAAGCCAAGGTTCTCATACTTCATCAAGTGCTTCCACTTATTGCTTTCCATGCTAAGACAAGTGTGAGGGCTTGTATATTTGCACCAACAACTCCCCCTCAAGCCAAACATCGTGGCTTGCACTTCTTCATGAATCTTCTTGAATGTCCTGCAATCCAATCATGGTTTTGAACCTACAAAGTTTAGTACCATCAAGTTCTTTGGTTACAAATCTGCACATTGCATGTTTGTGGATACATATGCAAGTTGAATCTCTTTGCTCAATAGTTTCTCTATAACATAGTGATAGTGCACTTCTATATGTTTGGTTCTTGCATGATAAATGGGATTGACTGCAAGATGCAAAGAACTTCTGTTATCACCAAAGATCATAGGTGAATGAGTATGAAGTCCCAAATCTGAGTAGAGCAATCTAATCTAAATAGCTTCTTGTGTAGCATTTGCTAGTCCCCTATATTTAGCTTTTGTTGAAGATAGAGCAACAGTAGGTTGCTTCTTAGAAGACCATGAAATAGGTTTATCACCTGCAAAAGATAAATATCCATAAGTACTTCTTCTGTCATCCTTACAACCTTCCCAATCTGCATTCTGCAATGACTTCAAGAAAATCACCTTCATGAGCACTCAATTTATGATTTACCTCCATAGAGGTGCTAGCTACCTTTGCATTCTCCAAGTGGAACTTCTTCAACATGTCTTGTACATATTTTCTTTGAGTGATGTAGATTCCAGAGTTAGTGTATACTAACTAAAGTCCAAGAAAATACTTCAAAAACCCTAGGTCACTGATTTTGAACTCCTGCATCATCAGATTTTTTATTTGTTTGATGCCATTGGCATCACTACCTGTAAGAATGATGTCATCAACATATGAAGATAAGTATATCATTTTTGAGTTACTTCTCTTGATAAACAGAGAAGAATTTGCCTTGCTCATCATGAATCCTTGGTCTTGAAGATAGGTTGTTAACCTATGGTTCCATGCCCTAGGTGACTGCTTTAAACCATAAAGAGCTTTGTTCAATTTGCACACATGATTTACCTTGCTTGGGGCTTCATATCCAGGACATTGAGCCATGTAAACCTCCTCTGAAATCCAGCCATTGAGAAAGGAATTTTTCACATCTAGTTGATACATATTCCGATTTCTAGATGCAATTACACTCACCAAGACTCTGATGGTTGGCATTTTGGCCATAGGTGAAAAGGTCTCTTCATAATCTACTACTTGGGTTTGTGAAAAGGTCCCTTAGCCACAAGTCTAGATTTATACCTGTTTATGGATCCATCTAAGTTCCTTTTGATTTTGTAAATCCACCTAGATCCAATTACCTTCATTGATTCCTTCTTGGGTACTAGCTCCCAAGTGTCATTATCTTGGAGTGCTTCTATTTCTTCATCCGTAGCCTCCTTCCATTCTACTTTGGTAGTTGATTCTTCATATGAAGAGGATTCTTCAAGTGATGTATCCTTGGAAAGATAAATGGAATGCTTAGTAACTAATGAAGTATCATACCAATATTTGATTGGCTTCTTACTCTCTCTTTGTGACCTCCTTAAGGCTTGGTTGGATGATTCAGGTATGTCATCCAGCCTCTTCATCTTGGCCTTGCCCTTTGAGATCTATGCTTTGAATTCTTCCAAGTTGATGGTGTCCTCATCATCTGATTTGATGTCTTCAATTGTGCTTGGCTCCTCCTTAGTGAGACTTGGAAGTGATGGTCTCCTACCATGCCATGCCTCATAGGGGGTCATCCCATCAAGTGACTTAGAGGGTAACCTGTTAATAAGATAAGTGGCACTAGAAACACTCTCTGGCCACAAATAATTAGGCAATTTCTTTTCATTAAGCATTGATCTAGCTACTTCCACAATCAATATGTTCCTCCCCTCTGCTACTCCATTTTGTTCAGGAGTATACCTAGCAGTAATCTCCCTTTTGATACCTCTATACTACAAAAATGCATGAAATTCATTGGAGAAGTACTCACCTCCTCCATCTGACCTTATTCTCTTTAGGCTTTTTCCTGTTTGAAAGTGCAAGATACTTCTTGAAACAACTAAACACTTAGTCTTTGTGTTTCATAAAATACAGGATCGTCCACCTACTGAAATCATCAATAAATGATACATAGTACCTTGAGCCTGAAATTGAAGGATCCTTGCTTGGTCCCCACACATCTGTGTGGACAAGTTCCGAATAATCCTCATGTATATAGCCTTTCTTTGTAAAGGGTAATTCGTGTGATCTACCAAACTGAAAAGCACCACATTTGCAGCTCATATGTTTCTTGGATACATTAGGTATCCCACGCACACATTTGATCTCTACATATCTGCTTCAAGCTTCTCTCACCAATGTGCCCTAATCTTTTGTGCCAAATCTCTAACTCAGACAAGGTTTGATCCTTATAATTGTAAAGTGCAATGTTTCTAGTGTCCTCAAGCTCAAATGTAAATAATCTACCTGTTTTCTCTCCCTTGGCAATTCTTCTGAATCCATGTTGGGGGTCCTCCACAAAAGCTCCATATTTATTGAACCTAATGTGCAAAACCTTTTCCACTATCTGTCCAACACTAATCAAATTCTTTGTGATAGTAGGTACATGAAGAACTCTACTCAATAGATTCCTATTCCCATTAGAAATTTTGATATTTCCTACCTTGGCAACTGAATGCTTGGTGTCATCACCTGTTTGCACTTGGTGCTTTCCCTTGGGCCCCTCAAGATAAAAAAGGAGAGCTACATTGCCTGCTACATGGTTTGAACAACCTGAGTCAATATAGAAGAGGTGCTCATCATCCATACCTTGTTTTGAAGTCATGTTCATAATGAGAAGGGAATCCTCTTGATCCTCTGTATAATTGTTGAAGTCTTTTCTTGATTTGTATCCTCCTTGATAATTGTTGTTGTATCCATGGTTGTAGCCTTGATTATGGTTGAATCTTCCTCTTGATTGTGAGTAGCCACCTCTTTGAAATCCTCTTCCTCTCTGGTTCTTGAAGTTCTTGTAGAAGTCATCTGTTGTGTGATTAGACAATCCACATATATTGCATTGGGAAGAGTTGAAGGGTCTTCCCCTACCTTGCTTACCTCCTCTGCCCCTTCCTCATGAGTTCCTACCTCTCCTTGCATAGTTAGCTTGAGAAGTAGTACCTTCATCTTCAACTTTCTTGCTCTTTCCTTTATCCTTAAACTTTCCTTTATGTGTATAGAGGGTAGAAGAATTGTTAACTTTTGATGGTTCACCATTTTTGTTGAGCTTGACTTCATGGGTAAAGAGTTGTCCAATGAGAGTGGTAAGATTAGGAATTTGCATGTCCATGTAAAGGTCCATAGCAGTTGTGAAAACTTCCCACTTATCATCTGCCTTGATGCCATTGATTATCTATCTTACTATTTGCTCTTCTTCAATATCCTCTCCTATGCTTGCCAATTGATCAGCCACATCCTTTACTTTGGTCACATACTCTGAAACATTCTACTTAGGTTGCTTCCTTTGAGTAGTAAATTCAATCCAAAATTGATTTTTTCTAGCTCTTGTATTGGAAGAAAAATATGAAGATAATGTATCCCAAGTCTCTTGGGAAGTTTTACAATTCCTAATGTGAGGAAGAATGAAGTTAGAAGTAGAGTTAAGTTAGAAGTAGAGTTAAGTAGATATGACCTTGCTAAAACATCTTTGGCACACCATGAGTTGAGTCTTTCTAGCTCCTCTCTTGTAGGTTGACCTTTGCTTCTGAATATGGGCATCTCCTCATCTCCTGATATGTATCCATAGAGACTCCTTCCTTGTAGATAGGTCTTCATCCTCAAGGACCATGCAGGATAATTATTCCTGGCCAATTTATCAATGAAATAAGGGAAACCATCTCCCATTTTACCTCAACTTGCTCTGATACCACTATTGGAAGAGATGGATGGATACCTCAAGGAAGTGAGGTGGTACTACTAAAACCTAATTTGTACCTGCCCTAAATCACTTGAGAGTTTGATAGTAGGCCCTTTTAGCTTGCAAATGACACCAAGAAAGTACCTATGTACTTTGGAGTTGATCCTCCAAACAATTGGATCAAAACAGAGTACTTCACAAATAACTAGTCTCACAAAACTTGCTATTTTGATTTATACACCTGATGGTTCTTTTGCTCACTACTCACAGTATAGTAACAATTGATCGAATTCCTTTTGAGGGAATCAAACTATTTTAGATAGATAATGATTACAAGTGGAATCATAAGAAAAGATAATCTATGCTATGAGAAATGATTTTAGCAATCCAAGGCTTACCCTCGATTTTTTAGGGATTGAACAATAGATGACCAATGAGCAGTTAGATGGCAATTTCTCCCAAATGGCTGAACAACCAAAAGCTTTATAGTTTCTTGATGTATCTATACCACTAGAATGGCATTGAGGAGCTCTGTGGGTCTGTGTTGTTGCATTTCCAACATTACCACTTTTTTGGTCTATCATGATATATCACATCTATTGTCCTGAGAGGTGGGAAAGGGTATGTCATACATGTGTAGGTCTTTGGAGCTGATGATGAAGCAAAATCTGCACAAAAACTACGAGAAACACACAAAAGCAAGAATGCACTTTTGCTCTCTCTCTCTCTCTCTGTCCCTCTCTCTCTCTCTCTACCTCTCTCTCTCTCTCTCGGATACACATAAGCAAATGAGGAAGTATGAGGGGGAGGTGGGTCTATGGTTAGAATGGTGGAATTTTGTTGAAGATGGAGATGGTGAAGAGGGATGGAAGGGGATGAATGGAGATGATAAGGATGGAGGCAGAGGCAGAGACGGAGACGGAGACAAAGACGGAGACGGAGAGAGAGACGGAAGATGGAGATGCAAACGTAGACCCAGACGTAGACGGTGATGCAGACACAGACACAGACGGAGATAGAGACGCAGACATAGACACAGATGGAGACAGAGACGCAGATGCTGATGCAGACGTAGACACAGACGTAGACGCAGATAGAGAGGAGATGGAGAGGGAGACAAAGAGGAGACAGAGATGGAGACGGAGATGGAGATGGAGACGGAGACAGAAATGGAGACGGAGATGGAGATGGAGATGCAATCAATCAAAAAATAAAGAAAAATTCTAGCCAAATCTACTTAACTTAACCCCAATGTCTCTAATCAACACTCTTACCATCACACGCTCACCCTTGAGTGTTGCTCTCTAGCAAAGATTCCAAACTTTTGTTGGGGGCACTCGTAGGATGATGGTGAATACCAACGTCAAAGTGATCAATGATGTATCATATACATACATTTATGGCTTCTTCTTTTCCCTTGTAGACCTTCTAATTGTTTGTTGAGATGATTTTGCTACATCTCTTAATTTATGCACTTTGGCTTTGCCTTTGTAGTTTCGATACTTGATCTCCCTTCTAGGTATCTTTTGGTCATCCTTTGATTCACTTGAATCTTCAAGTGTATGTATATTTTTTCTTGATAGTATTGGAAAAGCATCCTCCAACTCATAAAGAAAATTGATTTTCCTACAGTCATCTTCAATCCAATATCTATTTTCAACAAATACTATATCTCAACATACTATGAATCTTTTAGTGCTAGGATTATAAATTCTATAACCCTTTTGATTTAGTTCATAGCATGTGAACACACATTTCTCTACCTTGGGAGCAAGCTTCCCTCTTATTTGTGAAGATATGTCTCCATATGAAAAACGTCCAAACATCTTGCTATGATCCAAGCTTAGTCTTCTTCCATTCCATTATTCAAAGTGTGTAATTCCTTCCAAGGAATTTGAAGGTAACATGTTGATAACATAAGTGACAGTGGATACTACCTTTGTCCGTAGGTAATTGGGCAACCTCTTCTCATTGAGCATTGATCTGGTTGCTTCAACAATGGTCCTATTTCTCCTTTCTACCACACCATTTTTCTCAGGTGTATACCTGGTTGTAATCTCTCTTTTGACTTCTCTCTCTTGTAAGAAGGAATCAAAATTATGGGAGAAATACTCTCCCCTCCATCAAACCTTAGCCTCTTCAATGTTCTACATGTTTTATTTTCTACAAGTGCAAGATCCTTCTTGAAACAAGAAAATACTTCATCTTTATGTTTCATGATATAGAGTATAGTCCACATGTGACAATCATCAATAAAAGACACCTCAAACCTTGACCCTTAGATAGATGGTTCCTTTCTTGGTCTCCAAACATCAGTGTGGAAAAGCTCCAAGATGTCTCCATGTATGCGTCCCTTTTTTGTGAAAGGTTGCATGTGATACTTGACAAATCGGCATGCACTGAATTTGTAAATAATATGATGCTTTGTAATATTAGGTAGTCAAGATACATGTTGATATCTGTTTATTTGCTTCAAGTTCCTATCTCCGATGTGAGCCGACCTTTTGTGCCAAACTTCTAATTTCAATAGAGTTTGTGTGCTATAATTGAAAAATGTTATATTCCTTGCGTCCTGGAGTTCAAATGTGTCTTTTCACCTTTGGAAATCTTCTTGAATCCTTAATATGGAACTTCTACTTAGGCTCCATGTTGAAGATAAATGTACAAGCTCATTTTCATATGAGCCATGCTTGGATAAATTTACCAAATATAAAGATAAAGGAAAAGTAGAGGAAAAAAGGAAAAAATAAGAAAAGAAAAAGTCTAGTCAAAACTTCATGATGAGTAAGAGATACAATATCTTGTCTTGTAGTTAGTAGCATGTAGTGGAGAAAGTGGTGAGTTAAGAAGGAGGCACAAACTTCTTCACATGCTCATTGGTTATAAATTGAAGTGGGAGCACATTCAAAACAAGGAGAGAAAGAGGCAAGAGCTCCCAGTAGTCGGATCTAGCCATTTTTTCATTTTGGTTTTCCCTTAGACTCCTTCTAGCCGCACGTCAGTTTGTACACAGCTCTGTTGCAGAGCTCATATCTCAGTGCATATGTAACCATTTTGTGTGTTTAAACATTCATTGGAAAGCTTATCTCATGTACTTTCTGATATCAAATATCTCTTTGAAATCTTATGTAGTTTGTGAGCTATCAGTGAAAGAGTGAAGTCCAGTTTTTCAGTATACCTGTGTAGATAGGTAGTCTATTTTGGTCAGTTCAGTTTCCTCACCAAAACATATCCAAATTACGTGATTTTTGTTTTCTTGGAAAGCTCTTGGCATCTACTTTCACTGTCTCAAATATCTCATTCAGATCATTCATACTGTGTGAGATATCTGTCAGAGAGTAAAGTCCAGTTTTATAGTGTACTTATGTGTGCAGGTGGTCTATCTTGGTGAGTTGAGTTTCCTCATCAAAACTCATCCAAATTACTTGATTTTTAGCTACTTGGAAAGCTATTTGTGTCTAATTTCTCTATATCAAATATCTTTCTCAAAGGATATATATTCAGAGAGCTATCAGTCCAAGAGTGAAGCTCAGTTCTTTAGCATACCTGTGTGGACAGGTAGTTCATCTTTGTCAGTTGTGTTTCCTAATCAAAACTTGTCCAAATTAAGTTATTTATAGCTTGTTAGAAAGCTCTCTTTGTCTACTTTGATTGACTAAAGGCTCCAGTCCATTTGAGTTTTGTATTGAGAGCAGCAAGCTATCTAAGGTGCAGCTATTTGTCCAAGTGCTGGACATACAAGGGCTCACTACACACTTCCGTTGCGCATAGGAGAACTCATTCTCCACAGTTGGTATCAGAGCAAACTTGGTGCTGAAGCTTCATCAACAGAGCTGGAGATAAAGAAAAGCAAAAGAGGAGCTATAAAACAAGGAGGAGCTTCACAAACGCAAGAGCAAAGGACTATAACTATTCAAGGTAACTCTCAAAGTCTTTGATACTCTTCAATGGCTGACTTGGGCCAACAAGTAGAGAAGTTGGATAAGGATAACTATCCAGTGTGGAGGTTTAGAATGACCAACTACCTAATGGGCAAAGGCTTATGGGGTATTGTGAGCTGTGATGATGCTCAACCTCAAATCAATCAAGCTATGGCCACCGAAGTCCAAAAGAGGCAAGCAAAAGAATGGGAGGAGAGGAATAGGAGAGCCATGTTCCTTATTTTGCAAGTCATTACTAATGCTATGGTAGGTCATATTCAACATCTAGAGAAAGCTAAGGATGCTTGGGAAGCTCTTGAAAGGATGTATTCAACAAATACCAAAGCTAGGAAACTTCAACTCAAGAATGAGTTGAACACAATCAAGAAAAGTTCGAGTCAATCCATAGCTAAATATACTTTGAAGATTAAGGAGCTAAGCGATGCTTTAGCTTCTATTGGCACAACAGTTGAAGACAAAGATCTTGTGTGTTATACTCTCAATGGCTTGAGAGAAGATGAAAGATGGAAGCCTTTCATAACTTCCATTAACTTGAAAGATGTATATCCAGGTTTTGAACAACTAATCCCTCATCTTGTCACAGAAGAGCTTAGGTTCGGTGGTCCCAAAGGAAAGGACAGCCACAACCAAATGTTATATGCAGGTCGAGGTAAAGGAAGAAACTCAAGAGGAGGCTCAAGAGGAAAAGGAAGAGGTCACAACCACTCCAACTACAATCAAAACAATTCGGAAGACAACAAGGATGCATCAAATGCCAACACACAAGGAAGAGGTCGAGGTAGAAGTAGAGGAAGAGGCCAAAGCTCCTACAATTCTCATAAAGGTATAACATGCTATCATTGTGGTAAAGTAGGACACTATGCTAGTGATTTTTGGCTGAAGAATGGAAGACCAAATGGAGGCAATCAAAGGAACCAAAGCAACTATGCAAGCACCTCAAGTGAAGGAAGCAAGGACACACTACTTGCAATGAGACATGAGTATAGAAGCTGTTGTGAAGATGACAAAAAATGGTACATTGATTCAGGTTGTAGTAACCATATGTCATGCCAAGGAAGTTTGTTCACTAATCTACAGGTACCAAGTGGAAAAGGATGTGTTGAAACAGGTGATGATACTCAACACATGATTGAACACATTGGAGATATAAGGCTTGGAGATACAAGCAGAGCAAAGGTACTATCTAATGTTCTTCATGTTCCTACAATTTCAAAGAACTTGATTTCAATAGGACAAATGGTAGAGAAGGGTTATCATGTCATATTCAATGAGAATGGGTGCTTCATAAAGAATCCAAAAGAAGGCTTCAAGGTCATTGCTCGAGGTAGAAGAGAAGGAAGGATGTTCACTTTGGATGTCCAACATCCACATGGAAAAGTCATGTACATTCAATGTGGGAATAGGAAGATTTCAGAGCTGGACTTATGGCACAAAAGAATAGGACACATCAACATTCCAAAGCTGAAGGACATGAGCAAACATGAAGTGGTAAGAGGTCTTCCAAAATTTAATAGCATTGGACTACATGAGTTATGTGAAGCTTGTCAACTAGGAAAGCAAACGAGGCAGCCATTCAAGAGGAGCAATTATGTGGCTCCAAATGTCTTGGACTTGATACATACGGATGTATGGGGACCAACCCAAGAGGCATCAATGGCTGGTAATAGATTTTTTGTCACCTTCATTGATGATCACTCAAGAAAGGTTTGGCTATTTTGTATGAAGCAAAAATCAGAGGTGTTTTCTATATTCAAAAGATTCAAAGCTGAAGTTGAAAAGGAAACAGGAAGGTCTATCAAAACCTTAAGGTCCGATGGTGGAGGAGAATACTTCTCCAAAGGATTTTTAGATTTTCCACAAGAGAATGGGATCAAAAGGCAATTCACTTGTAGGTATACACCACAACAAAATGGAGTAGTTGAGAGGAAAAATAGGCAAATTGCTGAAATTGCAAGATGCATGCTCAACGAGATGAAGGTACCATTGTACTATTGGGCTGAAGCTACCACAACCGCCATTTACTTGATGAACAGGTGCACAACATCGGGAATACATCACTTGACTCCTGAAGAGGTATAGTCCAGTAAGAAACCTGATCTTACACACCTCAAAGTCTTTGGATGTGTTTGCTTTGTTCACATTCCACAAGAAGTTAGAACAAAGATGGAACCAAGGTCAGAAAAATGCATTTTCATCGGCTACTCGACGGAGCAAAAAGGATACAAGTGTTACAACCCTAGAACAAAGGAATTAAGAGTCTCGTGAGATGTGGTCTTTGATGAACTAAGACCATGGTATGAAGATAAAGGAAAGGAAAAGGTTCTTGAAGAAGATTGTGATGATTATGCAGGAAAAAATCAAAGAGAAATTCAACAATCAAGCACAAAGGCTTCAGGTCCAGAGGCATCTACATCAAATGAAGAATGTTCAACATGGAGGGGGAGCCATTCTTTGTCTCCAAATTCAGCTCATAGTAGAGCCAAAGATGCAAGTGCTACTCCAAACAGTGAGGTAGATGCAAGTGAAGAAGAATATGAAGAGGTAATCACTCCGATGGTAAAGCTAAATAGGTTAAAGAAGCAACTCTCTAAAGGCAATGAAAGAAGATCTTCAAGGACAAGGTATCCAACTCAAAGGTTGAGTTATGATAGTTTTATGGCGACACATTTTGCATACATGATGCAGGTTATCAAAGACAAAGAGCCTGAGACATATGAAGAAGCTTGCACACAAAAGGAATGGAAGCAAGCTATGAAAGAGGAGATCAAAGCTCTCAAAGATAATCACACATGGGAGCTAGTGCCAAAGAAAAAAGGTATGAAGATTTTTCCAAACAAATGGGTGTTTAAAGTAAAGAGGAATGCTGATGGTTCACTAGCTAGATATAAAGCTAGATTAGTTGCCAAAGGATTTAAACAAACACAAGGATTAGATTATGATGAAGTTTTCAGCCCCGTTGCAAGGATGGGAACTATCCAAACCTTAATAACAATTGGTGCTTCAAGGAGATGGCCATTATATCAACTCGACATCAAAAATGCCTTTCTCAGTGGAGAACTACAAGAAGAGGTATACATGAGTCAACCGGTTGGATTTGAAGATGAAAACCATCCAGATTTTGTTTGCAGGTTGAAGAAGGCACTTTATGGCTTGAAGCAAGCACCAAGAGCATGGAATCAGAGATTGGTAGAGTATCTAACTAAGTGTGGATACAACCCAAGTAGTGCAGATCCTTCGTTGTACATGAAGAAGGAAGAAAATAGAGAGGTATATATTTGCATATATGTCGATGACCTCATCATAACAGGAAACGATGTTACAGGGATCAAAAGATATCAAAAGGAAGCTTGGTAAGGAGTTTAAAATTTCAGATCTTGGGGAGCTGAAATATTTTTTAGGAATCGAAGTTGTTTATGGAAAGAGTGGCATCTACTTGATGCAAAGGAAGTACTTGTTGGATGTTCTTTTCTGATTTGGAATGAGTGAATGCAAACCACTCACTCAACCCATGGACACAAATACAAAGATTTGTTCAAATGATGGAGAACCATTGGAAGATGTAACGACATACAGAAGCATTGTAGGATCATTGATCTATGCAAATATTACAAGACCTGATTTGTCTTATGTTGTTGGTGTAATTTCTCAGTTTATGCAAGCCCCAACAAGTGAACACTTAAATTCAGCCAAGAGAGTGTTGAGATACATAAAGCATACAATTAATCATGGTTTTTTTTATAAGTTTGATGAAGAATTGCAGGTCAAAGGCTTTAGTGATGCTGATTGGGTAGGCTCAAAGGAAGATAGAAGATCAACCTCAGGTTATGTGTTCATGATAGGAAGCAAACCTATCACGTGGAGCTCAAAGAAACAACCTACTGTTGCACTTCCATCTATGGAGGCTGAATATAGAGGATTAGATTTTGCCACATGTGAAGCAATGTGGATTAAAAAGCTTTTGGCTGATCTTGGAGTGCACCCATTTTGTCATTTTGGTTTTCCCTTAGACTCCTTCCAGCCGCACGTCAGTTTGTACATAGCTCTGTTGCAGAGCTCATATCTCAGTGCATATGTAACCATTTTGTGTGTTTAAACATTCATTGGAAAGCTTATATTGTGTACTTTCTTCATATCAAATATCTGTTTGAAAGCTTATGTAGTTTGTGAGCTATCAGTGAAAGAGTGAAGTCCAGTTTTTTAGTATACCTGTGTAGATAGGTAGTCTATTTTGGTCAGTTCAGTTTCCTCACAAAAACATATCCAAATTACGTGATTTTTATTTTATTGGAAAGCTCTTGGCATCTACTTTCATTGTCTCAAATATCTCATTCAGATCATTCATAATCTGTGAGATATCTGTCAGAGAGTAAAGTCCATCTTTATAGTGTACTTATGTGTGCAGGTGGTCTATCTTGGTGAGTTGAGTTTCCTGACCAAAACTTATCCAAATTACTTGATTTTTAGCTTCTTTGAAAGCTATTTGTGTCTACTTTCTCTATACCAAATATCTTTCTCAAAGGATATTCAGAGAGCTATCAGTCCAAGAGTGAAGCTCAGTTCTTCAGTATACCTGTGTGGACAAGTAGTTCATCTTTGTCAGTTGTGTTTCCTAATCAAAACTTGTCTAAATTAAGTTATTTATAGCTTGTTAGAAAGCTCTCTTTGTCTACTTTGATTGAATAAAGGCTCAAGTCCATTTGAGTTTTGTATTGAGAGCAGCAAGCTATCTAAGGTGCAGCTATTTGTCCAAGTGCTGGACATATAAGGGCTCACTACACACTTCCGTTGCGCATAGGAGAACTCATTCTCCACACTCCATACTTTGTAAAACTCACTTTTAATCCCTTCTCAACAATTTAACCTACACTTATCAAATTCTTAGTAATGCTAGGTACATAGAGAACTATGCTCAACAAATTCATGTTACCATTTGATGTCTTCATATTTCCAATCTTTTCCACAAGGTGCCTTGTGTCATCTCATATTTGCGCTTCATGCTTGTTCTTGTAGTCTTCCAAATCTGAGAGTAGTGCTAAAATTCCCTACTAGATTTTAACATCCAAAATCAATATAGAATACATGTTCATCTAGTTTACCTCCTTTCATAGTTATGTTCATGAGTAGAAGAGATTTGTCTTTTGATTGATCATTAGTATGATTGTTGTAGTCACTCCTTAATTGTAACCTCCTTGATAGTTGTTGTTGAAGTTTTTATTGTTATTATAGTCATAGTTGTTATTGTATTTGCCTCTAGGAGCTCCATATTCTTCTCTATTGTATCATCTTCCTCTCTAGTTTCTTGGATTCTTGAAGAAAACCTCAGTTATATGATTTGTGAGTCCACATATGGCACAAGGTGAGGATCTTTAAGATCTCCCCCTTCCTTTCCTACCCCTTTTTCCTCTTCCTATTGGAATTCTCTCTCTACCTGCAAAGTTATCTTTTGAGGTACTTGCTTCATCTTCAAACTTCTTCCTGATTCCTTTGGCATATTTACTTCTACCTTTACTAGTGGATAGGGCAGAGACTATTGGATAGGGCAAAAGATTGATAACCTTTTGATGTATTTGTATTCTTCATAATCTTGTTTCATGAATGAAGAGTTGTCCCATGAGTGTGTTGAAATATGGTACATGCATATGCATGTATAAGTCCATGGTAGTGGTAAATGCTTCTTACTTATCATCTTTTTTTATTCCATTGATGACTTGTTTGACTATTTGATCTTCATCTATTACTTCTCCAATGCTTCCTAATTGATCATTTATGTCCTTTATACCGGTGAGAAAGTCAATGTCATTCTCATTGGGTTGCTTCTTAAGAGATGTGAAATTTGTCCATACTTGATTTTCCTTGGCCTTGGTGCTTGAAAAGAAGAATGCTTCAAGTGCATGGATCTCTTGTGAAGTCTCACAACCCCTAATGTGTGGAAGTAAGAAATCAAAAATACAATTTAGAATATATGACCTTGTCAAAGCATCCTTTCATACCACGTATTCAACCTCTCTCTCTTCTTGAATTTTTTGTCCTTTAATCCTTAGCATAGGCATCAACTCATCTTCTGAAATGTATCCATGGAGATTTATTCCTTGCAGATATGCTTCCATCATTTGAGACCATGTTGAGTATTTACTTGGATCCAATTTACTAACTGAAGAAAGAAAACCATCACCCATAATGTATCTATTATGATGATGTTATGATAGCACTATGAGGAGGTGATGGCATAGTACAACGATGAGAGGGTCTTTGCAAAATCTTGCTCTAGACCAACCTATTTCTTGCTTCGACACTATAATAGACTCTCTAATCTTCCAAATGACACACTACTTCCAGATTTTGAGAATGAAGAGAAAACCTTCTATTTATTGAAGAAATAGCTCACAAAAATTCTTGATATTAGATGCTTGAGTCAAGCCACATTACTTCTAGATTTTGAGCATGAAGAGAAACCTTCTACTTATGATAGGAAGCACTCACACAAATGCTAAGTGCTCCCAACTTGCTGTGAAGTGATCAAAATCCTTTTGCATATTTCAAATGGGAAGTTAAGTGAGCGAATGCAAGTTATATAATTAATTTAGAGTGACTAAAGAGTGATTAATGTACATAAGAACTCATAGGTGTGATCCCCACACTTTTAGGAAATAGATAGTGCATATACACAATAATAGATATTGCTTCATATATCTCTAGACATATTTCAATTATCAAAATACTAAATAAAAAAGCTCATATCATTGTCACCTTTATCATCCAAGCGTTGGGTGAAAGAATGAGACCATAGATTCACTTGAATGACTCTATGAAGTCCATAGACTTGAATTGTACATAGACAACAATAGACAATACTTCAAGATGATGATATATCTTCAAGTATATGCATCGAAATGTAAATTAAAATTCTTGGAGGTGTTGGAGGAATCAAATGGATATGAGATAAGTACAATTTCCACTCAATATGTGAGTGAGACCTCTACTATATTCCGTGACTTCTTCACTAAACTAAATATAATCTTTTCTCCTTGATTTTAGTAGGTAGTTGCTGATTGATTCTACCAAAAATATTCTACTCACTTTTGAGTTTTCTAACTAGATTTGAATTCAAATATGAATAGTCACTTTTGGCTCTCTTTAGAACTACTTTGATTCTTGACTTTCCATAATAAAAGACTTTTACAATAGGTAAAAATGTATTGAGGCTTATCCATATGAATGAACTAAGGATATATGTATACACACACATTGTTTCTCATAGTCCAATGTAATCCATAAATATGGTCAAGCACTTAGGCTTGCCATATGTACCAACAACCATCGCCATGTAACACTCCCCCCTCCTAGATCTTGTCATCCTCGACAAGGTTGCTTCATACTTTGAGTGGGTGAATTTGCAAAGTCGGATCGTCCAAGTGCTTGTCTTCGTCCTTGGTGTGTAGATCTTCATGAATTTTGTGGAGTCCACTACAAAATTGTTGTGCTTCTAGGTTTTCTGTCTACTGCCTAATGGCTTCAACTTTATCTATCTTTGATGCCCTCAAGTAGTGCATATGCATGGGGGATAGAAAGTAGGTGCCTTATGCATATTCATGTAATGTATCCCTATGCATGCATACTCTAGAAATGCAAATAGAATAATGGTGCAAAATATGGGTCTTGAGCTAGATACCCAAGGGTATATCATAGGTGAGGGTTCCTAACCTAGTAGGTAAGGTGCAAGAGATCATACCTGAAGTGAAGTCAGCAATCCTCCTACATCCTCGTCTCCAAAAAGAAAGTGTGTAGGTTGATTGGTTATGCTCCGCAATGATGGTCTACTACTCAATGGATCATGATGAAGAATAAACATAGACTTATGAATAAATATGGCAAGTGTTTTTGTTTTTTGTTTTTTCATTTTTTCCTTTTTTATATTTTTTCTCTTTTTTTCTTTTTTTCTCTTTTTTATTTTTCTCTCTTTTTCTATAATAAGTATATGAAAAATACCCATGCATTGATAGCATTATAAGGGTGAACGAATTGCTCCAAGAATGCTACAAGAGAAGTGCTAACTGATAGGTGAAAATATAACTGCTCTATTCCCCGTCTCCTAGCATGTATCATACATGAAAATCTCTCATAGATGTCTTGAGTGGGATGTCCCTGAAGCTTCCTTGATTTTCCTTTTGAGAAAATTAAGGATTTGTAACTTGCACTCGTGATCTTGGATCATAGAAGTGTCTGCAATATCTAGATGGTCTTCTCCCAAGAGATCATGAGCCTATCCCAATACCTTGGCCTATCTTCTCATACCTTTTTGTGTGCTATTTCCATCTATAGTGCATAATCTACTCATCTCTCAATGATGGCCATAAGACATGGCAAGAATATTTCAAGCACTATGCTCAGAAAACCCACTCACAAAAGCATCTTTGAAGGTTTTGATATAGTGGAATGAAAGGAGTATTATTTCTAAATAATAAGTCAATAAACAGATAGATCAAATAATAAAAAACCATTGATATGGAAGCCAATGGCCTCAATGTTTACTAAACATAGGTGTTGAAATGCATTAACACATGCCTATATCATGTTGTGCATTTTGTGTGTCATGTAAAGTGGAATGTTTGGTGCATGCTCTGTCTTATAAGAATACTTGATGACTTTGAGCACGTAATCATGGGTCATCTTGTTCTTTCGTGTTGATAGGAGCTTATGATAATTTATCCAATATTTTTGAATTGTGCGATCTCATCGTTCTTGAAGAAAGTCGCAAGGATTCTTGCACCTAGGGATAGGATGGCAGCTTGGGTCCTTCTGCAAGAAGGGTGGTAGCAACTCAAAATGCTTGCAATAGTTGGGGTTTTTGGTATAAATTCCTTCTTCCAAGGGGCATCATACAACTTTTCTACCAAGTTTGCAAGGACTTCCTCATCATAAAGCAAATTGTCATTGAGTGCCTTCCCAACTTAATGGGTGAAGTACTACATCTCCTATTCTTTCATGAGGATGAATAGAGTTGGCATCTAGTATAGAAGTTGTACTGGTTTCCTTAATGCTAGTACTTTTTCCAAACTAATTAATAATATTTCTTTTTCAAATTCCACAAAAATCTCATTCATATCTTGTATGTAGAGTTCTTTTCTCCATGTCTATAGCTTCTTGAAGGAAGGACAGTCTTGAAATTCCACCTCTATAGGGAACATGAGCTCATCAACCTTTAATACTTCCTTGAGATTAGATAATGTTGGTGAAGCATGCTCAAATCGAGGAGATGGAGGTGGTGTAGGTGATCTAGCAGCTTCATCTATAGGGATAAGTGAGGGTAGAGGTTTCTCTGTGTTCAATAGATCGCCACTTGGTTCTAAAGAGCCTCATTCTCATCCTTGTATTGATGAAGGAATGTATTTTCTCTTCAATCAATGTCCGAAATAGGGAGATCTTCTGTGCATTGATGTGGGCTGCCTGACAGAGTGCACGATCATGGCTGGCCCTTATCTCATGTAGTGAATTCATTAGTTCATGTTCCTTACCTCAATTTCTTCTTTTTTTTTTAATATAAAGGAAGTTCGTAGTTTTTCAATTTCTTCTTTTTTTTTCAATTTCTTCTTGCTATAAGCATAGTTTTTCATCTAATTATGAATGTACTATGGAACCTTTCAGAAGTTGTATATTAGATGGTATTTGGTGGTATCTCCATAAATTCTAGGATTTTCATGTTGAGGAATTGTTCTAGCATGTACTCTTATCCTTTCTACTCTTCTTTTCTTCATTTGTCTTCATTTGGAGCTACATCTTTGGCAGAGCTTCCCTAGTAGAGAGAGTACTTACTAGCATGATCAATCTCACCACATCCTCTTGTGTTGTTGAAAGGTTTGCCTTGGTTTCCTCACGTTATGTTCTTTCATCATGTAATTCCTATTGTAGCATTTCTAACTCATGTGTAACATATTCAATTGCTTTAGGCTACTCCACTCTTACTTTTTTCTTTGCAAAATACATTTGGTACTCTGGTAAGAGTGTTAGTATCATCCACATCTTTTCATCCAATGAAGAGGATGGAGGTGCGACCATATGGAAAATTGATGGTATGGTGTCAACAAGTGGTGATAGTATAGGAAAAGGTGTGGAAGGGGATGGGATGTCCAATGTGTTGAAGGTGGTTCAATGGTAAGTGGTGGTATGGGTATGGGTAAAGGTACCTCTTCATACTTTTTTTGGGCTATATCAACATATGGCTTTGAGATTGTTCTTGATGATGTAGCCTCATAATGATGATGATACCTATGATTCAAATGAGTCAAGGGAAGGAGAAGAGGAACTTATAGATGTTGTCAGAGTAGGAATTTTCTCCTTCTCCACTCCCTATTGTTCTTGTTTCTTCTTTTAGACCTTAGAAGGCTTATTAGGAGGGGTTAGCTTCTTCTTGGAAGGAATAGTCTTTGTTGGGAAATTCTTAGACAAGAAGGAGTTTGAGGGTTTGTAGGAGAAAAAGGAAGAAACAAGAAGAGAAAATACATCTGGAAGCTTCTGTCGATTGATTACAGTAAGACAATTAAAATGTTGAAGTACAAGACAAGCCAATACCTCTGTGCACAATCCCACAAAGTGCCCAATTACAAAATACCCAATATCCCAAAGTCTTCTTGCCGCCGGCCTCCTCTGCACCAGACCTCCACCTGCTTCAATCTTATCCTTGTGCACACCTTGCACCAAGCTTCCACAAAGGGGGAGGAGTGAATACCTTCTATCGGCACGCGCCCACTACAATGGGACCTTGAGATACTTGGGGGGACTAGCTTAGCACACTCTGCACAATCCCTTAGGCACTCCCCATGCACTCCTTCACTTCCACTTCTCTGCGTCGCACACTGGTGACTCTTGCACTTCTCTCTCTTGCTTCCTTAGACTATGCTCTCTTGCTTACTCTAAGATTGGTCCAAGAATGGCCCTTGCCTTGATTTGAGTGTGTCGATCACGTACGCTCCTAACTGCAATAGCATCTTGGTGCTCACTTTGATGTCCCAAGATTGTCTTTTCAAGTGGCAGCCAACGACTCACTGTTTTGTCCTGTAGTGACTTTAGTCTAAAACCAAAAATTTTAATGGGGGGCCATACTTTCACCTGTGCGTACACTTTGCCGCTTCACATACCTTCATGTTTCCTTTTAAGTCTTCACTTTTGCACATAAGAGGGGGTTCACCTGAACCTTCCAAAACACTTTAAAACACCCTTTGAACCTTAGGGAAATTAGAGAAAATACCTCTGCAACCTGCAACCCATTTTCTCCAATTTACCCTTTGTGGACAATTCATTGTGCACTACCTGTGCACTTTGACACCTGCACTTACACACTTTGATTTTGCACCTGTTGACTTTGACCTTGACCTTGTTGACTTTGACCAGTTGACTTTGACCAACATGACTTTTATGGGCTCAACAGTCTTCTAATGTATGGTTGTCAAATCCAAGGCTACTTGTTGATGTTTTCTTGCAAAATCCTTGGCCATCTCCTCCTCTCCATCCAGCTAAGAGAGTCTTACAATTCGACCAGTGGGATTGGCTTTGTACTATGGCTAATCAAGGTATGAAAAGACATTGAGAAGTCTCAAGAATTACCTCTTGTTGCACTTGAGCTTTCCCTTTCCTACTCATTGTTGGAGCTCTAGTGTGGAACACGGATACACGTGTGATGCTATGTTTTAGAGTGTCCCTATCTATCATTAGAAGGATGTCTTCTTTGCAATTTACACACTGATAAATGATCTTGATGAACATTGTACCTACACCAAATAAGTTAAGAGAAAGAATGAAAAGCACTTTTCCCTCTGAGAAGCTGATAGAACATATCTAATTCATGTTTCTGTATTGAAATTGGTATTCAAATGTGCAAGAAAGCATTGAAAATTTTTTGATGGGTTATGTGTACCTATATTGGTCGTTCATGCAAAAGTATACATGGAATAATCTAATTCCCAACTCTAAGTTAGGATGCTACATCTTCTCAAATGTTTTGAAAGAAGTACTCTTTGGCATTACAATTGTGGTATTTACATCAAGTAGTGGAAACTTAAGTCACATGTTATGGCCTTCCTATCTATAATGATCATCTCTCTCTGGTTTGAAAAATTGGTGATAGTAACGGTCCCTAGTATCCTCTTATGAACTTTGAACATGGAGAGAAACTCCACACACCTCTCTGCATCTAAATGCACTAGTGGATTTTTGAGCAAGGCATCTATAATTAAGTTCTTCCATGTTGCTACCACCTTTGGATCTCGGTTAATCTCATAAAACTTAGAGATGAGGTACAACATTGACAAAGTCTTGTGGTGTGCCATGGTGATACACATAGATATCCATTGTGGTAGGATATAGGAGCTCTTTTTATCTCTTGTTCAACCAAAAAGAATTTATTGTAGTGACACACTTCTCTAGTAAGTTGGTTCCTAACGTCTCCAATACTCACTCTTTTGTTGGTCTTCTAGATGAAGTAACTTTCATCTTGTCCATACTACCTATTGCAAAAATGTTAGAAACATTTTTTCATAGTTAAGTTAATGAGTTAGGGTATGTTAAAATATAATACAAAATATATACAGTGATAAATGTGTATGTGCCTCTAGTGCGTAGGATTCTCAACCATGTCTCATGTCTATTAGAGGAACGCAAAAGAAAAGCTCATTATGAAAAAAACAAGGTTGAGTAGTTTAGTATAGGGCTTCTAACATAGAAGCATTCCTATAGTCTAGTTCACTTGAAGAAATATCTGATTTATCAATGGATTTATCTAGAGAATTCAAAAATGATCCTATGATAGATGCATCAAATGAATACAAATAAGTTTTATAGTTTAGTACCCACTTAAGAAAACTTCTAACTAACTTAGAAATTGGAGTTTGCTTTTTTGATGCACTTAGTTTTCAATGGTGTGGTCAAGGAGCTGTGACTACTCACTTTAGGGTTTCCTTTTTTATACCCATTTGGTAGAAGTGATAACTTATGAACTTGGGTTTTCTATCCTATGGGGTTTTGATTTCTCATTTTGTATGAGGATAGGTTGAGGTGTAGTGTTCTTGGAGTTTGCTTTATGGGAGGATATCACTCATTGTTTTGCACTCAATATAATCTCTGGGATCCAAAATTATTATTGTCCTCATTGATCTTGAAGGAGAACCTTAGGGACTTAGATTTATCAAATCTTGGTAGGTGCACAATGATGATATGCTCTAGCATGTGGTGGAGGATCAGTAGTAGCCTTCTCTTGATCTTCATTGGATGTAATGTGGAAGATCTTTGTTGAAGTTTGTGGATCTTCTATTGATCTCTCTTCTCTATTGATTGAGATGGATCCTCACATTCACTCTTGATGGTAATGTCCTCACATGAAGAGACTATTCAAAGTACAAAGAAATGAGAGTCATGTGGTCGAGCAAAATCAACATCACAAGAAGTAGCCATGAAAGGAATGGACCCTTCAACAAGACTAAGAACTCTAGTAATCACTCTAGAAATGCTTCTAAGCAAGGCTCCATCAACTCATCCAAGAAGTTTACATGCAGTTATTGTGGGAAATTAGGGCATATTGAGAAGTTTTGCTACAAGAAAAAGAAAAATTCTAAAGCATCTACATCTAAGAATCAAGCTAAGTATTCTATCCATCAATCTCATTCTTCAAGTGAAGATCTCTTCATCTCAATAGAGGCCAATGCGCTAATCACTTCTAACTCATCACATGAATGGATATTTGATAGTGGTGCAACCTCCCACATGTGCAAGGACTATGAGTCATTTTAGGAGCTAGAAGATCACAAAGTCGAAGTGTACTTAGGAAGTAACAAGTCTTCCAATTGAAAGGGAAGGCAAAGTACAAATTAGGAATCACAAAGGATAATGAAAAGCCTTATCCAATATACTCTTTGTATAAAAAATTTGCATGAATCTCCTATCAGTTGAAGCTATTATGGGTCATCAAAAACAAGTTCTCTTCAACAATATATCAAGGAAGATGATTAATCCTAGCACTTATGACAGCATAGGCCCAGGCATCGAGGATAAAGGCTTGTACCTGCTTTCTTGCTTCCTCACTAAGGAATCCATTTCCACACTATGGAACCAGAGATATGTCCATACATCATACTTAACCGAAATCTCAGCACCTCAATTGGTTAAGGGACTACCAAAATTCAGGCAAGTGCAAGATATATGCCAAGATTGCACTCAAGGAAAGCAACATAGTGCTCTTGTTCCAAAAGAGGTTTCCACGCACCAAGGAATCTTGTCCTAGTCCACATGAACCTCTGTGGACCAATGAATACCCCATCACTAAGTGGATCACTCTACTTCTTTCTCTTAATAGATGATCACACTATATACATATGGGTCTACTATCTCAAGCCTAAGTCAGATACATTTTCTAAGTTTAGAGAATGGGTCTAACAAGTTGAGAATGAGGCATCCGGTTTAGTAAAGATAGTGTATTAGATCTGATGGAGATGGTAAGTTCATCAACTATGACTTTGATAACTTCCTGAAGTAGAAAGGTATCAAAAGGCAAGTCACCCAGCCTCATGCACCATACCAAAACGGAGTTGCTGAAGGAAAGATTGTAGTGTCATGGAAATGGCATGCACTATGCTTCACAACAAAGCTTACCATTCAAATCTTGGGTCAAAGCCATACATACCACAATACATATCATCAATAGAGGCTTCACAAGCGACTACATAACAAGACTCCATTTGAAACCTAATATGGATGAAATCCCAATGTAAACTACTTTAGAGTGTTTAGAAGTGAAGCATTTGTACATGTGCCTAAAATCAACATAAGCTGGCATCTAAGTCTAAGAAGCATCCATTAATTGGATATAGTGAATAGTCTAAGTCATATAGACTGTACAATATAGAAAATCACTCCATCACCATTCAAAAGATGTAATCTTTGATGGAGCTTCAAAGTACTCAATTAAAGATCCAAGTTCTAGTTTGAGTCCACCTATCTATACTTTTGAGGGGACTAGGAGATCTCAAAGGCTCATTGAGAAACAACAACAAGAACAAAGTCACTATGTCAATTATGCACTTATGCACTAGCTTCTGCAAATTCCAAAACCTTCCAACTTTAAAGAAGCTCAAGGCCAACCTGAGTGGGAAGAAGATATGCAAACAAAGATGGATGCAATCCAAAGGACCAATACGTGGAAACTTGTTTCAAAGTAGGCAATCAAATTAATATGACCCCATATGTACAACAAAGACTGTTTGAGGCAAAAAAATGGGGAATCAAGAAGCTCCTGAAAAAGAGCACAACATTGACAATCTTGATATATCATGCACAAGAAATTCAAGACCACTTACAGCCAATGTCTTCAACATTGGAAATGACCAAATATGTGAAATCCCTTTTGTTCCTAAGAACAAAAAAGTCGATGCTTCCACCGACGAGGTCAGAAAAAGTTCCATGCCAAGAATGAGAGGACCTAAAAGAGCCAAAGATTCTGAGAAAGTTACTATCACTCCATCAGCCAAAAGGACTCACACAGTACCAACATCTACATTAGCTAAACCACCTCCTATTACAAAGGCATAATTGGAAGAAGCTTTACAAGCTACTCATACATATATGGAAGTTCAAGTCAATCTCAATGTCTAAGGTCACCATTACCACCAAATGAGTGAAGGTAACGACAAGAAACATGCAAGCAAGATGCTATCTTGGATGTCACAATGTAAAGAGCTAGGCTTGGAGAAATCAAGCTCTTATTCGGGTTCTCAGAATGGAGAAGATCAATCCACATTCAATGCTTGAATACAAAAGTGACAATGATGGTAGATGGGATGAATTAGATCAAATGGTCAATGAGCAAGAAGCCATTAGTCAACATCAAGAACCAAAGAAAGATAAAGAAGAGGAAGCCGATGATGAAGTTACACCAAGGCCCTGCATGGACTTCACTATCAAGATAAACCCCACTACCAACTTACAAATTAAAGAGACTCCTTTCAACACTGCCATGGAAAACCTTTATATCAAACAAGAATCACCACAACAAAAGATGACTAAACAACCTATCATTTCCATTTGAGTTATGGCATAACCCTCTCATCTGGATGTACATATTATGAGTAGCAGCTCTAAAGCACCTCTAAAGAAACATGCAAGACAAACCAATATGAATATACAAATAATGCAACCATTCAATGAGACTTTGCATAGTCCAAGGCAAGAATGTAGAAGCTAAAGAACCACTTAGAGTTATACTCAAAATTTGGATTAATATAGACATGGCACAACTAAAACCTATTGTGAAGCATATGATTCATACTGCCATGGATATGCAACAATAATTAATAAATGTTGATCCAAAATATGAATAGCCACAGATATCAACTCAGAGACACTCACAACAACCAAACCCTAAAAGGAGGAAGCCCAAAGGCAACATACACAAGTGTGGATTCCAGGGAAGACTCTAGAGACAACAAAAAACTATCAAGGTATCAGATAAAGTACTTGTGCTTCAAGAGAAAAATATTCCAAAGCCTCCCCACAATTGATGACAACCAAAGTCAAACAAGCAAGGAATCCATATAAGCAGAGCAAATTCATATGGATGATCAAGACAAAAGATGTAGCACTACTGCAAAGAAAACTTGAATTGAAGGAAGATCAATGTAGAGATACAAAGACACATCAAGTGTGGAAACCAAAGATTACACAACAAAAACAACAGTTGGAGAAGTAGTGTTAGGATCGCACACATGCAGATTTGAATGCACCTAGAGTATGCACAACAGGGCCACACTACAAGGCCTCGCATTCAACACATGGATTCCTTAAGATTGTTTAGTGGTGCACATTTCCTTCGAAGGGAATAGATCTTCACTTGTACTCTAGTAATATAGGATTCCTACTAACCATAACTAACTTTTCAGTTTGACTATTACTAAACCATTTGTTTTATTTTTACTTTTATTTTTAAACAAATAAAAAACCACAAAAAATATATATATCTTCTTGAGTGTTAGGGACAACAAGTCAATGATCAAGTTAATTTGAGATGGGAATCACTTGAAGAATGGATATCAAATGCATGAGCTCCATGGAATTCCTTACAATTTTTCTACACTCTCATGTTACAATGTGAAATTAAGGCTAGAGTTCATTGGTTAAGGGATGATCAACCTACGGGTGATTGAAAGAAAATTGGAGAAGCTTGGAAAGTTGAGTTGTCAAGTGGTGAAGTTCGTCTTGCAAACTGGCATAGGACCAGCCCTCGCTCTTTGGATATGTAAAGTAGACCTTGTAGGCTTGTTGTTAGTGCAATAAAACAAAATAGGTTCTTTGGAACATCAACATGAACAAGTTGATGCAAAACAGATAACTTGCACCTTGACTAGCTCACAAAAAACCTTCTAAAAATGGATGGAAGTTGTGACTTCAAACAATGAGACTAGCCAAATTGGAAAAAATCCTCTTAAGGGAGCGTCATACATAGGGAAATTCATAAAATCCCTAATTTATATCAACCAATGAGGGAGCAATCACCTTAACACTGATTGGGTGTCATCCCAATTTTTTAGGGATGTGTAGAGAATGAGAGAACAGAAATGGAACCAACCAATGATCAAACAGTATATGTATTGCTTCAAATCAACACTCTAAATAATGTAAAAAGGTTTTGGAGTCTTTATATAGACTCTTGAGGATATGAACACACCTTTTTTTCATGAATTTGAGTTCAAAATTAGGCGAGTTTGATAGTTTAGATTTATTAGAATCTTTTCCTACAATCTAGGAAAAGAGAAAGTTGAAGTCATATCTACTTTTTGATTGATTGATTGAGAATCAATCCCAATCGCTTCTAAATGATGGCTTTTAACCCTTTTGGTCTTTCCTTTTACAAATATAAATACTTTGGAAATTACATAAGAAGGTGAACTCTCAATACAATAAATGAATCCAAATAAAACTCTCGAAGGAGTATATGTGGCATCATTCAAATAATGGATTTGATGAAGATCATGTCCACCTCAGGAATAATGAAAGCTTGCTGTTCCAACAGCTCCCCTCAAGCTAAAGTATGCTTGAGTTTTCATTCTATGATATGTTGAACAACTACCATAGCTTTGAATCTACAAAGCTTCCCATCAAGTGCCTTTGTCATCATGTTTGCTATTTGCTTCTCAATAGGAACAAATGAAATTTTTCCATAAGCTTCTCTCTTACAAAATGTTAATGGACTTCTATATTCTTTGTCGCATGCAAAATTGGATTTGCATCCAAATGCATGGAACTTACATTATCTCCAAGTAAGTGAGGTTTGCAATATATAAGTCCCAAATCTGAGTACAATTCTTTCAGCCATATTGCTTCTTGAGTTGCAGTAGTTAGAACTCTATATTTTGCATTAGTTGAAGATAAAGCAACTATTGGTTGCTTCTTGGAACTCCATGGCACCAATTTTGAACCTGCAAATGTTAAGTATCTAGAGGTATTTCTTCTATCATTTTTTGCTCCTACCCAATCTGCATCTAAATAGATTTTGATATCCAAATTTGAAGAGTAAGGATAATAGATACCTTCATTAAGTCTCCCTTTGAGGTACTTGAGTACTCCCTTTGCAGCATCCATGTGTGGCCTTCTAGGTGAGTGCATGGACTGATTAAGCACTCCCACACTATATGATATGTATGTTCTTGTATAAGTAGCATATATCAAGCTACCAACTAAGCTTTGATACTCTTTAGGATCATCAATCTAATCGCCTTCATAAATACTTAGTTTATGGTTCAATTCCAAAGATGTACTTGCAAGCTTTGTGTTCTCCACTCTGAACTTGATTCTCTGAGTTAGATACATCCCTTTATCTGTATAAATCACTTAATTACCTAGGAAATATGTGAGCTCACCTAAGTCATTGATTTTGAACTCCTCTTGCATGTGTCTCTTGATCCTTTGAATGCCATTCACATCATCACCAGTCACAATAATATCATCTACATATACACATAGATAGATAACCTCATTGTGATCCCTTTTGATGAATAAAGAAGGATCTGAGTTGTTAGGTTTGAAGCCTTGATCTTGAAGATATATAACCAACCTATAGTTCCAAGCTGTAGGATCTTGTTTCTATCCATACAATGCTTTCTTAAGCCTGCAAACATAAGATGTATGATTAGGGTTTTCAAAACCTAGTGGTTGTGACATGTATACCTCTTCACTTATCCAACCATTTAAGAATGGATTATTCACATCAAGTTGAAGGAGTCTCCAATTTCTTGCAGCATCTACACTTATCAATTTTCTGATTGTAGTCATCTTTGCAACTAGTGAGAATGTTTCCTCATAGTACATACCATCAAATTGTGAGCATCCTTTGGCAACTAATCTTACCTTGTAACTGCAAACTAATCCATCTGAGTTTCTTTTAACTTTATATACCCATCTACATCCAATTACCTTTTGATCGGGTGACATTGGAACCAAATCCCAAGTGTCCATCTCCTTCGATGCATCTATTTCTTCTTTCATGGCCTTTTCCCAATTAGGGTTTCCCTTTGCCTCTTAATAGGTTGAGGTTCCTCTGAAATTGAGTCCTCTTCCAAGTAGATTGAATGCTTTGTAACAAATGTGGAATCATATCCATACCATTCTGGTTGTCTTTTCTCCCTTTTTGATCTTCTAGGTGCTTGCTTGGAGCATTCTCCACACTCTTGCATCTTTGATTTACCTCTTGACTTCCATAGCTTGTAATCCTTTTCCTTTCATCTTGGTCATCATCTGTATCACTTCTTGGATCCTGGACCTATGTATCATGCTTGCTTCCTAATTGATGAGAATCATAATCAAGATCATATGTTAGAGTTAACTTTTGTTTGTCTTCATCACACCAAGACCTGTGTTCTTCAAATGCAACATCCCTACTTGTAGTGAATTGCTTTGTTGAAGGATTATAGAACTTGTAACCCATCTGAGTTGAATCATACCCAATAAACACGGTCTTTGTTTCCCTTTCATCTAGTTTACCTCTTATTGTGATGGTACATGAACATAAGCTAAATAACCAAACACCTTGCAATGTCCAAGACTAGTTTTTCTTCCATAGCATGCTTAATACAGATTCATACCTTGAAGTGATTTTGGATGGTAGTCTATTGACAAGGTACATAGCAGTTGAAATAGCCTCTGCCCATAGATAATGTGGAAACCTCTTCTTTTCAAGTATTATTCTAGTTGATCCAACCAATGTCTTGTTTCTTCTCTCTACAATTCCATTCATATGAGGAGAGTACCTAGTAGTCACTTTCCTTTTGATACCTTTATCCCACAAGAACTCATCAAACTCTTTGGAGAAGTACTCTCCCCCTCCATCAGATCTAATCTTCTTGAGTGTTCTACCTGTATTGTTCTCCACATGTGCTAGATACTTTTTGAAGCAATCAAACACTTCATTCTTACTCTTGATAAAGTACAAAATAGTCCATCTACTATGGTCATCATAAATGAAACATAATACCTTGATCCTTCCAATGAAGGTTCTTGACTTGGTCCCTATACATCTCTATGTACTAAGTCCAATAAGTTGTTGTGGATGTAGCCTTTGTGGTTGAATGGTTGTCTTTGTGCCTTCCCAATCTAACATGCATCACATCTGTTGATCATGTGTTGCTTTGATATGTTTGGCAATCCAAGAACACTTCAATCCCTGCATATATCTTTCAAGGTTCTTTCATTCACATGAGCTAGCCTCTTATGCCACACTTCAAGCTCACTTAGTGTTTGAGACTCAATGTTGAATAGAGCTATGTTTTTGGTTTCTCCTACTTCAAAAGTAAAGAGCCTACCATGCTTCTCACTTCTGGCTAACTTCTGAAGCCTTGACATGGATCTTCCACAAAAGGTCCATGTTGGGTGAACCTAACTTGCAAGCCTTTTTCAACTATTTGGCCTATACTTGTTAGGTTTTTAGTAATAGTGGGTACATAGAGAACCTTACTCAGAATGTTTGTCTTGCCATTGGAAGCTTTGAGATTACCAATCTTCTCCATATTGTGCTTTGTGTCATCCCCTATTTGAACTTCATGTCTATGCTTTGGACTTTCTAAATCAGATAGAAGTGCAATGTTGTCTCCAACATGATTTGAACATGGTGAATCTATGTATAATAAATGATCATCTTCTTTACCTTCCTTATGGCTTAGATTCATCAAGAGAAATGAGTCTTCATGTTATTGATCTTTAGAATAATTTTTGTAGTCCTTTTTGTTATGACCTCTATTGTTATTGTTGAAATTGTGTCCACCTCTGCTCTATTGTTGCCATATCCACCTCTTCCACTTCCTTTCTGGGTCTTCCTATTGAACCAACAATTCTGAGTGGTGTAGTTGGTCTTATAACAAATGGCACAAGGTTGAACATTCTGGCCTTTGATCTTGTCATGTTTTGGTTCGTTCTTCTTCCCTTTCCACTTGCTCTTGCCTGCAAAGTTGGCTTGGGAAGTTTCCTCTTCATCTTCTTCCTTCTTCTTTCCTTTTAGCTTCTTGTCCTTCGTATCTGCATATAGAGCACTAGTTGAATTATCATGATAGGAGTTACCTTCCTTTATGCTATTGTTTGCCTCTTGATTGAAGAGTTTTCCAAGAAAGATGTTGAATTCTAGAGTTTGCACATCCATGATGAGATCATAGGTTGTGGTGAAAGATTGCCATTGCTTGTCACCTCTAATCCCATTGAGAATTTTCCTCATGATGGCCTCTTCTTCAATCAGCTCTCCAATGGATGCCAATTGACTGCATTCACTGTCAAACCAAGAGTCATTCTCATCAAAGACAACATCTCTACTGACCATGAATCCTTTGTTTGAAGGGTTGTAGAACCTGTATCCTTTCTGATTTAGATCATACCCTATGAAGATACACTTTTCTGCCTTAGGGCCTAGCTTACCTCTTACATGTGCAAGGATATGCACATATGCTACACATCCAAAGATCTTGCAATGATCAAGTGAAGGTCTTCTATCATGCCATGCTTCATATGCGTTCATCCCATCAAGAGCAACCTATTTACAAGATAAGTGGCCGTAGATACACTCTCTGCCCACAAGTAGTTAGGTAATTTTTTCTCATTCAACATTGAACTAGCTGTTTCAACAGTTAATCTATTTCTTCTTTCTACTACCCCATTTTGCTCAGGGGTGTACCTTGTGGTAATTTCTCTCTTGATTCATCTGTCCTACAAGAATGCATCAAATTCATTTGAGAAGTACTCACCTCCTCCATCTGACCATAGCCTTTTTAAATTTCTCCTTGTTTGATTCTCAACAAGTGCAATATACTTTTTAAAGCAACTGAATACTTCATCTTTGTGCTTCATAAAGTACAATACAGTCCATCTACTGTAATCATCAATGAAAGATACATAATACCTTGATCTAGAGATTGAGGGATCCTTGCTTGGTCCCATACATATGTATGGACAAGCTCTAGGTAGTCCTCATGCATGTAGCCTTTCCTTGTGAAGGGTAACCTGTGAGACTTTCCAAACTGACAAGCACCACATTTATAAATCATATGTTGCTTCGATACATTAGGTATCCCAAGCACACATTGATCTCTGCATATTTGTTTCAAGGTTCTTTCACCTACATGCCCTAATATTTTATGCCAAATTTCAAGCTCTAATAATGTTTGATCTTTATAACTATAAAGTGCAATGTTCCTTGTATCCTCAAGTTCAAAAGTGAATAATCTTCCTGTCTTTTGTCCTTTGGCAGTTCTCTTGAACCCATGCTTGGGATCTTCCACAAATGCTCCATATTGGTTGAATCTAACCTACAAACCCTTTTCCACAATCTGTCCAACACTCATCAAGTTTTTGGTAATTGTTGGTATATATAGAACCCTACTCAACAGATTCTTGTTTCCATCAGAGGTCTTAACATTTCCAACTTTAATCACTGAGTGCTTGGTGTCATCACTTGTTTGTACCTGATGCTTACCCTTTGGTTCCTCAAGGTCAGAGAGAAGAGCTACATTGCTTGCCACATGATTTGAGCATCCTGAGTCAATGTAGAAGAGATGGTCATCATTTTTACCTATTTTTGAAGTCATGTTCATAATCAAAAGAGAATCTTCTTGCTCCTCTGTGTATTTGTAACCCTTCCTGGATTTGTATCCTCCTTGGTAGTTGCTATTGTAGTTGTTGTTGTATCCTTGGTGATGATTGAATCTGCCTCTAGATTGTGTATATCCACCTCTTTGATATCCTCTACCTCTCTGATTCTTGAAGTTCCTGAAACACTCATCTGTAGTATGATTTGATAAACCACAAATATTCCATTGTGAGGAGTTATAAGGTCTCCCCCTACCTCGCTAACCTCCTCTGCCCCTTCCTCTTGATGATCTACCTCTCCCTGCATAGTTGGCTTGGGAGGTAGTTCCTTCATCTTCTACCTTCTTGTTCTTTCCTTTCTCTTTAGAATTATTCTTATCAGTGTATAGGGTAGAAGAGCTATTACCTCTTGATGAATCTCCATTCTTATTGAGCTTGGCTTCATGGGTGAATATTTGCCCCATGAGTGTGGTAAGGTCCGAAATCTACATGTCCATGTACAAGTCCATGGCAGTTGTGAAGCTCTCCCATTTGTCATCAGCTTTAATACCATTGATTACTTGCCTTGCAATTTGCTCCTCTTCCATTTCTTCTCCTATGCTTTCCAACTGATCTGCTACATCTTTAACTTTGGTCACATACTCTGAGATAGCTTTCTTAGGTTGCTTTCTTTGAGTGGTGAACTCAATCCACAATTGATTCTTCCTGGCCCTTGTGTTGGAAGAGAAATAAGAAGACAATGTTTCCCAAGTCTCTTGGGATGTCTTACAGTTCCTAATATGTGGAAGAAGAAAAAAAAATATTAAGTTGAGTAAGTAGGACCTTGCTAATGCATCCTTGGCACACCATGTGTTGAGTCTTTCATGCTTCTCTCTTGTAGGTTGTCCTTTGCTTCTGAATCTGGGCATCTCCTCATCTCCTAAGATGTATCCAAAGAGGCTACTTCCTTGTAAGTATGTCTTCATCCTTAAAGACCATGCTTGATAGTTGTTCCTGTCCAATTTATCAATGAAAGAAGGAAAACCAACTCCCATTTTACCTTAGCTTTGCTCTGATACCACTCTTGGGAAAGATGGATGGACACTTCAAGTGATGAGTAGGTACTACCAAATCCTGCTTAGTACTAGCCCTTTGTAGCTGCAGAGTTGATATGTGGGCCCTCTGAGCTTTCCAATGACACCATAAAAGTACCTATGTACTTTGGAAATGATGTATGAAAGGATTGAATCAAAACAGACTACTTCTAAATATAAGACTCAATGAAAACCTTCTATTTTTAATCATACACCTGCTGCTTGTAATGCTCAGTGCTGTCAGTACACTTTGAATTGGAAAACTTCCTTGTACAGGTATCTAACTAGATTAGTAAGCTAATGATTCCAAGAAGAGTCACTTGAAATGATACACTATACATAGAGCAATCACTTTAGCAAATAAATCATTACCCTCGATTTTTTAGGCCCTCTGCAGAGTTTGACCAGTGAGTGCTTCGACACGCTTTTCTCCAAATTGGCTGAATGGATTTGCTTCAAAATTTGTCAGCATGTAGATAACATGGATTTGATTCCAATAAGCTATAGATTATTGAAGTTGGTTGAGAAATGACTGAGATATGATTAGCACAAGTTGACAGTTAAGAATGACTATAAGAGAGAGATCATAGATGAACAATGTAAATGTATTGTATTAATGAACAATGTCATACAGGGTCATATGAAAATTTGAGAGCACAAAATAGACTTCAAGCAGGTTCCAACAAGCTATAGATTATGTTGAGAACTCACTGAGATATCATCAAACAAAGTTCACTATTTTGAGAAGTCATAGAAGAGAAGTAAACAGAGATGATCAATGAAGTATATCTATTATAGCACATGATTATACAAGATCATTGGCATTGAATTGATGCACAATGATGGTGTTATGAGTAAGATATGGTGTAAGCTACTCAACCTCTACGAATGATCAAAGGAGAAGCTCTCAATGAGGCCACACACCGTGAGTTTTTTACAAGCTTCTTTTATAAGTGTTTTTCCTTCAAGTTTGAATTTGAATTCAAACTTGGCTCCATCTAAAATTATCTCCTATAATCTAGGAGATATTCTCTCAATCTAAATTCATAACCAACATTCTATCTAACTCCACGAGTTGTAGCCTTTTACAAGATTCTCTCAAGGATTAATCATTTTACAAGTGGTAAATGATCAAGTATTACAAGCCAAGGTTCTCATACTTCATCAAGTGCTTCCACTTATTGCTTTCCATGCTAAGCCAAGTGTGAGGGCTTGTATATTTGCACCAAAAATCATTTGAATGATGCCACATATACTCCTTGTAGATTTTTATTTGCATTCATTTATTTTATTGAAAGTTTGATCATAGGATCACCTTCTTATGTAATTTCCAAATATTTATCTTTGTAAAAGAAAAGAGTAAAAGGCCTAAAAGCCACGAGTTAGATTTGATTGGGATTGATTCCCAATAAAATCAATAAAAAAGTAGATATGAATTCAAATTTCTCTTTTCCTCGATTGTAGGAAAGGATTCCAATCAATATAAACTATCAAACCCACCTAATTTCGAATTCAAATTCATGAAGAAAAGGTGTGGTCATATCCTCAAGAGTCTATATAAAGACTCCAAAAAATTTTCAAATTATTTAGAGTGTTGACTTGAAGCAATAAATATAGTCTTTGATCATTGCTTGGTGCCATTTTTGTTCTCTGCTCCTTCCTTAGACTCAGTCATCTTGCAGAGATTTCTACTCTCTCTCTCTCTTGCTCTCTCTCTCTCTCTCTCTCGCTCTTGCTCTCTCGCTCTCTTGCTCTCTCTCTCTCTCTCTCTCTCTCTCTCTCTCCCTATAGAGCTCCAAATCTAGTATTTAAGAATTCACTGGAAAGGAATAACTATCTAGTTTTTGTGTACAAATTTTCAAGTCATTTGGTTCATTACTTTTAGAGATATATGAGTTTTATAGTCTTGGGGTCATTCTCTGCACATCCCTCAAAAATCGGGATGACACCCAATCAATGTTAAGGTGATTGCTCCTTCATTGGCTGATACAAATTAGGTCTTTTATGCATTTTAGCAAGAGAAACCTATGTATGACACTCGCTTAGGAGGAATTTTTCCAATTGTTACTGTGCTGGCTGCTCTCACTGTTTGAAATCACAACTTCCATCCATTTTTAGAAGGTTTTTTGTGAGGTAGTCAAGGTGCAAGTTATCTATTTTGCATCAACTTGTTCTTGTTGATGTTACAAAGAATCTATTGGTTTTTATTGCACTAACCACAAGACCCCAAGGTCTACTTTACATAGTCAAAGAGCCAGGGCTGGTCCTGTGCTGGTTTGCTAGAACAACTTCACCACTTGACAACTCAACTTTCCAAGCCTCTCCAAGATTTTCCAAATTTCTTTTAGTGGTATTAGAGAAAATTCAAGATGGGAGATGGATTTCCATCAATGATTAAAAAGCTTGATAGACACAATTATACTACTTAGAAAATCACAATGGAGGCTTATTTGCAAGGAAGAAATCTATATGGGATTGTTTCAGGTGATGAAGTAATGCCTATTCCAAGATCCAAAGGAGGACCTACTCAAGAGGAAATAGATAGGATCACACTTTGGTGTGCAAGGGATGCTCAAGCAAGGTCATACATACTCAAATCTATATCTGATTTTCTATTACCGGATATTAGAAGATGCAAGACATCTCAAGAGACTTGGGATGCTCTAGAGACTTTCTTTTCTGCTAGTACAAAAGCAAGGAAGAACCATCTTTGGAATGAGTTCAACCAGATGAAGAAGACTCCAAAACAAACCATCACTGAGTTTGTTACAAAGATCAAGTAAGTGGCAAGGACATCATCAATCTTGAAGAGTTCAAGGCATGGAAGTCCAAAAGCAAAGTCAAGATGAAGAAGTTGGAGGATATACCTGAATCATCCAACCAAGCAATCAGAACATCACAAAGGGAGAGCAAGAAGCCAATCAGATATGGGTATGACACTTCCCTCGTTACTAAACACTTTGTTTATCTTGCAAAAGATTTGTCAATTAAAGAACGAGCATCATATGAGGAGGCAAAGGCCAAGACAGAATGGAAAGAAGCTATGGATGAGGAAATTGAAGCACTCAAGGAGAGTGATACTTGGGAACTAGTACCAAAGAAGGAGTCTATGAAGGTAATTGGTTCTAGGTGGATCTATAAGATCAAAAGAAATTTTGATGGGACAATAAGCAAGTACAAAGCTAGAATTGTGGCTAAGGGTTTTGCACAAACCCAAGGAATTTATTATGAAGAAACCTTCTCACTTGTGGCCAAAATGCCAACCATCAGGGTATTGGTAAGTGTGATTGCATCAAAGAATTGGAACATGTATCAATTGGATGTAAAAAATGCATTTCTAAATGGCTGGATTTCAGAGGAGGTGTACATGTCTCAACCTCGTGGCTATGAGGATCCAAACAAGGTAACATATGTATGTAAATTGAACAAATCTCTTTATGGATTGAAGCAGGCACCTAGGGCGTGGAACCATAGGTTGACCACATACCTTCAGGATCAAGGTTTTGTCATGAGTAAAGAAGATACTTCTCTGTTCATCAAGAGAAGTAACTCAGAGGTAATATACCTATGTGTACATGTTGATGATATCATACTTATAGGTAATGATGCTAATGGCATCAAATCAAGAATCAGATGATGAAGGAGTTCAAAATTAGTGACCTTGGATCACTAAAATATTTTCTTGGACTTGAGTTAGTCTATACTAACTTTGGAATTTACATTACTCAGAGAAAGTATATACACGATATGTTGTAGAAATTTCATTTGCAAGATGCTAAAGTTGCAAGTACTCCAATGGAGGTAAACCTAAAATTAAGTGCTCATGAAGGTGATGTACTTGAGGACATTGCAGGTTATCAAAGCATAGTGGGAAGCTTGAACTATGCTACCTTGACAAGGATAGATATTGCTTATGGAGTAAGTGTGCTAAGTCAGTTTATGCAAAAGCCTAGGGCACCTCACTTGGAGGTTGCCAAAAGGATCTTGAAGTACCTTAAGGGTACTCAACATCATGGTTTGTATTTCCCTTATACATCATAACTGGACATTAAGATCTATTCAGATGCAGATTGGGCAGGATGCAAAGATGATAGGAGGAGTACCTCAGGATACTTATCATTTGCAGGTGATAAGCCAATATCATGGTCATCAAAGAAGCAACCTACTATTGCTCTATCTTCTACAGAGGTAGAATATAGAGGATTGGCCAATGCTACTCAAGAGGCCATATGGATCAGATTATTGTATACAGAATTAGGATTGCACACTACATCTCCAATGATTTTTGGAGATAATACAAGTTC
Source organism: Ceratopteris richardii (assembly GCA_020310875.1). Lineage (NCBI taxonomy): Eukaryota > Viridiplantae > Streptophyta > Polypodiopsida > Polypodiales > Pteridaceae > Ceratopteris > Ceratopteris richardii. The sequence continues at coordinate 62,997,335 of CM035433.1, read as the reverse complement.
ATTACACCTTGCAGCTAATCCTATTTACCATGCTAGGACCAAGCACATAGAGGTCCACTATCATTATGTGAGAGAGAATCTATTGAGCAAGGATATTCAACTGGCATATGTATCAACTAATATGCAATGTGCACACTTGTTAACTAAAGCATTAGATGGTACAAAACTTTGAAGGTTTAAATCAACAATTTGATTACAGGACATTCATGAAGATTGAAGATGAAGACCAAGCCAAAATTTATGGCTTGAGGACGAGCTGTTGGTGCAAAGTCCAAGCTCACACATTTGGCTTGAGGTTCATAAAGACATGAAGCTCCATGGGAACCATTGCTAGTGGAAATTAATCCTTTACCCTTTGTAAAAGTCATTTCTTTTTGACTTGAGAATATTTGTAATCACCTACCAAAAAGTCATGGACTTGTTAGTTAGAAAAGTAACTACTTCATTGAGGGAATATTTCCTAGAATGAAGGATCACTTTTAGAGAGAGCCAAAAGTTGAATTCAAATTAAAATTTGAATACAACACTTATATAAAGTCACTTGAAAAGTCGCGGTTCAGAAGCTTCATCATCCGAGCTCTCCATTGCCATTTTGTATGTGTGTAAGGCCTAAACTATAGCCTACACTAATCTCTATCATCAAGCTATGATTATCAAGCCTATGACCCTGTACAACATTGTTCATTAATACAATACATTTACATTGTTCATCTATGATCTCTCTGTTATAGTCATTTTTAACTATCAACTTGGGTTGATCATATCTCGGTCAATTCTCAACAAATTTCAATAACCTATAGCTTCTTGGAATCAGCTCAAACTTATCTATGTGCTGACAAATTTTGAAGCAAATCCATTCAGCCAATTTGGAGAAAAGCACGTCGAAGCACTCACTAGTCAAACTCTGCAGAGGTCCTAGAAAATCGGGGGTAATGATTTATTTGCTAAAGTGATTGCTCTGTGTATAGTATATCATTTCAAGTGATTCCACTTGGAATAATTAGCTTACTAAGCTAATTAGATACCTCTAAAAGGATGTTTTCCAATTCCTACTGTACTAGTAGCACTGAGCATTACAAGCAGCAGGTGTATGATAAAAAATAGAAGGTTTTCATTGAGTCTTCTATTTAGAAGTAGTCTATTTTGATTCAATCTTTTCATACATCATTTCCAAAGTACATAGGAACTTTTATGGTGTCATTGGAAAGCTAAGAGGGCCCACATATCAAATTTGAAGCTACAAAGGGCTGGTACTAAGAAGGATTTGGCAGTACCTACTCATCACTTGAAGTGTCCGTCCATCTTTCCCAACATATCATGATAGACACTATGTATTGGGATGAGGCACTCTATCCCAACAGATTCATCCTGATGGAGCACCCATCTATCACAAAGACACCCTCTAGTGCAATGTACCAAAAAACATGATAGACTTAAAAAAACATGATAGATCGTTCTATCATGGTAGACCGGCCCCAAGATAGACCGTGTCTATCACGATAGATCCCGTTGGTCATGATAGACCAAACTTGATAGACCCCCCTCTATCATGATAGACCCTATCTATATGACATAGCACCCTATCATGATAGAACATTTCTGTTGCTACAGATGTCCCTATCATGACAGACCCCTCTTTGTCGCAATAGATCCCTTGTTTGGAAAAAAATTTAGGGTGAAATTTTGGTAATTTTTTGGTAAAAAATAATAATCTTTTGATGGTTTTTTAGGGTGTGATGCATACTCTAAGGCTTCTAAAGTGTCTAGGGCATTGGATGGAAGTGATAAAAAATTTCAACAAGCTCGCTTGGGATGTCTTCTTGAGTGTTGGAACCCACAACAAAGCATGAAAGTAAGGCAGGCGAATACTCAAACCCTTGTTTAATTTTAGCCTAGGCTAAGTGTGTAGCCTTAGGGTTAGAATTTAGGGAAACATTAGGAACCTCAAAAGTTCAAGAGACATTAAAGAACATCAAGTGTAAGATTGATAACTCTTATCATGAATTCAATAATCTAAAGCATAAAATAACTTAAATGCACAAAGGAAGGCCAAATTTTGAAACTCTTAAGTTATTCTTGACGACACGATGATAAGATAAAAAAGACAAGAACAAAGAAAATAAGTGGGTAATCAATGGAAAAGTAATTGAGATAAAAAGATAGGTGTAAAGTCCATAGATAAAAGTAAATTAATGAACTTGAGATCAAGAGAGCATATTGGCAAGGTGGATTGCAAAAGCTTAGAATCCTTGGAAGCTAGTGCGACTCACACTGCCAAGTTGTGGTAGAAACAATTAGGTGGCCATCAATACTGAACTGCCTTGTAAAAGCTATATAAGCACGGCCCAGGTTGAGCTTTACATAGCATTGCGCACTAGTAAGCCCTTCATCTAGAGTCAGTCTAGATCGCCATCTAAGCTCCACAGTGGGAGCGCACGGGTGGATAGCACCATCATTGTAACTGCATTTCGACAATCTGACTATAAGAAGAAGGGACACAGAATTCAAGACTGTCGCATCAAGAAGACAAAAGAGAAGAGTGGCTCTTCAAAAGGAGGCAAGGGCAAGGAGTCTACCAACACAACAGAAATAGAGCTTGAGTTATTTGTTACGATAGAGGAGGTGTGCTCCTCGGCTGAAGATTCAGGAACAGATGAATCACGGGTGTTGGACAGCGGTGCATCTCGTCACATGACGAGTAGAAAAGACCTTTACAGTTCATTATAGCCTCTAAAGGAACCCATCACAGTAAAGGTAGGAAACAATGCAAGATGTCCTGTAGAGGGTGAAGGTAGGGTTTCTTTCATTAACTCTAATGGCAATATCAGAAAGCTTTCAAACATGCTGTATGTTCCATAAATAAAATGAAATCTACTTTCAGTAGCTTCTATAACTGATCAAGGTCATCAAGTATCTTTCAGTAAGACATGAGCTAAGATTATGGACGGTAATAACAACATTGTTGGGACTGGCATAAGGAGGAACAACCTGTATGAGTTGTCTGCTCTTATAGCCACTACAAACGTGGGCACAAGTAAGCTATGGCATGAGAGATTCGGCCACATTGGATACCCTGTACTAAAGGAGATGCATCGTAGAGGTATGGTTGCACACCTACCATCGATTGCAGAAATAAAGGAACCATGTGAAGCTTGCATGATGGGCAAGCAACAGAGGAAGGCGTTTCCACAAGAAATCAAGAATAGGGCAAGCTATCCTCTAGAGTTGGTGCATGCTGACTTGTGCGGAAAATGTTGCTACAACCAGCTTCACACCATCCAGCTAAGACTTCAGAGTTGGTTAGTGGAACCTTTGAGCTTCCTAAATCCACAAAAAAATCACCCAAGTGTTTTGTAACAAGTGTCTCAAAAGTTCGAGTCAAGGCAGACTATTTGCAAAATGACTAGCTCCTAAAACTTGCTATTTCTGTACATACACCTACTTGAAAAATGAACAGTGCTCTCAACCTGGTAGGAATTAGAAAACTTCCTATTAGACACTTCAATTGATCAATTGAGCACTGAAAACAAGATATAGCAAAATCTCAAACACTCCCACCATTTTTGGGGCTCTACAAAGATTCGACTAGTGAGTAGAAAAACACAAATGTCTCACAAACAGTACATGCAATGAGCATGACATTTTATAACCACAAAGTAGACTTAGGGAGCAATCCAATGCACTTTAAAAATCTGAAAAAGGTTATGTATAGCCTGATATATGATCTTTTGAAGTTATTGTTATGAGTGAGTATAGCATAGAATAAAACAGAGAAGAAGTAAATGATGAATGTATAGATTCACATATAATTGCAACCACATTGGCAATGAATACTTGCACAATGGGAGTAGAATGATAGAGCTATGGAGTAAGCTCTTCAATCTCTACAAATGAACATGAAATGGGCACGAATCAAGCTCTCTAATGGAGATTTCCTTCTTGATCTTTTTATAGCTACTTTTGGAGGTAGATTTGAACTTCAATTCAAATAGCTTCACCTAAAAGTGATGCTAGGAATTAGGAGATATTCTGTTAGGTGATGGATGATGGAGTTCGAAGTATGCGAAAGTAGAAAAACAACATAAGGAAGAAGAAGAAGAAGCTTGGAGCACAACACACAATACTGAATGTATTACCACTATAATGTACAAAGGTAATAGCCCGTTAGGACAATAAGTGTCTATACAAGCCGGGGAAAAAACCTCCTAAAGCGGAAAAAAAGTGCCCCGATGGTCCTAGAGTGTTCACACGCATCACTACCAAAATATATCAACAAATCCTCCCTAGGAGTGATGCGGTGAACAAGGAGCTGCCACTCATGTATACGGAAGTGCCAAGCTATGTGGAATCAACCCACAAAAGGAAGTAAGCCCAAAGCTTTGCAGAAAGCTTCAAACTTCTCCCTAGGGAGAGCCTTCATAAAAATCTCAATGTGCTTAGTGCGAGCATGGAACACAAGGTTCCTTGCAACTGCCAATGCACTCTCACTGTCAGTGAAGATGGTGGTGGAAGAAGAGTCACCAACATCCAAATAAGCCATAAGGCATCTAAGCCACACACAATGAATAGTCGCTGTGAAAGCTACCCTATACTTAACCTCATAACTGGAAGTGGCCACAATAGATTGCTTCTTTCTCAACCAAGATATACATGAGCTACCGAGCATGAAGCAAAAACCATTAGTGGACACATGAGTGTCATAGCAACCAGCCCAATCACTATCAGAAAAAGCATGCAAATTTGGCGGTAGTGAACCCCCCTTGGGATAAAACAATCCAAGTATCCGGGTACCACTCAAGTAGCAAAAGGTGCGCTTAACCACTTGCCAATGCTTGACACCTGGGCATTCATAAACCTACTCATTTGTGAGACAACAAACTCAATATCTGGCCGAGTAATGCATAAGTAAATCAAGCATCCAACAGCTTGCTGATAGAGAACAACATCAAATGCATCTCCCGCAGCATGAAGACTCAATCGTAAACCTATCGCGATAGGAGTGGCAATAGGCTTACAGTCTTCAAGGTCGAAATGCTGCAATAATGTGTCAATATATTTCGTTTGACACAAAGCCATTCCACCATTAACTTGCATAAACTAAATGACCAAATAGTGATGCAAATGCCCCAAATCAGACATCTCAAATGAGGCATGCAAATCAGCCTTAAAATCAGTAATATGCATGTCATGAGGACCAGTGAGCAGCATGTCATCAACAGATACCTCAATGATCAGAAGCACATCATTAGCACACTTAACATATAAGGTGCTTTTACTTGGACTGTTCTCAAAACCATATGCAATCAGATAGGCATGCATCTTTTCATACCAAGCACATGGTGCTTGATTTAAACCATATAATGCCTGTTTAACCCACACACCTGGTTTTCATGCCCTTTTTGCACAAAGCCACAGGGCTGAAAAACATACACTTCTTCATGCAAGTCACCATTCACAAATGTTGTTTTAATGTCCAACTGATGTACATTCCAACCATGATGAGTTGCAAGTGCAGAGATGCTATGAACAGTAGTCATTCGGCAAGTAGGAGCAAAGGTTTCATCAAAATCAATGCCTCTTTCCTGCGCATAACCCTTTGCAACAAGCCTAGCCTTATACCTGTCCATTGTTCCACCTGAGACTAGAGGTAGCCATAGCATAGCAATTTGATGCAAAAGAGGCACTATGAGAGGCTGAACGAGTATGATATGACAGATGTGAATCTAATTTTCTGTCACACAAAGTCCGCACCACCCATTTTGCCATAGTTTTTGCCTGCTCAATATCAAAACTATCATCAACAAGTGCATCATGTAAATCTGCATAAGAAATGGCATGATCTGCATCATCACATGAAACATGCAAAGGCTGAGAAGTTTCCTCATTAGGACCAGCACTAGACTATCCACTTGTAAAAAGGGGCAGCAAGTATCCTACATTTCTTTGGACCTAACAGATGTCTCTTTAATACATGAAAGTAAAGGCTAAATAGCATCTTCCACAAAAATAGCATAAGGGCTAACGATAATGCATTTAGTTTGTGGATGATACAGACGATAGCCTTTGCTTTTAGAAGTGTACCCAACAAAATTACATTTTACTACTTTATCATCTAATTTTCTACAATGTTGTTCAGGCACTAATGCATATGCCAAACAACCAAAAACATGCAGATGAGCAACAGATGGCTTGCGACCATGCCAAGCCAAATATGGAGTGATAGACTCTAGCACTTTAGTGGGACACCTGCTAAGTATATATGTTGCACACATGATAGCCCCAAGCTAGAAAATATGTGGTAAAGCTTGACTCTTGACCATACACCTCACCATCTCCATGAGTGACCTATTGTTCTGTTCAGCAACCCCATTCTGTTGAGGTGTATATGGCACTGTACACTGATGTTTTATCCCATGTTCAACCAAAAATGCATAAAAGTCAGAAGACATATATTCCCCCCCCCTCGATCAGAACAGAGGTGCCCATTTTACATGCTAACAGATTTTTAGCCAAAACTAGAAACTGTTTGAAGCACATGAACACTTCAAACTTTGCCTTCAATGGATATACCCATGCATGCCTGGAAAAAGCATCGATAAAAGTCACGAAGTAAAGATATTTCCCAAAAGAAGGTGTTTGCATAGGACCACAGACATGACTATGTACAAGCTGCAATTTTTGAGTAGCCAGAACTAAACCATCTTTTGGAAAGGAGGACATTGCGTTTTGCCCAAAATACAGCCTTCACAAACATGTTTTCTGGGCTCAAGTTTGGGCAAAGAGAACACCATTTCAAATTTTTGCAAGCGTTGCAAATTAGCGAAATTCAGATGACCAAAGCATGCATGCCAAAGCTTTGCATGTGACATAGCCTAAGAATCATGTACTGCACATGCGAAATCATTTACAGATCTCTCATAGTCTATGAGTTTATACAGTCCATGACATAAAATCCCAGAAGCAATACTGGCATTGCCATTTGACAGATCATGAACTGTACATCTGTCATCAACAAATTTCACAACCAACCGAATCTTGGCTAATGCAGAAACTGATAACAGATTTTTCTTGATCCCTAGCACAAAAAAACCATCTGACAAACTGAAAGAACTACCATCAGCAGTACTCAAAATGATCTTACCAACTCCCATAATAGGGATAAGCGGAGTTGTTGGCGCATGTAACAGTATTCCCTACAGGGGCAGGATCAAGTGAAGAGAAGAAACTATGCTGTGAGGTAATATGTTTGGTCACCCCACTATCAAAGTATCAAACATCTGAGTCTAATACAGACATGCACTGTTCATGAGAAGATGGGTCAAAATTACAAACAGTAGTAAACACCCATTCTTCATCCTGCACAAGATTAACAGACTCTGTTTTCAGTGTAGAGGCCTCTGCAACAACCATCCCGGCCTCTTTCTTCTTTGCCTCTTTAGTAGCCAGTTTTGGACAGCTCCTAATGACATGATCATTTGTTTTATAGTATTTACATAATAATTTTTGCTTTTCTGATTTCTTCTCATCTTTGTCTTCCTTCTTCGAATGTGCAGCATTTGTAGATTTCTGCTTACTAGTAGAAGAGCTCCATTTACCTTTGCTCTTTTGATTAGCCAGGAAAGCTTGATCTGCAACACACATGATGGACCTGTTCTACCTAGATTAATCTTCTTGCAACAAAACAAAGACTAACTCCTCAAATGACAAGGCATTTGGATTTCCTTTCATAATCAAACGAAGAGTAGAAGCAAAACTCTAATATGAGTCAAGAAGACCATTCAGAACGGTTTGCACAAGTGAGCTATCTGGTATAACTTCATCAGTAGAAATCAACTGTTCTTTCAAATCCTTGATCTTTGTGAGAAAACTATCCATAGAATCACCTTCATTCATGTGCTCTCTCCAATTGTTTTTGGAGTTAAGCAACATGAGCCTCATTCCTAGCTTGGTACAATGTGTAAGTGTATCCCAAGCATCCTTAGCTATTATGCAAGAGTGAATGTGAGGAATAATGGCATGTTTGATAGAGAAAGCTATCAATGCATATGCCTGAGCATCTCTGCCATCCCATCTAATTTGCTATGCAGTAGGTGCAAAAAAAACAACATCATGAATAGGAATCTACATAATATCATCATCTTCAACACCATCTCCATCAAGTTCAGCACATGTATTTGCATTCGAAAGTGTAATAGGATGTCTTTCAACACCGTGCACAATATTCCATTGTCCTTTTGTGACCAACACATGACGCATCATATAAGCTCACAATGGGTAATTCATACCATCCAACTTATCCTCAATAGCCAACATACGAAATACATCACTACTTTCAGCCATGGCCATTGACTAAAATACCTTGATGCAAAAAAATGACTGTATCGGAAAAAGTTGAACAGAACTACCCAAACGAGTTCTACTAGACCTGTAGCAGACTTCGAGATGCTTATACTGGCGAACCAAAAGTGGTAAATCTTTGGCACAAAAAGACAAAATGGCCTGCACAAGCACTATGATAGTTCGTTTGGAGGCTGAAATGAGCTCAGATCGCGATTTTGACACCACAGAGCGAAGCCATTTTTTATTTGAAACACCCTAAGTATGCTTACCAAATTACGTGCGATTCTGAGACTACAATAAAAAAGGTGTAGACAACGCCCTAGATGAGGTGGAAACCTGCTTTGGTACCAATTGTTGGAGTCAGACATCTATGAAAGCACGCAAACAACACAAGGAAGAAGAAGAACCTTGGAGCACAACACACAATACTGAATGTATTACCACTATAATGCACAAAGATAAGTAACCCATTAGGGCAATAGGCGTATATACAAACGGGGGGAAGAAAACCTCCTGAAGAGGGAAAAAAGTGCCCCGATGGTCCTAGAGTGTTCACACACATCACTACCTAAATATGTCAACAATGGATTCGTGGTTTTAGGTAGTTATAGCCGCGAATTTCCTTTTTACATCATGGATGACTTAAGCCATTCTTTCTTTCACAAGTACAAGCGATAAAATATACTCTTTTACAAGAGGTGTTCATATGTCTACACATATGACTACAAATGAGCATAAATCAAATCATATCAAGCATGTAGGATTGGGTAAAATGCACCAACAACTCTCAAGGACACTCACATATTGTTAGATTCATAGTTCAAACATCAAGATAAAGAAGCTATACAACATATGGAAGAGAACATGCACATCCAAACGGAGCGAAATGCAAAGCTGAGTTGTAACATGGGATTTCTAAGAAGTCATTTAGCTATAGCATGTGAAGAATATATAAGGTAACAAAAAAAATGGGGAAAATCTTGAACCAGTTATGTAGATGGCTTGACAACATCTATGAGCTCCAGAGTCCATTAAGATAATTCTAGAGGACTACACTAACTTATTGACAGAACCGACAAGATAATCGAGGAGATCACTACATTAAGAGCTACCACACGTTTACTAGCAACCACAATTAGACCATCAAGAAGCACCTCAATCACTATTCTCGAAGAGACACAATGAAAATTGGAAGAGTTGAGAAGACAAGTGGTAGAAACTTCTACCAAGCTACGACAAGATGAGCTAACAGTTAAAATGGCAAGCGATAAAAAGACCTGCCCCACCATGGAAATTATGAGAGGAAGAAGAAATGATCCAAATACCAATGGACCTATTTGTGAAGAAAAATATGGGCCGCAATCAGCTATTTGTAACCACGTGGAAGAGAAAGGAAAAGATGTATTCAAGCTTCAACGAAAAATAAAGGAAATTGGAAAGACACATTTTGCCAGAGTTGATGTACAACATGCAACACTCACCTTAGTAGAAGATCACATATAGAAATCTGAATATTTTCAAGAACCTCGACACTAGATTTCTACTGACGATCTAAAATATACCCATAGCTCATACTTCTTGAAGAATATAGCACTAATCTCGAGAGAATAGTAGGCAAGAGACCCTCATTTGCCACCTTGTTTGAGACTAAAGGTCTTCCAGCTGCTGCAAAGCGAGGTACCATCTTTCAACCAAACTAGCATGCCTAACTGTTAAGGGATTATCTAGAGGTGCTCTAGACCTGGAGAAAGGCATCTTTGCACACCCTCATTCTATGGATCCATACCATGTTGACATAGCTAAAAAACGTTTGCCATTGAAAGTCAAGGGCAGCAAGAACTACGCTGACTAGATCAACTACTCGTACTTCTCTCCACCACAGGGACCACCAATAGTGGAATACATGATGCCAGCCATCTTCCATTGGCTCCGTTGCCTATCCAAAATGCCAAACATTGCGGTGCATATGCATGTGAAAATCTTCGATCTCATGTTGACAATCTTTAAAGTCTTTAAGAAAGTAAAGTATCCTCACATTAATGCACCAAGATTTGAAATAGCTAATTTAGATTTGGTGTATGATATGAGCATGAATCACCCTGTAAAATTATGTTACACATGGCACTACCATGTCAATATTTTTTTTTTGCCATGTTATAAATAGAAGTTCCAAGATATGTTCACGATAGGATTTTGGGAGCACCATTCCAAAGTATTTGACTCCAAGCTCGGAAATTTGGTACATCTATTTGCATGCAAAAACATCCAATACTCAAAACCTTATCACAATGTTTAGTGAGATACACCAAGGGCTATCGAGTGGAGAAATTTAGAAGCAAACCTTGTAAGGAATTTGCACATCATGAAATGGTCTTTAGCTATCGACATAATGCAAGATTACATCAATAACTCCCAAGCTCAGACATCTATTAGGGATGATTGACATGAGAGGGAGGGGATTTTTGCACAAGGGAAAACAAGAGCACAGAATCATGGTGAGTTAAGCATACATCAGAGAAGGGGAAGTACATAAAAGAAGAGTCAAAGTTCAATATGGTATAAAACATTTGAATCATGAGATTCATTATAAAAAAATTATTATTATCACTTCCCCATTGAAAAAAAACTAGATTTTGTAAGCACATGCTCCATTGTGTGCAAGGTGAGGAGTCCTCGAGTTTGGAGAGCTTAGTTAGAGGGTATGCATCAAATATAATATTTTTTGGATCTCATTCGATCCCTCAAATTAGAATATAGGACCTAATGTTTAATTAGGTTGGACACTATGTCTAAAATAGGACAAAAGTCACTCGAAAACTATATTAAATAGATCTAGAGAGATAGATTTCTTAAGGCTAGGCTTTTTGAGAAACGAAGATTGGTTTCATGGCCTATACCTTATGTGAGTATGTGTATGTGTGTGTGCATCTTGTGTGCTTCTTACCTTCACCCTCACACACATCACTCACTCACTCACTCACTCACTCACTCACTCACTCACGATCTTCACATCACCCTCATGTATCTGTGGATTGGCAATAATGAGGTGGATCTTCTTCAATGTTGGTACTTTCCATTGTTCTACGAGTGACATAAACACAAGCCTAAGTGCTTGACCATATTTATGGATTACATTGGACTAGGAGAAACAATGTGTGTATACATATATACTTACTTCATTTTTATGGATAAGTTTAAATATATGTTTACCTATTGTGAAAGTCTTTTATGATGAAAAGTCAAGAATCAAAGTATGTCTAAATAGAGAAAAAATTCATGAATCATATTTGAATTAAAATTAAAATAGGTAGCTCAAAAGTGATTGAATCCTTTTGGTAGAATCAATCAACAACAACCTACTAAATTCAAGGAGAAAGGCTTAACTATACTTCAATGAAGAAGTCATGGAATATATTAGAGCCCTCACTCTTGGGTGGCCCTTTTACTTATCGTTTAGCCATTGGAGCCCTCCAACACCTCCAAGCATTTTACTTTACATTTCAATACATGTACTTGAAGATTCATCATCATCTTGAGCTATTGTCCATTGTTGTTTGTGCACTATTCAAGTCTACCAACTTTATAAAGTCATTAAAGTGAATTCATGCTCTCATTATTCCATCCAATGATTGGATAATAAATGTAGAACCCTTATGAGATTTTTTATGTAGAATTTTTGGTGTTTGAAAATCTGTGTGGAGAGATATGAATCAATCTATCTGACTTTGTATATGTACTTTCTATTTTTTGAAATGTCAAGTTCATACCTATGTGTTCTAATGTACGTTACTCACTCTCTAGTCACTATAAATTTCTCATATGATTTTTTTTAGTTCACTGACCTCACCACTTGAGGCTATGCAAAAGGATTTTTATCAAGTGACAATATGCTAGGAGCACTGAACATTTTTATGGGAACCTTCTTCCACAAATAGAAGGTTTTCTCTTCATGCTCAAAATCAGGAAGTATTCTACCTTGAATAAAAAAATTGAGATCAATGCTCCAAAGTACTATGGAAGCTTGGAAGCTTAGAGAGTCTACTATAGTGTGCAAACAAGAACTAAGATCCTCTAGGTTTTTTTTTTCACTTTGAAGCTTAGAGAGTCTACTATAGTGTGCAAACAAGAACTAAGATCCTCTAGAGTATGATTTTGCAAAGACCCTTTCATCTTTGTACTCTACCATCTCCTCCTCACAATGGTGAGGTCTACAAAAATTTCTTCATAGTCTTTTATGTCAATTATTTCAATTAGGAAACCCTTGTATGAGTTAGCAACCATTTTCAAAATTCCACCAAGGTGTTTAATATGGAAGATTTCTGCACACATGTGACTTTGATAGTTGTATACATTATATTGAACTTTTCAAGATAAAAAAGGAAGGGCGTTGGGAAAAAGAACTCAATTTTAAAGAACTTTTTGGTTGAGTAAAGTGCAAGTTTTTTCTTCTTGCAAAAATCGTGTTTATGCTTTCACTTGCATTTCGAGTGAGGTATTTGCTTGGTTCTTGGCCTGTGACACTTGATTGAGAGTTTTGGAACTATTATCTAACATGATTACACCAATTTGAAGTTTTTTTTTATGATTAAACACTTTTTAGGTAATATGAGAATGAAGGGGATATCCCAAAGGTTTGTGAGATCTATATAGGCCCATAAATGTTGATATATTTAGGTAGTGATAAGTGTGAACACTCTAGGACCGTCGGGGCACTTTTTTCCCTCTTTAGGAGGTTTTTTTCCCCCGGCTTGTATATATGCCTATTGCCCTAATGGGCTACTTATCTTTGTACATTTGCATCGCGGTATTTTATTCACTAGCCATGGCTGAAAGTAGTGATGTATTCCATATGTTGGCTATTGAGGATAAGTTGGATGGTATCAACTACCTGTTATGGGCTTACATGATGCGACATGTATTGGTTGCAAAAGGAATGTGGAACATTGTGTAGGGTGTTGAAAAACATCCTATCACACATGCAACTGTTACAATTGTAGGCACTAAAGCTGATGCAGAAGGTGTCGAAGATGGTGATATTATGCAGATTCCTATTCGTGTTGCTAATTCTATTGCACCTACTACAGAGCAAATTTTTTGGGATGGTAGAGATGCTTAGGCACATGCATTGATAGCTTTTTCTACCAAATGTGCCATTATTCCTCACATTCGCTCTTGCAGAACAGCTAAGGATGCTTGGGATACACTTACCACATTGTACTAGGCTAGGAATGAGGCTCGTGTTGCTTACCTCCGAAAACAGCTGGAGAGTGAGCACATGAATGAAGGTGATTCTATGGATAGTTTTCTGAGAAAGATCAAGGATTTGAAGGAACATTTTATTTCTACAGATGAAGTCCTTCGTGACAGTTCACTTATGCAGATTGTTCTAAATGTTCTTCCCGAATCATATCCGAGTTTTGCTTCTACTCTTCATTTGATGATGAAAGGCAATCCAAATGCCTTAACATTTGAAGAATTAGTTTCTGTTTTGCTGCAGGAAGAACAGTCTAGGTAGAACATGTCTATTATGCATGTTGCAGATCAAGCTTTCCTGGCTAGTCAGGAGGGCAAAGGAAAACGGAGCTCTTCTACTAGTAAGCGAAAATATGCAAATGCTGCACAGTTGAAGAAGGAAGACAAAGATGAGAAGAAATAAAAAAAGCAAAAATTGTTTTGCAAATATTGTAAAGCAAATGATCATGTCATTAAGAGATGTCCAAAACTAGCTGCTAAAGAGGCAAAGAAGAAAGAGGTTGGAATGGTTGTTGTAGAGGCCTCGAAACCGATAACAGAGTCTGCTAGTCTTGTGCAGGATGAAGAATGGGTGTTTACTACTGATTGCAATTTTGATCCATCTTCTCATGAGCAGTGCATGTCTGCAATAGACGTAGATGTTTGGTACTTTGATAGTGGGGTGACCAAACATATTACCTCATAGCGTAGTTTCTTCTCTTCACTAGAGCCTGCCTCTATAGGGAATACTGCCACATGCACCAACAACTCCTCTTATCCTGTCATGGGAGTGGGTAAGATCATTTTGACTACTACAGATGGTAGTTGTGAGGCCGCCGGAATATTATCCAGTAGATTAATGGTAATTAGAAAAGACGTGCACTGAAAGGGTTTCACGCAAAATGTTGTAATGCCTTTCTGGTTAATAGAGTAGTGAGTGGAAGAGAACGACAGACGCGTCGCCGAACTGTTTTGTCTAGGCGATCGACTGGAGTTTGATTCTATCACAAGTTTATTAAATTGTGGTGTTGCCTGTATTGCTAAGGTTCAGTATTGAAGTAGATAAGGTACTGCATCAACATCTTATTGTGTTATTGGTGAAGTGTGAGTATAACAGTAATATTAAGTGTACAGAAGTTTCTACACATGTGGTTATGGTAATCGTTAGAAGTTGCTATGCGCTGGAAAGTGGTAGTTGAATATGTTGTAATTGTCAGAATATAAGGAAGTGATTGGGGAAAATATATAAAGGGCCTCTGTATTACAGACCCCTGACCATCCCAAGAACCCATGTACCGATTGGTTAACAATTTAGATTAATCAAAAGATTAACCTTGGCACCGACCATGGGGCATGGAGTAGCCAGTCAGCGCATAGACTAGGACTTGAGAAAGAATACTATGATATATGTCTGTAACGCGTTCCAGAGAATTGTACCCGAAGTATAGAAGGGATTAGCATCCATGGAAAGTTCCTAGCGCATCGGGAACACCTTTGGGTGGTAGTGGTGATGGACAATCGTCGGAAGGAAAGTGAGAAATATGGGCTAGTGGGATGCCACCTCAGCATTTCCCTTTGCAAGGATTACAGGGTATACCAGAAGTGCAACCAACCCCATCCGCAGAAAGTAAGGTTGGGGAAGTAAGCACTGGTTCTGATGACAGTGTGGAAATTTTTGGTAGCAGTTTGTGGAATTTCGATGGTACTTCGGCTAATTCCGGGCTCGGTTTGAAGAATTTCGGTGATAGTTCTACTTTGGGTTCTGATTTTGAGGAAACTAGTGTATTGTTGGATGAATGTTTTGGTGAAAAGTTCACTTCAGAAGTCAACTACGAGGAATGGCAGTTGGGTGTAGGCATGTGTGATCGACTTAATAATATCAAAGCACTGGAGAACGTGCAAGAGGATGAGATGACACAACAGTAATTAGGCTTAACTGGTTCAAATCATTTTGTAGTGATACTTCCTCTTGATTTAAACAACATGAGTGGTTCGCAATAGCAACAACACCAACAACAGTAGCAACAACATCATCAACAACAACAATAGCAGCAACAACAACAACATGCCATATCACCTTGACCGGTACCCGTTGGAGTTACGTATATGAAATTTGGAGGATTTCTTGGTGATGATCCTGATGCCCATGTGAAAACTTTTGAAATCAATTATGTTGTACTCAACTATCCAGCGGATCCAACATATAAGGCTATAGTGTTCCAATCTACTCTAGTTAATGAGGCTGCCTGGTGGTTAACTAAATATGACATTAATCATTTCAATCAATATGATGATGTTAAGGATGCCTTTTTACAACGTTTTTGATTGAAGAAAAATGTGGCTGAGATCTTTGACTATCTGCAAAACAATATATAGAAACCACATCAGAATGTGCAGGAGTATGCAACTTTATTTCGTACCCATCTATGGAAACTACTATCAGCGCATGCTAACCTACTAGATGACGTGATTACCCAATGGTTTATTAATGGATTAAACACTCAACTCAAACAAGTAATGATTATACGATGTGTGGGCGGTATGACCTTGGATGCAATAATAACCATGGCATTACAGTTGGAACATAAAGTGGGCGGGTTTGTTGAAGATCTGGGCTGGTTGAAGGTGTCCAAGGGAATGAGCAAGGATCCATTGAAACAGGTGTATTGCACAAAATGTAAGAACCCAGGACACACTACTTCTACATGTGCACTAAACCAAATGCACTATGCTATTTATAATTTGGCAAGTCACTCTACCAAACGTGTCCATATAATGCTAAAGTACAAACCAGGCCAACCGTAAATGCTATAATACAGGAGCAGGGACAACAGGAGCAGGAACTCTAGTCAATCAGGTGAAGGCATACCTCTTCCACCACCAAGATGCCATTTCTCTGGTGAGATTGGACATATCAGTAGATATTGCAAAGAGGCATCCGAGTATGATAAATGAAGAAAAGAACGACAGCATCCAATGGCCAACATGGTATATATTTCAACAGTAGATACTCAAGCGGCAGTAATTCAAACACGGTCTGGCAAGAAACTACAACCGGCTATTGAGATTTTTGAGCCTGGCATTCGAGAACAACAGAGAGTTTTTACCAAAGCTAGTACGTGGTCCAGTCAAGAACCATCTGTGTTCCCCAATCCACTACCTGTGGTCCAATAGACAGCACCGAATCTATGACCGGAAGAACCGAGTTCGGTGAAAGGGTCGCCGAAGAGTCCATCGAATTCGGTATCGGGTACGTAAAATTTTGACTCTGTGTGGAATATTCTGTCACAGGAATCTATTACAATACCATTGGGGCAATTGTTAGCCTTGGTTCCGGGTGTACAAAAACAATTCCATCAACAAATTAGTCCAGGATCTTCGTGCACGCCTGCTACGGCAACTATCAGTCCAAAAATTAATTCTACGGTGGACAATGCTGTTCCTTTAATTACGGTATGGTATAAAAACCACAAAATTACTCGTGTTAATTGATGGAGGTTCCGGTGTGAATATTGCTATGGCTGCACTTTGCAAAAGGTTAGGATGGACTCAGATCAAACCTGTTCAATTTTTTGTGAGAATGGCGGATCAATCAAGGGTCTATCCAGTGGGCTTGGTGCGAGATATACCCATTACTATTCAGGGGGAAGTGTTCAAAATGACTTTTGTTGTTCTATAATTACCTGAATCAAGTTTGGATTACAATTTATTGTTCGGGAGGCCCTAGCTGAAACAAGCCAGACTGTTGCAGGACTGGTCTCCACACAAACTTAGTTTCAAAAGTAATCATCGGAAATATGTAATACCCTTGGACGAGATGAAGCCTTGCAACCTTCATGCTCGATGTTATGTAGCCGAAACTGGTGCATATGCTGGATGGACTTTTAGATGATGAAGAAGAAGCTTTTCTCAATGCTAACCGGGATCTACTAGCCCTGGGTACAGTCGACTTACAGGTAGTTGCAGATAATTGAAATCCAGCCATTTGTACGGTTGTCCCGGTTACTGAAGAAGTGGACCTAGTGCCGGATCAAGTGTTGGATGCCCAAAATTTACACCAATTATTCCAGTCACTTGAGGATATATCCATGCCATGATAGTTTTATGTACCGGAAGATCAGCTCATCACTTGCAATCTGGGAAAAGAGGGTACATTGCGGCCAGTCAAGCTTAAGGTTGGGTTACCGAAAACTATTCAAAATGCTCTACTACAGTTGTTCACAGAGTTTCAAGATGTATTTGCGTGGGATTATCGAGATATGAAAGGGTTGGACCCTCGCATCTATCAACACCGAGTGATGCTAAAGCCGGATGCGCATCCAATCAAACAACCCAGTTATTGCATGAACCCCAAGTATGCTGCTCAAGTGAAAGCTGAATTGGATCGTTTGCTGAAAGTAGGTTTCATCGTCCCCATTGAGCATGTAGAATGGATTTCACCTATTGTCATTGTCCCAAAGAAAAATAAGCAGTGGCACATCTGTGTGGATTATCGAAAACTAAATGCGGCGACCATGCGTGATCCCTTCCCACTTTCCTTTTTTGGATACGATGCTCGATGATGTTGCCGAACAAGAAATGTATTCCTTTTTGGATGGTTATAGTGGCTATAATCAAGTGTGCATGGCTGAAATGGATATACAAAAAATGGTGTTTATTAGAAACTGAGCGTATATGTGTGTACGGTGATGTGGTTCGATCTCCGCAATGCTCATAGTACCTTCCAATGATGCATGCATGAAATTTTTTCCCCCTACTTGAATACCTTTATGCGGGTATATCTGGATGATTTTTCATTATCTGGCAAACATCGGCCCACCTCTATCACTTACGGTGCTGCTTTTCTAAGTGTAGGGAGTTTCATTTGTGCTTAAATCCCAACAAGCTGGTCTTTTCAATTTCCTATGGCAAATTGCTTGGTCATATTATTTCAGAGCAAGGCATTCAAGTGGACCCAGATAAAGTGCAAGCCGTCTTGCATGCACCTGCCCCTACGACACCAAAGGAAGTTATGAGATTCCTGGGCTAGATACGCTGGCATGGATGGCATCTGCGGTGGCTCGCACATTTATCTATACCCCTAAATCGGTTGATCACTAGCAGCCCCCGATAGTTTGTGTGGATAGAGGAGTGCCAAATTGCCTTTGATTGACTGAAAACACTCTTAACCCAAGCTCCTATACTGTAAGCACCAAATTGGCAGCTTCTGTTCCATGTTTTTGTGGATGCATCGGATAGTGCAATCGGTAGTGTGCTCATGCAACAACAGGATAAGTGGTTCCACCCTGTTTATTATGCTAGTCGACAATTAGCTGCTGCTAAACAGAATTATTTTGTCATTGAGCATGAATGTCTGGGCTTAGTTTATTCAGTGAAGAAATTCCAACACTATTTACTGGGATGCTAATTTACCTTTCATGTGGATCATGTTGCTCTAGTTTATCTTGTCCGCCAACAACATTTAGGGGGCATATTAGCCAGGTGGGTGCTATTACTACAAGAATTTGATTATGTGGTTGTACATCGTCCAGGATCAGCACATGCATTGGTTGATTTCTTATCTCGGCTTGATTCTGGTGAACTTCTCGGTGGAATTGATGATACTACCCATGCTATCTACATGACTGATTGGGTCCAGGATGAGTGTTACGAGCTCCTGATGGCACCTTTGTATTATGATACTCGTATGATCTTTCTCACGAGTGGAAGCTCCCTGATTCATAATTCTACTTCTGCTCACCGTAAACTGGCGATGTATAGTTGACGGTTTCGGATCATTGTGGGACATTTGTATTACATGGATCCATCTGCTGCCCTCTTACGTTGTATCTCTCCCCATGAAGTTCCTTCGGTTATTGACATGGCCCATTATACTCCTTTCGGTGGTCATTTTTTGGTCGATCTTACTTACTGGAAAATTTTGCATAGTGGCTTATGGTGGCCCACTATGCAGAGTGATATTG
Organism: Ceratopteris richardii; assembly: GCA_020310875.1. Taxonomy (NCBI): domain Eukaryota; kingdom Viridiplantae; phylum Streptophyta; class Polypodiopsida; order Polypodiales; family Pteridaceae; genus Ceratopteris; species Ceratopteris richardii. The sequence goes on along the minus strand of CM035433.1, from coordinate 62,977,800 downwards.
CTGCTTCTGTCACACAGTGTAATGCTTGCCAACGATTGGGACAGCCTTTACAATGGCATCATTTCCCATTGCAGCCAGTCTCTCCCCTTGAACCTTTTCAAAAGTGGGGCTTGGATTTCATTGGTCCCATTACACCTCCTACCACGATTACTAATCATCGATATATACTTAATTGTACGGATTATGCTACTCAATGGGCTGAAGCTTGGGCTTTACGGTTTGCAACTACGTCAGTGGTGGGCAAATGTTTGATGAATGATGTTTTCCCTCATTTCGGTCTTCCCTTAGAGACTTTTTTTGATCACGGCACACATTTTGTTAATTCTTTAGTGCAAGTGCTTACCCGAACCCTGAAGATTGTTCATAAATTTAGCTCCCCGTATTATCCTCACGCTAATGGACTTGCTAAAAGTACCAATAAACCCTTCTTAACATGCTCAAGAAACTAGTTCAGGAATGTCCGGATGGCATTGGGATCAATTCCTTCCTTCGGTCCTATGGGCTTACTGTACTACTTACAAAGTGGCTATAGAAAATACACCTTTCAAATTGGCATATGGGCTGGAGGCCATTGCACCCATGGAGTTGGTGGTACCTAGCCTACGGGTGGCACTGGATCATAAGCTATTGCCAGAAGAGTCCTTTCCTTTCTGGTTGGATGTGTTGCAGTCCTTGGACAAACAATGCCTGAAAAGTTTTGTGATGCTACAAGAAGTTCAACTGCGACAAGCTAAGACACATGATCGGTTTCTCCGCACTCCCGTTTTTACCAAAGGACAATTAGTTCTGTTCTATAATGCTAAGTCTAATCGTTCAGTGGGCAAGTTCAAACTTCGGTGGTTTGGGCCTTACCGTATTACAGATTAGGTCGGACCCACTACTTTTGAGTTATCCACTTTAACTGGCACTCTATTTCCTAAATCATAAATGGGTTGAAACTTCATCTGTATTCTTCCATGCCTTCCTCATCTTAATTACGTATTGGTATTATTCGTCTGGTTTCTGCCACTGTTATTGCCTAACTTCTCTTTCCATTACGTGCATTTTGGTTGACCATCTGATTGTAAAATTCCCGTTTTATTACATAACCATGATTAGCGATCGCACTACACCTCTGGGATTTCATTAATGCATGCATGTCATTATTATGCATGCATGTTCCCAACAACTGGTGATGATTATGTTTTCTACGCGCGCTTCCATTCGGCATTTTTATTTAATCACGTTTTTCTCCCTCTTTCTCGCTATTGTGTTTTTGCGCTCTGTGTGTTCTTTGCTGTCTTTTGCATTCACGTTCTGTTTCTTGCCATGGAAGCTTTAACAAATATCACTACTTTCCATGTTGGTCTCGCTCCAGAATTCAGCGCGTTTTTGTGCACACGCGAGCTTTTAGCATTCGTCGAATTGCCATGGCATTCGATCGAATGTCACCCATTCTTTGCTCAGATCATCTCTGCTATAGCCGACACTCCCTCAACAAAAACTTGTTCGCCGCTCACATGTCTCAACCCGTGCATTGTTGTAACCCTAAACACCGTCACCGAGGGATTCCATCTCCCTCAAGAGGGCAGTGTCGACGTGCCGACGATGACCATGAAGCAGCTCTTCCCACGTCAGTCCTCCAATGAATTTGCTATTCTCTATCGCCTTGAACCAGAGTGCTGAGCCCTACAATTCCTGGTGGCTGTACTCAATCTCCAAAAAAGCACCTACGGTATTTTCTGACCGTTTTATTCCATGATCGATGTTGTAGCATGTGAAGCGGTTAATTAGACCTTGTTTTTCTTCCGGCGTATTCACCAGGAATGTCAAGCGGTCTCCTCGCAGATTGTGAAGGGCGACATCCCTCGGACAAGACTTCCTCATCTGTTGTCCTTCCTTCTTCCGGCGATTCAACAGCCTCCTCGTTGCATGGAGAAAATGCAAACCGAGGAAGTGCTGGTGCAATCGGATGTACGACCTGTTACGGTAACAATCCTTGTCCTGCCATCTTCACGAAAAATACACCTCCTCCTCTTTCTCCATCCAAAGTGCCTTTACCGCCCAGCCCTCCTCCTTCGTCGTGACATTCGGTAGCCCTTGGTCATTCCCAACCCATCCCTTCCTCTCCCGATTACTCTCCTCCTTCTTTTTCGGCAACCGTTTTGGCTAATCCCTCTCAACCTAAATCTACCTCCATCATCCATGACTCCTTGGTTCAATTAGCCCAAATTGGGAATTACCTTATCCACCTCTCCTAGCATCTCCCTCCCCACTTACAAGTTACCCATCATTCCCTGTGTACGGAGTATCAGTCAAAGGTCGATTTACTCGAAGCGGATATCGCACCCCTCCAGGAAGAAGTCTTAGCAGCAAAAGCAGATGCAAGCCTATTGCAGGAGAAGCTCCAAACCTTATGGGGCCAATTGACAGAGAAGGATGCCATCATCACAGCTTGCGGTGATGAGGTTAGTCAACTTAAACAAACAGTGATTGATAAGGAGGATGCTTTGAAGGCTTTGGGTAATCTTTTAGATACAACACACAGTCAATTCATTACGGTCGAGCAGAATTGTCAAGAGCTGGCCGAGAAAGCCTTACAAGCAGAAGCGGAGCTGAAGAAAGTCACTGAAAAACTCTTCGAGAAAAGCAGGTCATTGGAAGAGGAAATCGGTCGGACCCTCAAACTTAAGAAAGACGTTGAAGCTATCAAGAAGGAATGGCAAGACTTCTTCAAAACCATGCAGTTTTAGTCCCAATTGAGCTAGAACGTCGCAAGAAGCAACTCAGTATCCAACAGGAGCGCCTATTGCGTATCAATGTGAGATTGCAGAAATGAAAATACACCGAGATGCTACATTGGCAAATGACTTCTACCTCCAAGAAGCATTTTTGCAGAACCAAGCTGAAGTTTTTCTATCTCAAGTTATCGCTTCAAGCTCTGTGCAGACCGATGCACACCTTGTTGAACTGCATATTTTGAAAGAGATGTTAGAATCCTTAAAACAAAAAATCTCCCGCACCTTTAAATTAGCTAGAACCATGTACATACAAGGAATCATTGATGATTCTTAATCTTGTAATTTTCCCTGCTAGGTTCGAGTCCACCGTGCGTGCCAATGTCAGGCTGTCAGAATAATATCCAGTAGATTAATGGTAATTAGAAAAGAGCGCACTGAAAGGGTGTCATGCAAAACATTGTAACGCCTTTCTGGTTAATAGAGCAGTGAGTGCAAGAGAACGACAGACGCGTCACCGAAGTGTTTTGTCTGGGCAATCGACTGGAGTTTGATTCTCTCACAAGTTAATTAAATTGTGGTGTCGTCTATATTGTTAAGGTTCGGTATTGAAGTAGATAAGGTACTGCATCAACATCTTATTGTGTTATTGGTGTAGTGTGAGTATAACAATAATATTAAGTGAACAATAGAAGTTTCTACGCATGTGGTTATGGTAATCGTTAGAAGCTGCTATGTGCTGGAAAGTGGTAGTTGAATTTGTTGTAATTGTCAGAATATAAGGAAGTGACTGGGGAAAATATATAAAGGGCCTCTATATTACAAACCCCTGACCATCCCAAGAACCCAAGTACCGATTGGTTAACAATTTAGATTAATCATAAGATTAACATACTTCTTTCACTTTGTTTGATGTTTTATTTGTGCCAAGTATGAAGAAGAATCTGTTATCAGTTTCAGCTTTAGCCAAGATTGGCTTGGTTGTGAAATCTATTGATGACAGATGTACAATTCATGATCTGTCAAATGGCGACGTGATTATTGCTTCTAGCATTTTATCTCGTGGGTTGTATAAGCTCATAGATTATGAAAAAACTGTGAATGATTTAGTATGTGCCATACATGATTCTTAGGCTATGTTAGATGCAAAGCTTTTGCATGCCACACTTTGGTCGTCTAAATTTTACTAGTTTGCTATGCTTGCAGAAATCTAAAATGGTTCCTCCTTGCCCAAACTTGAGGCACCCGGTAAACATGTACGTGAAGGCTGTATTTTGGGCAAAATGTAGCATTCCTCATTTCCAAAAGGTGGTTTAGTTCGAGCTACACAGAAATTGCAGCTCGTTCACAATAATATCTGTGGTCCTATGCAGACTCCCTCTTTTGGAAATTATCTTTAATTCATGACTTTCATTGATGATTTTTCTAGGCATGCATGGGTATATCCATTGAAAGCAAAGTCCGAAGTGTTTATGTGCTTCAAACAGTTTTTGGTTTTGGCTGAGAATCTGTCAGCATGTAAAGTGGGCACCCTCCATTCTGATCGAGGGGGGAATATATGTCTTTTGACTTTAATGCATTTTTGGCTGAACATGGGATAAAACATCAGTGTATAGTGCCATATACACATCAACAAAATGGAGTTGCTAAACGGAAGAACAGGTCACTCATGGAGATGGCGAGGTGTATGGTCAAGAGCCTGATCAGGCTTTACCACAAAGTTTTTGGCTTGAGGCTGTTATGTGTGCAACATATGTACTTAATAGTTGTCCCACTAAAGCACTGTAGTCTATCACTCCATATGAGGCTTGCCATGGTTGCAAGCCATCTGTTGCTCATCTGCGTGTTTTTGGTTGTTTGACATATGCATTAGTGCCTGAACAACATCGCAAAAAAATGGATGATAAAGCAGTAAAATGTATTTTCATTGCGTATAGTTGTGAAAGTAAAGGCTATCGTCTTTATCATCCACAGACTAAACACACTCTAGTTAGCTGTGATGTTGTTTTTGTGGAAGATGTTATTCAGCCATTGCTTTCATGTACTAAGGAGACATCTGTTAGCTCCAAAGACATGTATGATACTTTTCCTCATTTTATAGGTGGACAGTCTAGTGCTGGTCGTAATGAGGCAACTTCTTAGCCTTTTAACTTTCATGTGATGATGTAGATCATCCCATTTCTGATGTGGATTTACATGATGCACTTGCTGATGAGAGTCCTGATATTGAGCAGGCAAAAACTATGCCAAGATGGATGGTGCAGACTTTGCGTGAAAACAAATTAGATGCATCTCTGTCATATCGTATTTGGTCAGACTCTCATAGTGCCTCTTTAGCATCAGATTGCTATGCTATGGCTGCCTCTAGTCTGTGTGATGAGATTGAACCTGTTTCATTTGATGAAGCACAAAATTTTGAACATTGGATGGCTGCAATGCAATCTGAATATGATGTTATCATGAAAAATGGTACCTGGCCTTTATGTGACTTGCCTCCTCGCAACAAGGCCATTGGCACTAAGTGAGTATACAAGCTAAAGCATAAACATGATGGAACAGTTGAATCAGATAGGTATAAGGCTAGGCTTGCTGTAAAGGGTTATGTGCAGGAAAGAGGCATTGATTTTGATGAAACCTTTGCTCCTACTTGCGGAATGGCTACTGTTCATAGCATATGTGCACTTGCAGCTCATCATGGTTGGAATCTACATTAGTTGGACATTAAAACAACATTTCTAAATGGTGACTTGCATGAAGAAGTGTATGTTTTTCAGCCCCGTGGCTTTGTGCAAAAAGTGCATGGAAACCAACTGTGAAGGTTAAAGAAGGCATTATATGGTTTAAAGCAAGCACCACGTGCTTGGTATGAAAAGATACGTGCATATCTCATTGCACATAGTTTTGAGAACGATCCAACCGAAAGCACCTTATATGTTAAGCATGCTAATGATGTGCTTTTGATCATTGTGGTGTATGTTGATGACATGCTGCTCACTAGTCCTCATGACACACATATTGCTGATTTTAAGGCTGATTTGCATGCCTCATTTGAGATGTCTGATTTGGGGCATTTGCATCACTATTTGGGCATTGAGTTTATGCAAGTTGATGGTGGAATGGCTTTGTGTCAAACGAAATATATTGACACATTATTGCAGTGTTTTGGCCTTGAAGATTGTAAGCCTATTGCCACTCCTATGGAGACAAGTTTATGATCGAGTTTTCATGATGCTGGAGATGCATTTGATGATGTTCTCTATTAGCAGGTTGTTGGATGCTTGATTTACTTATGCATTACTCGACCAGATATTCAATTTGATATCTCATAGATGAACATGTTTATGCATTGCCTAGGTGTCAAGCATCAGTAGGCGGTTAAGCGCATCTTTTGCTACTTGAGTGGTACCCGACTACTTTGACTGTTTTATCCCAAGGGGATGACTACCGCCAGATTTGCATGCTTTTTCTAACAGTGATTGGGCTGGTTGCTATGACACTGATGTGTCCACCAGTGGTTTTTGCTTCATACTTGGTAGCTCATGTATATCTTGGTTGAGCAAGAAGCAGCCTACTATGGCCACTTCAGTTGTGCGGCTGAGTCTAGGGTAGCTTTCACAGCGACTGTTGAGTGTGTGTGGCTCAAATGCCTTATGGCTGATTTGGGTGTTGGTTAGTTTTCTGCCGCCACCATCTTCACTGACAGTCACAGTGCATTCACAGTTGCGAGGAACCCTGTGTTCCATGCTCGCACTAAGCACATTGATGTGCATTATCATAATGTAGGGAGAGGTTCTCTGTTGGGGAGATTAGCTTGGCATATGTGCCCATGCAGGAGAACATTGCTGATCTTTTTACGAAGGCTGTGCCTAGGGAGAAGTTTAAAGCTTTCCACAAAGCTTTGGGCTTACTTCCTTTTGTGCATTGATTCCACATAGCTTGGCACTTCCTTATAGAGTGCCAACTCCTTGTTCACCGCATCACTCCCACGGTAGATTTGTCGATATATTTAGGTAGTGATGTGTGTGAACACTCTAGGACTGCCGGATCACTTTTTTCCCTCTTTAGAAGGTTTTTTTTCCCTGGCTTGTATATATGCCTATTGCCCTAATGGGATACTTATCTTTGTACATTCTAGTGGTAATACATTCAGTATTGTGCGTTGTGCTCCAAGTTTCTTCTTCTTCCTTGTGCTATTCACATGCTTCCACAAACATCTAACTCCAATAATAAACCTACATTTTTTGCGTTTTCTCCAATTGAAACTTCTAGCATTCATTGAGATCTTCAAAATGAGCCATAGCACGTGCAAAAGGGATTAATAATAAGGGAGTTATAAGTATTTTGGTGATTCAGTCTTGTGACAACATCAAGAAGTGTGGACACGAAACCATCAAGAAGTTTGGACTTGACACCATCAAGAAAGTGTTGAAACTAAAATATCATAGGTCCCTTGGTTGATAATGTTGTATTTTCTTGGACTTGACACTATCGTTGATGCTAGTACTTGACACCGTCATGGATATGCTATCATGGATTTGGGTAAGATCATACTTGTGGTCATGCTCCAATCTACTTGACCATTGTGATTGCTAGTGGAGCGGCGGACTCACCTATTTAGTGACCTCCCTTGCAATAATCCTTGGGTATCAAAGATCATCCACATTGGAAGGATCATGATGGTTAGGATGGGCATGTGGACTTGTGAACAAGACACTACATGAAGTGATCCCATATAGAGACTATTAACATGATAAAATGTCATCGCTAGTCACCTCTTTACATCATTGCAGAAAGCATCATGCATGGATTGTCATTTATAAAATGTTCTTTGGGCATAAATGGTTATCTGGCTGTAAAGAAGAAATTTTAAAACATCACATATGAGTCTTTATATCCTCACATATGCATATGTGTCGCATATGTGCGTATATGTTATCTATGGATGTGCGTTCTTAGTATGTATACAAAGAAAGATGAACATCTATAAAATGTCAACATACCATTTTATGTGATGCTTGTACTGCTCAACAATGAAAAGAATATCTTGCTTTGGTCAATCATTCTATGCATGTCTGATCGAAGAGCGAGCAAATGTTTAGATCTGTGAAAATGATCTCTCTCTCTATGTCTCTCTCCCCCTCTCTTTCTCTTGCTATCTCTATCTATATATCTCTTTCTCTCTCTAGCTTTATTATTTTGTTTTTAGCTTGTTGAATAAGTTAACTGACCAAAGATAATGGATAACTATTGTAATTACATTGCTAATTATTTTTATACATTCTAAATTGTTCTTTCTTATATTTATTAACATATACATGCATATATACATAATACATACGTAAATTAACATACATAAAAACACACACACAGAGACACACATATATGTATGCATGTTTGTGAATGTGTGTGTATGTATGTATGTATATGTATATCCATATATATATATATATATATATATATATATATATAAATATATATATATATATATATATATATATATATATATATATATATATATATATATATATATATATTTGTACATACATAAACATACATACATTCATAAATATACATTCATACATACATACATAGATTCATGCATGCATACATACACATATACATAGATTCATTCATACATACATACCTACCTACATATGCATATATATATATATATATATATATATATATATATATATATATATATATATATATATATATATATGTATAATATATGAATATATGCATGTATGCATCCATATATATATATATATATATATATATATATACATATATATATATATATATATATATATATAATATATATATATATATATATATATATATATATATATATATATATATATATATATATATATATATATATATATATATATATATATATATATATATATATATATGTATGCATGCATATATATATATATATATATATATATATATATATATATATATATATATATATATATATATATATATATATATATATATATGCATGCATACATACATATATATATATATGTATGCATGCATATATATATATATATATATATATATATATATATATATATATATATATATATATATATATATATATATATATATATATATATGCATGCATACATATATATATATATATATATATATATATATATATATATATATATATATATATATATATATATATATATATATATATATATATATATATATATATATATATATATATGCATGCATGCATACATACACACACACACACACACACACACATATATATATATATATATATATATATATATATATATATATATATATATATATATATATATATATATATATATATATATATATATATATATATATATATATATATATATATATATATATATGGATGCATACATGCATATATTCATATATTATACATACATAAACAATATACATGTATGCATACATACATACATACATACATACATACATGCATACATGCATACATGCATACATGCATACATACATACATACATACATACATACATACATACATCCATAGATACATACATACATACATACATACATACATACATACATACATACATACATACATACATACATACATACATACATACATACATACATACATACATACATACATACATACATACATACATACATACAAGCAGAGCCACCATAATGGTATATTAGTCACCTTTAATGTTTTTGCCAAGTCCTTACTTATAGACCTTTTAAGAAGCTTTCTTTACAAGAGTTTTTTTAGATGGACTCATATATATTTTTAAAGATTTCTTTGAATCCCAATGCAAGATTGGTAGCTTGTGAACTAAGCTTTTTCTCGTGAATGAATTGAAAATCTCTCAAACTCACTCTCATCGCCATCAAAATCCTATCAAAGATGACAAGATGAGTGGAATGCTTGTATTCCAATCACCTTCAACAATTTCACCACAAAAGCTATTATTTATTGAGGAGTACGATTGGAAATTTCTATAAAATCTTTGTGTATTAAGTGGGGTAAAGTGACATTAAGGTCAACTAGAATAAAGTTACAACTAGTAGACAATCATATGGAAAAACCTTTAGGACTACCAAAAGCACTTAAAGTTCTTGTGGTGTGAAGTTTGAGCACATTCTATCCATCTGTGACTTTAGAAAGAAAAGCAATTATGAGTGTTTATTAGGAACACCTTTCCCACACCAACTATAAGTGGTGCAATTGAACACACATAATGTATCCCTTGAGTGGTAGAAGTACCTAAAAAGAACGAAAAACTTCTTATGCATATCATTTTAAAGAGACTCAATGAATTTTCCATTAGAGACAATTATTGTTGATCTTTTGGAGTGAGTGGTAGGAAAAGATGTATATAATTTCTATGATGGATTCTCAAGATACAATCAAGTATCCAATTAGCATAAATTTTCTTTTGCAACACAATTGGGTATCTTCATTTTTAAGGTCATGCCATTTGGTTTAACCAATGCACGGACTACTTTTGAAAGAATTATGTGCCACGTGTTCAAGGAATTCTTATAAAGAAATCCAAATTTTTATTCTTAAGTATTCGAAGACCCCAAAATAAATTGACTATATTCAATATTTTTTATTATTCGATCATTTAAATGCAACATAGGTAACTGTACTCTATTCCTTGTAAGAGAAAGACCAAGATTAGGTGCAAGTATGCAACATGCATGTGCATAATGAAGCACATATTGTTTAATTGAGAAAGCAACTTGAAGATGTATGAATGGCACAAAATCAGTAAGTGAACATATATGTTACATGCATCAAGGATTTGAAAGAGAAATTGATGAGATCATTCCAAATGCATCACTCATTTCTTAACTACTCAAAGCATTGGCAACATCTTTTCAAAGCTTTGCTACTACTCTTTGTTTGATTGGAAGTTTTAAATCTAAATATGTATACTTTTGATGAGGTTTTGTCTCTTTGTTTGGAAGAAGAGCAATCAAGATGTGAATAGAAGTGGTTGCTTGAGCAAACCTAAGAACTTTTCATTACAAAAAAGGTAAAAAGAAAGTATGGTTGAGCTTTAGGTTGATAAAACCAAAGCCTCACTCATCCTCTTCCACTTCTTCCTCTCATGATGGTGATATGGAAAAGACGAAGAGATACAAGTATTGTTGAAATCTTGGACATACCATTGATGAATGTAGAAAGCTTGATAAGGGTAATTAAAAGAATTAATAATCTAGCATGTTTATTGTTTAGAATACATATAGTGCAAGGAATGATGAAGCAAAAATTGCTCATGATGTTTGGGCATGTGCTTTAACATCTCATTATGATTCATCTTCACATTCTACATGTATGATTGTGCATGAGACTGATTTGGATTGGTTTTTTGATAGTGGCGCTTCAAAGAATACCATTTCATGCAAAAAAGTTTTTGCATATTTGGAAAATGCACCCATGGGAGGACATGTATGTGAAGACAATTCTTCTTATCCTATTATTGTAGTTGGAGGAATTGAGCTTATGGATAAAATTGTAGGTATTTTTACTCTCAAGAATGTATTGTATATACCTAGTATCAAGAGGAATTTGATTTTGATTCCTACTAATGCTAGTGTCAGACTTCACATACAATTTGTTGACAACTGTTAACCATACTCAGGAATTAACCAATTACAGGGTTCTTGGGATGGTTAGGGGTTTGTATTATAGAGGCCCTATGATTATTTTCCCAAAAAATGCATTCATTACACAGAGTTCACTCATCACTTTACTATGACTCTCCACCAACAGACTTGCGATTAAACAATTTCACCACCAAACTCTCTAATGGAATACAGAGTATGTCACCGCTATAAAGTTATGACATTCATTAATGCAGAATAACGCTAATTCTTCACCGACCAATGACACGCAACCACAGTTGAATTCATATCTTCATCAACAAAGTATCATACATACAATATCACCAAAATAACCAAATACACAGAGCAGTAAAAATTCAATACACCAGTTTAAATAAAACTTGCTCTAAAGCATCCCACAAGCACACCAGATAGACCCACAGTCCGGCATCTTGCTCCCCGCCAATCCACTTCCACAGTTTTTCATTATCCAAAAAGATACAAGCGTTACGCTACATCCTTTCGATGTGCACCTTTTCTAATTACATTTTCTTGGTAATTACAATTACATTCTGGCTGCTTAACACTGGCATGCATGGTGGACTCGAACCCAGATTTTGTTGATTACAAAAAAAACAACTAGGAATCATCAACGCCTTGAATATACAATGCACGAGCTAATTTGAAAGTGCACCAAATCATCTACTTCAAAGACTCTAACATTTCTTGGAAAACGTGCGGTTCTACTAGATGAGCATCCATGCACACCAAACTAGAAGGAATAACTTGAGATAATAGAAGATCACTTTGGCTTTATAAGAAAGCTTCTTGGAGATAGAAGTCATTTGCTATAGCTATATCACGATGTAACCTAGCATCAACAATCTCTACATCAATACGTGAAAGTTGTTGTTGCTAAATACCTAATTGCTTTTCTTGGCGGTCCAATTCCTGTTACTAGGATTGCATAGTTTTAAAGAAATCTTGGTGCTCCTTCTAAATAGCTTCAATCTCTTTCTTTAGCTTAATAGTGCGACCAATTTCTTCATCGAGCACTTGTCCTTTTTGAAATAGTTGTTCTCTAACCTGCATAAGTTCTGTTTCCCCTTGAAGCACTTTTTCAGAGAGTACCTTAAAAGCCTGTTCGATTTCTGCCAATTTGCGAGTGTTGATCACAGCCAAGAGTAGTCATAGCATCATTTTTGTCAATCAATGCTTGCTTTAGAAGAGCGATTTCCACATCCTTAGCTTCAATGAAATCATCCTTAGCTTTAACATGTTCCTGTAATAAGCATTGATTTGCTCTAACCGCCAAAATTTCTTCCTGCAATGGAGCGATGTCTACCTCTAATACGTCAACCTTCGATTGATATTCAGTTCATAGTGATTGTTGAGCAACATTCAGTTGAGCGGGGAGTTGTTTGGACAAGTGAATAAGAAAATCACCGATCTGGGCTAATTATAGAATCAAATCCGATGCTAAAAAGTTCGACAACGGGAGAGAAGGTTTCACCGATATCGTAGCACGAGGAAGAGGCGGAATAATTGGGTGGAGAAGGTATAGGGTGAGAGTGGGATACTCCAACCGAGTGAGGAGGGGAAGAAGGACGTACCAGGGGACTGGGGGGTAAGGGTGCCTGAGAAGGTGAAGGAGGAGGGGTTATCGGATTCTCTGTAGTGTTACCATTAGGCAAGGACTTTAGTGGAGATGGAGGTGCAGTTGAATCAACCTTGTCCAGTTGTGATTCATGGTGTACGGTAGATTCAGCCATTACTTCTTGTGTAGTTTGATGGGTGGTCTTAGCAACATTATCCTGTGGTGTTGTCTCATTGACAAATTCTTGTTGCTTGTCTGCTATTGCAGTGTGTTGAACATCACCCATAAGAGTATCTTCCACAGCTTTATCCTTAGGCCAGGGTGGGGCAGAAGAATCACGTATGGAGGAAGCTTTGTCATTAAGGATTACCTTATTGGTTGATGCATGAACTGTGCTGACTCTTTGCACAACAACAGATTACCTATCGGAAGTCTCGAGACAGGGTTCACAATCGGGAGGAGGAATGAAAGAAGGTGAGGTAGATGGTTGCGAGGGCATTCACCTTTGGATAACTATCGCATAATGGTCTGGCATTCACGATGGATGCACCAAAAAAAGAATGATGCCCAATTTATAGGTTCACGAGCGACAACACCAATCAAAGAATAAAAGGGTTGAGAGATACCGTAAGTGCATTTATGAAGGTTACAGTTCGTCACCAAAAATTGCAACACTGAACACCCTGGCTGGGTTCAACACAAAATGGTGAATTCATTGGAGGAATGTCAGGGAAAAAGATATTTCATTGTAGCGAGTGGGAGAGGGTGAACTTCAGGATGACCTGCTTGTGGAAGATGAAACATCTCGGCCACAATGTTAATGGAAACCACCATATGCGGATTAAGGCAAGTGAGAGGCCAATAAGATTCAATCGGGGTGACATCAGCAATCCCCACAATCATTGCTGCAAAATAAGCATGACGTTCTACGGAATGCCAGGGCAACTTGGCAAACACCACCAAATCGCGAGGACAAAAAAACTCGACCTGGTCAGGGGAAAGACCGGCACGGAAGGTGGTGATATTTGTAAGAGCTTCCATGATGCAATAGGTAAGTAGAATGCACAAGGATACGAATCGCACAATGAGATAGAGCACAAGCAAAACACCGATTAAGTAGAAAATGTAGGGTGAAATCGTGGGTGGGGGACATAATCATCACAAGTGGAGGAAAACATGTCGGGATCATTACTACAAAAGCGCATTAAGAAATTCCAAATCATGGAGTACAACGGCGGAACACGGTTAATCAATAAAAAATGGGAAGATTACGGTGGTACCGTCAATCGGAAAGTGCGTAGCGTAGAGAAGGGTGTTGATGCCAATGCCAAGCCTTCACACTTGGCTAAGCATGGGAAGTAATATGTGCAACTTCTTGAAGATCCACATGAACTATTGCTTATGGTTTTTACCATTAAACTTTTGTAAAAGTCTTTCTAACTTGGAAGAATCTTGTAAAGCCTACAAACTCGTGGAGTTTGGAGAGATAAAGCTACAAATCATTTTGGTGGATTATCTCCTAACTTAGAGGAGAACTTTTAGGCAAAGCCAAGTTTGAATTTGAATTCAAACTTGGAGGCAAGGCATCTATAAAAGATGGTTGTAAATCCCGTGGTAAAAAATTCTCCATTCTAGAGCATATAGTTGACCAATTGAAGAGATTGTGTGGCTCACACTATAGCATTCATCTCTGACTATCATTGGGCATTATTATTTATGCCAATGATCATGCATAACATTGTCATATAATACAATATACCATTGATCATCTCTGTTGGTCTCTCTCTCATTGTCACTCAGAATAGTGAACTTGTCTTGCTCATATCTCCATGATCTCCCCACCATTTTCAATGTTCTATAGCTCATTGAAACAAGTTCAAAGTCTCAAATCAGATGATGAGGACATCATCAACCTAGAAGAATTCAAAGCATGGAAATCAAAAGGCAAGGTTAAGACAAAGAAGCTGGAGGACATACCTAAATCTTCCAATCAAGCAATTTGAAGATCATAAAGGGAGAGAAAGAAGCCAATCAGATATGGGTATGACACTTCTTTAGTTGCCAAGCATTCCATTTATCTAGCTAAAGATTTACCACTTGAAGAGCCTTCATCATATGAAGAGGCAAAGAACAAGACAAAATGGAAGACAACTATGGATGAAAAAATTGAAGCACTCAAGGAGAATGACACTTGGGAGCTAGTGCCAAAGAAGGAGTCTATGAAGGTAATTGGTTCTAGATGGATTTACAAAATCAAGAGAAATTCAGATGGATCAATAAACAGGTATAAAGCTAGACTTGTGGCTAAGGGTTTTGCACAAACCCAAGGAGTTGATTATGAAGAGACTTTCTCACATGTGGCCAAAATACCAACCATCCGAGTATTGGTAAGTGTGGCTACATCAAGGAATTGGAGTATGTACCAATTGGATGTGAAAAATGCTTTTCTTAATGGTAGGATTAAAGAGGAGGTTTACATGGCTCGACCTCTTGGCTATGAGGACCCAAGATAGGTAAATTATGTGTGCAAACTAAACAAAGTTCTTTATGGATTGAAGCAGGCACCTAGGGCATGGAATCATAGATTGACTACTGTTGGGGATGTAAGGGTCATGTGACCTTACCCCCATATTCATATATATACATCATATATAGAGCATTGCCTCAAGGGAGATCATTATGTGGGTTTCGAGGCTCCCACGCATATCTGCGCGTCGTTCCTCTCTTCTCTCCCTCCATCTCCTCCTTCCTCCTCTTCTTTTGCACTCCAAACCCCTTCATTGGTATCAGAGCATGCTGAAGGCTGGTGTGCAAGAAGCTTCAATGGAAGCTTAGGTGAGAAGAGGTAGAAGTGCAGGTCGGCATCTCTTGACAGCTGTTCAGTATTTCGGTCATAACTCGAGCTAGGAAGCTTGGATTGACGCGTTTTAAAGTTCTGTGCGTAGCTAACACAGAGAGCTACAACTTCACAGAAGGGCGCGAAACCTGGTTCGGACTTCTGAAGTGCCGAAAATTCGAAAAACGCAGAGAATTATAGAAGGCGAATCTACATTGAGTAGGACAGCAGGTCGGTTTTTTCGTCATAACTTGAGTTCTATAGCTCGAAATGCGATGATTCAACTTGCTGCTTGTAGCTTGGAAAGATAGCTACAACTTTGTAGAAGAACTCAGATCCAAATTCTGAGTTTTAAGTTGCCGAAATTGCAGAATACAGAGCAGTACTGTTGCAAGTGAAAGTGAAATTGATAGCATGAGCTTGTTTTGAGCATATCTTGAGCTATACACCTCCGATTGAGGTGTTCTTTATCTCTTTACGTAGCCAAGAGTTAGATCTTGAAGTTTGCTGAAGACCAAAAGTTCAGATTCAGAGGTTATCACCTCTGAAACAGAAAAACACAGAGCAGCAGATTTTTGTCAAACGAACCCTAATTGCACTTGGAGGTTGAATTTGCTTTGGAACTTCTTCGAGAGAGAATTTATGGTGTGCAAGCTCTTATTTTCAGAGCTTCAAAGCATTGTACATGTATGATCACTGTGGTAGCTCCTCCATATGAGAGTAGAGCATGATCTTGTCATGTGTTTGACATGTAAGATGACATTGTGGTATACTCTTTTTGAGGTTTATGTCATCATGAGTTTGATCATGGATGTATAGTGGCATTGTGGTCTATATCTTGCTTATGCCACTTGGTTATGGATTTACTTGCCGATTGCACATACTTTTGTGAGAGTTGACATTGGATCTTAGTTGGTACTTGTATCTTTTGTTTTCTTTGCAGGTACATGATCCAGATTGGAGCCTCAGTTACACATTCGTTTGTCACCATTATTAGCATTTGGTCATTGATTGATATGTATTTGCCAGTGTGATTCTTGGCATATGTGGATGGTGATTCCCACATGGTTATTTTGGTTCTAGAGTCCATTTTACAGAGGAGATGCTGCCGAAATTTCATCGGCTTTTATGCTAGAAAGGAGCTCTAGTGGATCTTGAAGCTTGTGTGATAGCTTTGGATCATTGTTTATCTCCATTCATTTGGACTTGGTCACAGGTTATTTGTGATAGGTTGGACCATCTTGCAGGATTCATTCTTGAGTGGGAGGTGCATCACCATTGTATTGGCATGTATTGCTATCATTTTTTTGGCACATGTAGTTGCCATTATCTTCTTGATTTAATCAGTGACAGGTGGTGACAGGATACTTATTGTTCTTTTGCTATCGGTTATCTTGTTTGATTGCTCAGTTTACAGGGGATACTCTATCGAAATTTTCCCAGGATTCTTTCACATCTACTTGGTCACTTTGGAGACTTGGTGAGCAGGCTTATGCTCATGGTTTTATGTGCATGCTAGATGCATGGTTATGTGACAGGTGGTTCACATGGTTTCTTCTCCAGTGAGACATATGTGATGTGAATTATGCATATGGATATGCAGGTGTGATCCTATTCAGGATAGAGTATTGTTTCTAGTCTCTTGTTATATTGCTAGTCTATTGGATTGCCAGCATGGTGTCTTCTCGATTTGATGGCACTGACTTTCCGAGATGGAAAGCTCAGATGTGGCATACATTGGTTCGTGCAGGGTTACATATGTATGCACATAGAGATGCACAGAGGCCTCGTGACATGCCCGACCATGTATGGATGGATATGGATGCACTGGCCAGCTCCACTGTCCGATTACAGCTTGTGGATTCTATATATGAGTCTGTTATGTATGAGGAGACGAGTAGTGCATTATGGCAAAGACTACATGATATGTATGCGAGTCCATTGACTCATGTGAGACATAGATCACATCAACGACTTCGATGTTGGCACTGTGGTCATGAGGGCCATATTCGACGATGTTGCTTCAGGCGGATGCGACGACGATGTCAGAGATATGCACGTGATGCAGATCAGGTAGTGGTTTCAGGAGATTCTATGGCAGTTGATTATGCTAGTGATGGAGATATCACTTTCTTCTATGGTTCATCTCATGATTCCTCTCGCTCATTAGATAGCACACATATGGCTTGGTTGCTTGATGCATTAGCCAGTTTTCATGTTACTCCACATCGTGAGTGGTTTTGTCGATTCTCAGGTGAGAGTCGTGGATGTGTGCACATGCCTGATGGTACGACATATGATATTGAGGGTGCAGGAGATGTATACCTTATGCTACCTAGTGGAGCATCACTTATACTCAGACATGTACGCTACGTGCCTTCATTCCCTATGAGCTTGATTTCAGTTAGCCAGTTACAGGAGAGCAGATATTATGCATTCCTTGGTGAGCATCATTTTCAGTTACAGTTGGGACAGTTTATGCTTGTTAGAGGTGCCAGGATTGGGCACATGTATCCACTGCAGGTACTTCATGTGAGAGACAGTCTCGTCTCAGTGGGAGTTCAGCCTTATGTGCGATGTGAGACTCGTCATGTCTCATTTTGTCTACCTATAGATAGGTCTATTGACATTCATGATGCACATGTATGGCAGGATTCAGATGCTCAGATGGATGCATATGTAGAGCACGTTTTGGATGCTCATGATGCTTATATAGAGCATGGTTTGGTTGATCATATGGATGCTCATATGGAGCATACTTTGGATGATCAGTTGGATGCTTTAGAGCATGATATGGATGCTCATGTAGAGCATTGTGACGATACTCAGTTAGAGTTAGATCATCAGTTTGACCTTGGTGTTGATGTTGTGCAGTTAGCTCATGTGGAGCATGATGATACACTTGGTGTGGTAGAGCAGGATAGCTCTCATGGTATACAGTGTATGGTAGAGCATATTAGCTCTCAGGATGCACAGCTAGATACATCCTTAGTTGATGGGATGGCTGATTTGGATGTTGAGGAGTCAGCAGTTATGCAGTCATTCTTGGATTCGCTCATGCCAGATGTTGACACAGATATATCAGGACATGTTGGTCTTGATGATGGTGCTTTGGATGCCTTGGATACAGGCATGGCTGACATACTTAGGTTAGCCAGGATAGCACATGTTTCGTCAGCATTTGGGAGTCTGATGTACGAGTTGTTATGCTCGAGACCAGACATTGTAGTTGCTATTGGAGCATTTGCACTTGGAGTTGTCAGTCGTTCGATGATTGACACAGGCATAGAGCGAGTGGGAGCTTTGCAGGAACTTCATCAATTCTTGCGTCAGTCATATATGAGCTCGGCTCTTGTTGATATGAGTCTAGAACAGTTTGAGGTGCATGGATACACCTTGTTCGAGGCGGTTGGTGTAGGCTGATCTGGTATGGGTAGAGATCCAGACTCTTCCTGTACATTATTGTATAGTCCTACATCATTCTTTGTATATGTTACCACTTATGGTCACATTGACCCTTAAGTGGGAGATTGTTGGGGATGTAAGGGTCATGTGACCTTACCCCCATATTCATATATATACATCATATATAGAGCATTGCCTCAAGGGAGATCATTATGTGGGTTTCGAGGCTCCCACGCATATCTGCGCGTCGTTCCTCTCTTCTCTCTCATTGCATGTCCTACTTCCTCCTCTTGTTCGGCACACCGAACCCCTTCAACTACCTATCTCCAAGATCAAGGATTCATCATGAGCAAAGCAGATACTTCTCTGTTTGTCAAGAGAAGTAATTCAGAGGTGATATACCTTTGTGTGTATGTTGATGATATCATACTTACATGTAGTGATGCCAATGGCATCAAGCAGATCAAGAACCAAATGATGTAGGCGTTCAAAATCATTGATCTAGGGTCACTAAAGTATTTTCTTGGACTTGAGTTAGTCTATACAAATTCAAGAATTTATATTACTCAAAGAAAGTATGTGCAGGAGATGTTGAAGAAGTTTCATTTGGAGGATGCCAAGATAGCTAGCACTCCTATGGAGGTAAACCAAAAGTTAAGTGCTCATGAAGGTGATGTGCTTGACAATATTGGAGGATACCAAAGCTTGGTTGGAAGCCTAAACTATGCTACATTGAGAAGGATTGATATTGCTTATGGAGTAAGTGTCTTAAATCAATTTATGCACAAACCTAGAGCACCTCACTTGGAAGCTGCCAAGAGAATATTGAAGTATCTTAAGGGTACTCAAAATCAAGGTTTATACTTTTCTTATACTTCAGATTTGGACATCAAGATATACTCAGATGCAGATTGGGCAAGTTATAAGGATGACAGGAGGAGTACCTCAAGTTATCTCTCTTTCGTAGATGACAAGCCCATTTCATGGTCTTCCAAGAAGCAACCCACTATTGCTTTATCTTCAATGGAGGCAGAGTATAGAGGATTAGCCAATGCTACTCAAGAAGCCATATAGATCAGATTGCTATATGTAGTCTTGGGATTACATTCTAACTCACCAATGATTTTTGGTGACAATACTAGCTCTTTACATCTTGCAGCAAATCCTATCTATCATGCTAGGACCAAGCATATAGAGGTTCACTATCATTATGTGAGAGAGAAGCTATTAAGCAAGGAAATTCAGTTGGCATATGTATCCACTAATATGCAATGTGCAGATTTATTGACGAAGGCACTTGATGGTACTAAATTTTGCAGGTTTAAAGCTATGATTGGATTGCAGGACATTCAAGAGAATTGATGAAAAAGACCAAGCCAAGATGTTTGGCTTGAGGGGGAGCTGTTGGTGAAAATGCCAAGCCTTCACACTTGGCTAATCATTGAAGTAATATGTGCAACTTCTTGAAGATCCACATGAACTATTTCTTATGGTTTTAACCATTAAACTTTTGTAAAAGTCTTAATGACTTGGAAGAATCTTGTAAAGCCTACAAACTCGTGGAGTTTGGAGAGATAAAGCTACAAATCATTTTGGTGGAATATATCCTAACTTAGAGGAGAACTTTTAGGCAAAGCCAAGTTTGAATTTGAATTCAAACTTGGAGGCAAGGCATCTATAAAAGATGGTTGTAAATCCCGCAGTAAAAAGTTCTCCATTCTAGAGCATATAGTTGATTAAAGAGATTGTGTGGCTCACACTATAGCCTACATCTATCACTATCATTGGGAATTATTCATTATGCCAATGATCATGTACAACATTTTCATATAATACAATATATCATTGATCATCTCTATTGGTCTCTGTGTCATTGTCACTCAGAATAGTGAACTTGTCTTGTTCATATCTGAGTGATCTCTCGACCTTTTTCAATGTTCTTGATGGAGAGTGTTAATCTCCAAAAGAACAAGCTACTCTTGTAGTTAGAGCACCTCTATAACAAGAGTAACTCAAACCTTCACCAATTTTAGAGGATCAATGATCAATTATAAAGATTTTGAAAAAATATGTGAAGGAGATGACTACACAGAAAGTTTGCTGCACATATCTCTCTCATTAACTTATCAACTGTGTAAAGCTTTTGATAAAACTTTGCACAAGGTGTCGCCTATAGTTTGTGCACCTTCTCCAAGTTGAACCACTCCAAAAGATTCAGTAGATCTTGAGAAATGATCTCAACAAGTTACCTATGTCTAAAACTGCTCTTCTGAAAAGTCGATTCAGACACCTGTAACTTCTAACACTTGGTTCTCTCAATCTAGAACCCATTTATACAAATGCTTTTAGCCATAGATGGCTTACCTTCTAACTTAGATTTTGACTCCTCATTCATGTAAAACTTTACACTGTGCACTGAGAACAGATCATTTCTTTGACCATCGGGATTGCGCCTATTTCAGGAAACAGTGAACACTTCTTCACATATGAATGTTCCTACTCATAATTCTCACAGCGTGTTTACAATTAGGCTCTCAAAATTCAACCATAGGTGCATTAAATATTGACTTAGACATCTACAAAAGGATTCTTGAAATGATCAAGCACAAAAGGAGAATGCATAGAAACATCGGGTGCAATTTTATTTCATTCCTGAAGGAATTTACAACTTAGTGATGAGAGAGACTCTTACTCACTTCTAAGATGTCTAATCACTCATACAACTACTGATTTCTCTATTCTCATGCTCTCTCTCATATTTGCCTCGACTTTTTACTTGTATATATAGGCAAATATTTACAATATCATGATTATACAAAAGTATAAGTGAACTATCTCTGAATTAATGTACATATGTGTACACATCTTCATCTTCTGAATATGCACTTCCTCCATGCTTCATAACTTGAACTTTTCTTCAGTCCTTGACTTCCAAACCTTCATTAAAACTTCAATTGTTGATTGCCTTGCACCAACAGCTCCCCCTCAATCATCAATTGAGGTTTTCTCTATCTTCTTTATACCTGCCATGTCTTTGAATCTCTGTAGCTTTGGTCCATCCAAGCTTTTGGTTACTAGCATATCAGCTATCTGATCTTTTGATGAAGTATGTATGACTTCAATCTCTTTATCCATCACATTCTTTCTTAGAAAATGATACTGAATCTCAATGTGTTTAGTCTTGGCATGAAAAACAGGATTAGTAGCTAAATACAATGAACTCATGTTATCTCCATGAATAGTGGGTGTACTCTGAATGATGTCAAAACTCTTCATAAGAGTCTTAAGCCATATCACTTCCTTTGCAGCTTCAACCATACCTTTGTACTCAGCTTCTGTAGATGACAAATCAACTGTGTGTTGCTTCTTTGAACACCAAGAAATTAACTTATCTCCCACATAACACAAGTATCCATAAGTTGATCTCCTATCATCAGGATTACTTGCCCAATCTGCATCACTATATATCTTGATGTTTGTATCTGATGTAAAACCATAATACAATCCTTCTGTGAGTGTACCCTTAATGTTACTCAACACTCTTTGTCCTGCAATCCAATGTTCTTTCCTAGGATAATGCATAAATTGAGACAAAACTCCAACTGCATATGACAAGTCAGGCCTAGTTAATGTAGCATAGATCAGACTACCAACTAAACTCTGATATAGTTTCATGTCCTTGAAATCTTCACCTCCATATTTGCTCAATTTGTGATTCACCTCCATTGGAGTAGGTGCTACCCTGCAATCATTCATCTTAAACTTGATCAACAAGTTCTTCAAATACCTTTCTTGAGTTACATATACTCTATGTTGAGTGTATGAAATCTCCATGCCCAAGAAATATGACAAGTCTCCGAAATCGCTGATCTTGAATTCTTTCTCCATTTGCTTCTTTAGGCTTTGAATGCCTTTCTCATCTGTACCTGTAAGAATTATATCATCAACATATATGCACATGTAAATGAATCCATCAGCACTTGCTTTAACAAGTAAACTACTATCTGCCTTTGATACTTGAAATCCAAGTTCTTTCAAGAACTTCACAACTCTATAGTTCCATGCCCTTGGGGCCTGCTTCAAACCATGCAAAGCTCTCTTGAGATTGCATACATACTCTGGATACCTTTCATCTCTGAATCCTTGGGGTTGCTCCATGAAAACATCATCTGAAATATAACCATTTAAAAAAGCATTCTTCACATCTAATTGACATAATTTCCAACCTTTACATGCATCAATATCTATGAGTGTCCTGATGGTTGTCATCTTTGCCACAGGACTATAGGTCTCATCATAATCTATACCATAAAAGGCCTATTCAGGAAAAATGGGAATTACACAGGATTTTGATACAGTCTTTTGTGTCCCAATGTTTTAGTTTTTGACTCGTTCACAGACTACAAGCTGTTATTATTTCTTGATTGGAGTATACTAAATTGAAACTTTAATATTAAGGATAATTTTATGATAAATGGGGCATCAAGGTTGGGCTCAAAATTAAGAAGTTAACATAGTAAGTAATATAAATGGGACTTGAATAATTCCCGAATTTCTTGAATAGGCCTTATAAGTCTGAGCAAAACCCTTCACAACAAGTCTAGCTTTATATCTAGACACACTTCCATCTGCAAACCTCTTTGTCTTGTAGACCCACTTGCATCCAATGATCTTCTGACTATTTGGTTTAGGAACCAACTCCCATGTCTGATTCTCCATCAATGCATCATATTCTTCTTGCATAGCTTTCTCCCAATTCTCCTTACCTTTTGCCTCTTCATATGTAGAAGGGTCTTCATCTACCTTTATCATATAAGCATAATCTTTGGTAGCCAAAAAAGAAGTGTCATAGCTATACCTTGTAGGTTGCCACTTGTGTCTTGATGACCTTCTAAGTTCTCCACTCCTTGAGGTTTCTGGTTCATCACACTCAGGATCAAATCTTGGCATTTCTTCAACTTCAACCTGTACTTCATTATTCTCCTCTTCATCAAATATCTGAACCTTTGATTTACCTTTCTTTTGATTCACAACTTCTTCATCACCTGCATTAATATTGATTGTACGTGCATACCAAGTACCTTGCTCATCAAATGTAACATCCTTTGATATAAGGAATTGTTTTGTGGATGGACTCCACAACCTATATCCCATCTGCTTATCATCATAACCAATGAATACATACTTTTCAGCTTTAGGTTCCAATTTGTGCCTTAATTGGGATGGCACATATGCATATGCCAAACATCCAAATACTTTGCAATGGTCTAGAGTAGGTCTCTTACCCCACCATGCCTCATATGGTGTCATACCCTGCAAAGCTTTACATAGTAACCTATTAACCTGTATTTACAGCCTCAGCCCACAAATAATTAGGGCAATTTTTCTCCTTCATCATTGACCTTGCAAACTCAACAAGAGTTCTATTTCTTCTCTCTACTACACCATTTTGTTGAGGAGAGTACCTGCAAGTAATTTCTCTTTTTATACCTGCATTCCACAAGTAATCACTGAACTCATTAGAGAAATACTCTCCCCCTCCATCTGACTTTAGTCTCTTCAATTTATGACCTGTAATTCTCTTTGCATACACATGATAATGTTTGAATGTATTGAATACTTCTGACTTATCTTTGATCACATAGATAGTGATCCATCTGGTAGCATCATGAACATAAATCACATAATACCTTGAACCATTGATACTGAAATCCTTTGATGGTCCCCAAACATCTGTGTGTACCAACTCAAGCTTCTCTGAATACATAAAACCATGCTTGGAATAAGATTGCTTATGAGCCTTACCTAATTGACATGCCTCACATCTGTATGTCGTATGTTGACCTGCAACATTAGGCAATCCAGGCACTGAACCATTGTTAATCATATCTTTGATACCTCTTTCATTAAAATGTCCAAGTCTTTTGTGCCAAAGATCTAACTTAGAGATCATATGCCCTCCATAAGTGAACAAGGCATGACCAACATTACCTTGGATCTTCAATGTGAACAATCTTCCTTCTTTCTTCCGTGAAACAATCTGTTTATACCCATTGCTAGGGTCTTCCACAAACACTCCTTCATTAGTGAATCTAACTTCATAACCTTTTTCAACAATTTGTCCTACACTTATCAGATTCTTAGGAATTGTAGGAACATACAAGACCTTACTCAAGAGGGTACTACCATCCTTGGCCTTCACTAATCCAATTGACTTCACGTTGTGCTTTGTATTGTCACCTGTTTGAACTACATGATTAGTTACCTTATTTTCCAAATCAGTCATCAAGGCTATGTTTCCACTCAGGTGATTGCTACACCCTGAGTCAATAAAAGACTCTATGGTCTTCACTTTGCCTTTCACAAGTTGCATTCATTATCAATGTTGAATCCTCCTTCTGATCTGAAGCATAATTGTAGTAGGTATTGTTGTATTGTTGACATTGGAATCCTCTACCTGCATTTCTTCCAAAGTAACCTCTACTACCTCTACCTCTGAACTTACCTCTTTGATTTCTGCCACCTCTTCCTCTTGAATTAAAATTCTGATTATATCCACCATTACTCTGAGTATTATGCCAACAATCATTAGCTAAGTGATTTGTCTTACTACAAATCCAGTAAGGTTTGACTCCATCTTTATTACTCCTGCCTCTTCCTCTACCTTTGCCACCTCCTCTTCCTCTTAGGAAGTTAGCTTGGCTAGTTGTACCTTCATCCTCATTTGTTTGTTGCTTTCCCTTGATATTCTTCTTCTTATCCTTTGAATACATTGCATGACCTGTACTCTTGTCACCTTCACCTTTGACATCCTGCTCAAAGGTTAACATATGTCCTAGCAACTGATTTAAGTCAGGAGTAAAATGGTCAAGTGATAATTCAGTAGACAAAATGAATGGCTTCCATTTGTCATCACCTCTCAAACCTGTAAGGATTTGCCTTACCAATTTATCCTCCTCAATGTCTTCATCAACTCCTCCTAATGCATCTGCAATGTCCTTCATCCTTGTTACATAATCTGAGATGCATTGAGAGGCCTTCTTCTTGAAAGTAGTAAATTCTGCCCACAAAGATGCCTTCCTTGACTTTGTGGTGTTTTGGAAATGCTCCTCCAAAGCATTCCATATATCTCTTGCACTTTCAAGACCTCTAATGTGAGGTAGCAAGTAGTCATTGACTGCCATATAGATAATGCTCCTAACTTGAGCATCTCTCTTCATCCAATTCTTCAAATCTGATAATTCCTCCCTAGTTGGAACACTAGGATCTCTGAACTGAGGCTTTTCTTCTTCACCTGTAATATAAGCTATCAAGTCTTTACTCATAAGATGAGCTTCCATCCTCATTGACCATGCTGGATAGTTCTCTCTATCCAACTTCTCTATTTGAAGAGAATCTCCCATCCTTTCTTCACCTGTATATTGAATTCTTCAAACTGTATGAGTAATAGATGTACCTTTACTTTTAATAATGTTCCTTTCGTCTTCCTTGATGTCGTATGACCTCCTTCTCAAGCTTTGCCCTCAAGCTTTCACCTCTTGAACCTTCAGATGTTGAATTCTTTATGACTGCAGTAGTCGGGATCCTCCTTCCTTCAATCCTAATGCTTCCTGCTCTGATACCACTGATGGAGAGTGTTAATCTCCAAAAGAACAAGCTACTCTTGTAGTTAGAGCACCTCTATAACAAGAGTAACTCAAACCTTCACCAATTTTAGAGGATCAAGAATTATAAAGATTTTGAAAAAATCTGTGAAGGAGATGACTGCACAGAAAGTCTGCTGCACATATCTCTCTCATTAAATTATCAATTGTGTAAAGTTTTTTATAAAACTTTGCACAAGGTGTCGCCTACAGTCTGCACACCTTCTCCAAGTTGAATCACTCCAAAAGATTCAGTAGATCTTGAGAAATGATCTCAACAAGTTACCTATGTCTAAAATTGCTCTTTTGAAAAGTCGATTCAGACACCTATAACTTCTAACACTTGGTTCTCTCAATCTAGAATCCATTTATACAGCCATAGATTTCTTACCTTCTAACTTAGATTTTGAATCCTCATTTGTGTAAAACTTTACACTGTGCACTGAGAACTGATCATTTCTTTGACCATCGGGATTGCGCCTATTTCAGGAAACAGTGAACACTTCTTCACATATGAATGTTCCTACTCATAATTCTCATAGCCTGTTTACAATTAGGCTCTCAAACTTCAACCATAGAATCATTAACTATGGACTTAGACATCTACAAAAGGATTCTTGAAATGATCAAGCACAGAAGGAGAATGCACAGAAACATCGGGCGCAATTTTCTTTCATTCCTGAAGGAATTTACAACTAAGTGATGAGAGAGACTCTTACTCACTTCTAAGATGTCTAATCACTCATACAACTACTGATTTCTCTATTTCTCATGCTCTTTCTCATATTTGCCCTGACTTTTTACTTGTATATATAGGCAAATATTTACAATATCATGACTATACAAAAGTATAAGTGAACTATCTTTGAATTAATGTACATATGTGTACACATCTTCATCTTTTGAATATGCACTTCCTCCATGCTTCATAACTTGAACTTTTCTTGAGTCCTTGACTTCCAAACCTTCATTAAAACTTCAATTGTTGATTGCCCTGCACCAACAGTTCTATAGCTCATTGGAACAAGCGCAAAGTCTATTACAAGTTATCAAATGTTTGAAGAACTTTCATTCATCCAATTAGGAGAAAATCATCTTGAAGTGGTTACTGGTCATTCTCTACAGAGTTCCTAAAAAGTCAGGGGTAAGCTTCTACTTGCTAAAGTGATTGCTCAGATTATAGTATATAATTTTAAGTGATTCCACTTGGAATCATTATCTCTCTAAGCTAATTCAATAGCCTCAAAAGGAAGTTTTCTAATTGCTACTGTACTGTGAGTACTGAGAAAAACTTCGAGTAGGTATCAAGACCAAAATAGCAACTTTTTGGTCATAGGCTAGTTCAAAACTTATCTGTTTTGATCAAAGAGTTTGAAGCATCATCTCCAAAGTACATAGGCACTTATTTAGTGTCATTGGAAAGCTAAAAGTGGTTACTGGTCATTCTCTACAGAGTTCCTAAAAAATCGGGGGTAAGCTTCTACTTGCTAAAGTGATTGCTTAGAGTATAGTATATAACTTTAGGTGATTCCACTTGGAATCATTAGCTCTCTAAGCTAATTCAATACCTTCAAAAGGAATTTTTCTAATTGCTATTGTACTGTGAATATTGAGCAAAACTTCTAGCAGGTATCAAGACCAAAATAGCAATTTTTTGGTCATAAGCTAGTTCAGAACTTATCTGTTTTGATCAAAGAGTTTGAAGCATCATCTCCAAAGTACATAGGCACTTATTTAGTGTCGTTGGAAAGCTAAAAGGGCCTAAAATGCAACTTTGAAGTAAAATAGGGCTACTACAAAGCAGGGATTAGTAGTACCAACTCATTTCTTGAGGTGTCCATCCATCTTTCTCAACAAGGGGGTCAAGGATACCGAAACAAACATGATCCTAATGAAAGTAAAGTTAATCATATGAAAGTTAAGGAGAAGTGGGTAGCATGCAATACGGATGGAGTTTAGATCCATTGATGGGTTTAAGCAGTAGAGTGCCAGTCAATGTAGATAGCAGAAAAGTAGCCGGACCAATCTGTTCTACAATACGGTAAGGAACGAACCAACGAAGCTTGAACTTTCTTGTCGACCAATTAGATTTGGTGTTGTAAAAAAGAACCAATTGCCCTAGTGTAAGGACAGGAATCCTGAGGAACGGATCATCTGTTTTAGCTTGCCGCAATTGGACTTCTTGAAGGACCAAAAAGCTTTCCAGACGGTGCTCATCCAAAGACTGTAAAACATCCAGCTTGAAAGGGAAAGAATCCTTGATTAATAACTTGTGCTCCAATGCCACCCGTAAACTTGGTACAACCAATTCCATAGGTGCAATTGCTTCAAGACCATATGCCAGCTTAAAAGGGGTACTTCCGATAGCAACTTTGTAGGTAGTTTGATAATCCCATAAGACCAAAAGAAGAAATTGATCCCATCTTTCCAGGCACTCCAAAACAAGGTTCTTTAGCATATTAAAAAGATTTTTTTTAGTACTTTCGGCCAATCCATTCACACAAGCATAATAAGGGGAACTAAATTTATGGACAATATTGAAGGTTTGGGTTAAAGCTTGCATTAATGTATTAGCAAAATGAGTGCCTTGAGTAGAAATGATCTCCAAAGGGATCCCATAACTAGGAAAAACATCACAAAGTAAACATCTAGCGACCACTGGTGTAGTTGCCGATCATAATGCCCAAGCTTCGGCCAAACGAGTAGCATAATCGGTACAAGTAAGGATATAATGATGATTTGTAACAATAGGAGGAGGCATAATATGACCAATAAAATCCAAGCCCCACTTTTGGAAGTGCTCAAGGGGAAGCACAAGCTGAAGCAGAAAATGGTGCCTGTGTAAAGGTTGTCCAGTACATCGACAGGCATCACACTGTTGAATATAAGTAGCAATATCATGATGCATTGTGGGCCACCATAACCCACTATCTAGCATTTTTCGGTACGTAAGATCGATCAAAAAATGCCCATCGGAAGGAGTAGAATGAGCCATTGCAATTAGTGAAAAAACTACATGTGGCGGGATACATTGTAAGAGTGCACCAGATGGATCCATATAATACAAATGACCAAGGATGATGCAAAATCAGTGACTATACATAGCCAATTTATGGCGAGCCGGTGTTGAAGTAGTATTTAGAGGACAAAATTTGGTGTTGCTCTAGCACAATGGTGAGAACCACGTTAAGAAGATCCACCTCCTTAATGTCAATCCGCGGAAGAGATAGGACTGATATGGAGATCATGAATGTGAGATGAAGTGAGAGTGAAGGTGAGAAGCATAGAGATGCATACACACATACACACACACTACGAAGAGACAAGCAAGACACAATGGAAGGTGAGAAATTAACTTTATTGCTTAAAATCTCAATTACAAGCTCAAAGTATCTCTAAGCTCACACTAACCAACCTCAAAAATGAGCTCTCTAGCTCTTTTTATAGATTCTAGAATAGTTTTGACCGGTTTCACATCTAGTAACCGGCATAGTTAAAAAATAGGTCCTATGCGCTATTTGAGAGGGTAAACTGAGTCTAAAAATAACCAAAATTGGTATGCTCATTCTACCTAAGCTCCTCAAGCTCGAGGACTCCTTGGCTTGCACAAAATGGAGCTATGAATTACAAAAAGGGTTTTATCTATGTTACATGTGTTACAATAGTGATGAAAATCACTGTTGGAGGTTTTGAAGAATATTTATAAAACATAAATCTTTGAAAAATTGATTCGACTGGCTCCCTGCTCTGTCTTTACATGCTTCCGCGTCTTCTATGCCTCTGGCTGCTGCCAACACCCCCCTCCCTCTCGCTTCTGTCGTCCTCGACAGAACCTTGTTGTGCGGTCTGTCGGATGTAATTCGGGAGTAGTTCCTGAGCGAGGGTGTGCTCTAATATGCGAATGCCTCGGGCCAGATCTGCCTCGAGTTTCTCCCAATCAATTGGTTGCGGTTCATCGGATGGGGGGAGTCGATAATGTGTGGAATATACTGTTGATATATTTAGGTAGTGATGTGTGTGAACACTCTAGGACCGCCGGGGCACTTTTTTCCCTCTTTAGGAGGTTTTTTTCCCCCGGCTTGTATATACGCCTATTGCCCTAATGGGCTACTTATCTTTGTACATTCTCTAGTAATACATTCAGTCTTGTGTGTTGTGCTCCAAGCTTCTTCTTCTTCCTTGTGCTGTTCGCGTGCTTCCGCAGACGTCTAACTCCAACAATTGGTATCAGAGCAGGTCGTTGCTTCTTCTAGGGTGCCGTTGACACTCCTCCGTTTGCAGTCTCAGATTCGCACAAAATTTGGTGAGCATACTCAGGGTGTTTCCGAGATCAAAACGGCTTCGTTTTGTGGTGCCGAAATCGCGATCTGAGCTCGTTTCGGCCTCCGAACGCACTATCGCAGTGCTTGTGCAGGCTATTTCGTCCTTTTGTGCCAAAGGTATATACCAGTTTCTGTTCGCCAGTTTAAGCGTCTCGAAGTCTGCTACAGGTCTAGCAGAACTCGTCTGGGCAGTTCTGTTCAACTTTTTGAGATACAGTCAATTTTCTGCATCAAGGTATTTTAGTCACCGGCCATGGCTGAAAGCAGTGATGTATTCCGTATGTTGGCTATTGAGGATAAGTTGGATGGTACCAACTACCCATTATGGGCTTATATGATGCGACACGTACTGGTTGCAAAAGGATTGTGGAACATTGTGCAGGGTGTTGAAAGACGTCCTGTTACACCTGTAACGACAGGTACTGCAAATACAGGTGTTGGAGCTGATGAAGATGGTGTCTAAGATGATATTCCACAGATTCCTGTTCGTGCTGCTGTTTCTGTTGCACCTACTGCAGAGCAGATTCGTTCGGATGGCAGAGATGCCCAGGCACATGCATTGATAGCTTTGTCTGTCAAACGTGCCATTATTCCTCACATTCGCTCTTGCAGAACAGCAAAGGATGCTTGGGATACACTTACCACTTTGTACCAGGCTAGGAATGAGGCTCATGTTGCTTACCTCCGAAAACAATTGGAGAGTGAGCACATGAATGAAGGTGATTCGATGGACAGTTTTCTTACAAAG
The DNA here is from genome assembly GCA_020310875.1 of Ceratopteris richardii. NCBI lineage: Eukaryota > Viridiplantae > Streptophyta > Polypodiopsida > Polypodiales > Pteridaceae > Ceratopteris > Ceratopteris richardii. The sequence goes on along the minus strand of CM035433.1, from coordinate 62,945,901 downwards.
ATCAAAGACCTGAAGGAACAATTGATTTCTGCTGATGAGGTTATACCAGATAGCTCACTTGTGTAGACCGTTCTGAATGGCCTTCCTGATTCATATCAGAGTTTTGCCTCTACTCTTCGATTGATGATGAAAGGCAATCCGAATGCCTTGTCATTTGAGGAATTAGTCTCTGTTCTGTTGCAGGAAGATCAGTCCAGGCAGAACAGGTCCATTATGCGTGTTGCAGATCAAGCTTTCCTGGCTAGTCAGAAGGGCAAAGGAAAATGGAGCTCTTCTACTAGTAAGCAGAAATCTGCAAATGCTGCACAATCGAAGAACCAGGATAAAGATGAGAAGAAATCAGAAAAGCAGAAATTGTTCTGCAAGTACTGTAAAGGAAATGATCATATTATAAAGAACTGTCCAAAACTGGCTGCTAAAGAGGCAAAGAAGAAAGAGGCTGGAATGGTTGTTGCAGAGGCCTCTACACCAAAAACAGAGTCTGCAAATCTTGTGCAGGAAGAAGAATGGGCGTTTACTACTGTCTGCAGTTTTGACCCATCTTCTCATGATCAGTGCATGTCTGCAGTAGACTCAGATGTTTGGTACTTTGACAGTGGGGCAACCAAACATATTACCTCGCAGCGCAGTTTCTTCTCTTCACTCGAGCCTGCCCCTACAAGGAATACTGTCACATGCGCCAATAACTCCTCTTATCCTGTTATGGGAGTTGGTAAGATCATTCTGACTACTGCTGATGGTAGTTCTTTCACTTTGTCAGATGCTTTATTTGTGCCAGGGATCAAAAAGAACCTGTTATCAGTTTCTGCATTAGCCAAGATTGGCTTGGTTGTGAAATTCGTTGATGACAGGTGTACAGTCCATGATCTCTCAAATGGCGATGTGATTATTGCTTCTGGCATTTTATGTCGTGGGCTGTATAAGCTCATAGACTATGAAAAATTTGTGAATGATTCGGCATGTGCAGTTCATGATTCTCAGGCTATGTCAGATGCAAAGCTTTGGCATGCACGCTTTGGTCATCTGAATTTTGCTAGTTTGTTACGCCTACAGAAATCTGAAATGGTGTCCTCTTTGCCCAAACTTGAGGCACCTGGAAAACATGTTTGTGAAGGCTGTATTTTGGGCAAAATGCAGCGTTCTTCCTTTCCAAAAGATGGTTCAGTTTGGGCTATGTAGAAATTGCAGCTTGTACATAGTGATGTCTGTGGTCCTATGCAGACACCCTCTTTTGGAAATTACCTTTACTTCGTGACTTTCATTGATGATTTTTCCAGGCATGCATGGGTATATCCACTCAAAGCAAAGTCTGAAGTGTTCATGTGCTTCAAACAGTTTTTGGTTTTGGCTGAAAATCTGTCAGCATGTAAAATGGGCACCCTCCGTTCTGATCGAGGGGGGGAATATATGTCTTCAGATTTTAATGCATTTCTGGCTGAACGTGGGATAAAACACCAGTGTACAGTGCCGTATACACCTCAACAGAATGGAGTTGCTGAACGAAAGAACAGGTCACTCATGGAGATGGCGAGGTGCATGGTCAAAAGTCAGGCTTTACCACATAGTTTCTGGCTTGAGGCTGTCATGTGTGCAGCATATGTACTGAACAGGTGTCCCACGAAAGCGTTGCAGTCTATCACTCCATATGAGGCTTGGCATGACCGCAAGCCATCTGTTGCTCATCTGTGTGTTTTTGGTTGTTTGGCATATGCATTAGTGCCTGAACAACATCGCAGAAAATTGGATGATAAGGCAGTAAAATGTATTTTTGTCGAGTACAGTTCTGAAAGTAAAGGCTATCGTCTGTATCATCCACAGACTAAACGCATTCTGGTTAGCCGTGATGTTGTCTTTGTGGAAGATGCTATTCAGCCATTGCTTTCATGTACTAAGGAGACATCTGTTAGCTCCAAAGACATGTATGATACTTTGATGCCTCTTTTTACAGGTGGACAGGCTAGCGCTGGTCCTAATGAGGCAACTTCTCAGCCTTTGCAGGCTTCATATGATGATGCAGATCATTCCATTTCTGATGCAGATTTACATGATGCACTTGTTGATGAGAGAGCTGATATTGAACAGGCAAAAACTATGCCAAAATGGCTGGTGCAAACTTTGCGTGACAGCAAATTAGATGCACCTTTGTCATATCGTACTCGTTCAGGCTCTCATAGTACCTCCTTTGCATCAGATTGCTATGCTATGGCTGCATCTAGTCTCTGTGATGAGAATGAGCCTGTTTCTTTTGATGAAGCACAAAATTCAGAAAATTGGATGGCTGCTATGCAATCTGAATATGATGCTATAATGAAGAATGGTACATGGTCTTTATGTGACTTGCCTCCTGGCAAGAAGGCCATTGGCACTAAGTGGGTATACAAGCTGAAGCGTAAACCTGATGGTACAGTTGACAGGTATAAGGCTAGGCTTGTTGCAAAGGGTTATGCGCGGGAAAGAGGCATTGATTTTGATGAGACCTTTGCACCTACATGCCGTATGACTACTGTTCGGAGCATTTGTGCACTTGCAGCCCATCATGGTTGGAATGTACATCAGTTGGACATTAAAATAGCATTTCTGAATGGTGACTTGCATGAAGAAGTGTATGTTTTTCAGCCCCGTGGCTTTGTGCAGAACGGGCATGAAAACCAGGTGTGCAGGTTAAAGAAGGCGTTATATGGTTTAAAGCAAGCACCACGTGCTTGGTATGAGAAAATACATGCCTATCTGATTGCACATGGTTTTGAGAACAGTCCAACTGAAAGCACCTTATATGTTAAGCGTGCTAATGATGTGCTTTTGATCATTGTTGTCTATGTAGACGACATGCTGCTCACTGGTCCTCTTGAGAAGCATATTGCTGATTTCAAGGCTGATTTGCATGCATCATTTGAGATGTCTGATTTGGGGCATTTGCATCACTATTTGGGCATTCAGTTTATGCAAGTTGATGGTGGAATGGCTTTGTGTCAAACGAAATATATTGACACATTATTGCAGCGTTTTGGCCTTGAAGACTGTAAGCCTATTGCCACTCCTATGGAGACAGGTTTACGATTGAGTCTTCATGATGCTGGAGATGCATTTGATGTTGTTCTCTATCAGCAGGCTGTTGGATGCTTGATTTACTTATGCATTACTCGGCCAGATATTCAGTTTGCTGTCTCACAGATGAGCAGGTTTATGCATTGCCCAGGAGTCACGCATTGGAAAGCGGTTAAGCGCATCTTTCGCTACTTGAGTGGTACTCGGCTACTTGGGTTGTTTTATCCCAAGGGGGGATCACTACGGCCAGATTTGCATGCTTTTTCTGACTCAGATTGGGCTGGTTGCTATGACACTCGTGTGTCCACCAGTGGTTTTTGCTTCATGCTTGGTAGCTCATGTATATCTTGGTTGAGCAAGAAGCAGCCTACTGTGGCCACTTCCAGTTGTGAGGCTGAGTATAGGGCAGCTTTCACAGTGACTGTTGAGTGTGTGTGGCTCAGACGCCTTATGGCTGATTTGGGTGTTGGCCAGTCTTCTGCCACCACCATCTTCACTGACAGTCAGAGCGCATTGGCAGTTGCGAGGAACCCTGTGTTCCATGCTCGCACTAAGCACATTGAGGTGCATTATCACTATGTCAGGGAGAGGTTCTCTGCTGGGGAGATCAGCTTGGCATATGTGCCCACGCAGGAGAACATTGCAGACCTTTTCACGAAGGCTCTGCCTAGGGAGAAGTTTGAAGCTTTCCGCAAAGCTTTGGGCTTACTTCCTTTTGTGGAGTGATTTCCACATAGCTCGGCACTTCCTTATACATGAGTGCCAGCTCCTTGTTCACCGCATCACTCCCAGGGGGGATTTGTTGATATATTTAGGTAGTGATGTGTGTGAACACTCTAGGACCGTCGGGGCACTTTTTTCCCTCTTTAGGAGGTTTTTTTCCCCCGGCTTGTATATACGCCTATTGCCCTAATGGGCTACTTATCTTTGTACATTCTCTAGTAATACATTCAGTCTTGTGTGTTGTGCTCCAAGCTTCTTCTTCTTCCTTGTGCTGTTCGCGTGCTTCCGCAGACGTCTAACTCCAACATATACCATCTATTCACAGGCGAATAAATGAAGCAAATGTGTGGGCCCGTTGATGAACACTTCTGAATGGTATTCCCAGAAACCAGTTGTGAACATTTCTTCGAAGGTCTGCTTGTAGCATGCCGGTAAATATTTGATTCTGCAATGCCAGGCATAACACACCCGAAGCGATGGCGTTGTACTCATATCATATGCAAGATCTAGATTGCCATGCTCGAAGCCCGTAGTGTTTACATGAGGTGCCTTAACACATCTGAAGACTTTAAAAATCATTTGCATCATGTCAAATATCTTGACAGTCATGTGCGCTGCTATATCATCCATATGTTTCAAGCGAGGGAGCCAGTGACGAATCATGGCCATCATGTATCCAACTGTTGGTGGTCCTGTGGGTGGAGTGAAGTATGGGTAGTTTAACCAGTCCTGGCATTGTTTGTTGTTCTGTATTTTAATAGCGAATGCCTTCCAGGAGCGGCGACATGGCACTGGTCCCCAACATGGGTTAAACTTTAAATGTAGTGGTGCCTTGGCCCATGTACTCATCATTTCAGGATATTTCTGTAAGAGATCCTTGCGCCATTTTGGTTGATAGATTTCTCCTTGCTGCGCATCTAATGGAAAATCTTCCGGTTCAAATTGAGTTGCGTGGGAGGGCTTTTTTCTTGTTTCTTTCTCTATGGCTAACTGATATTCTGCCATTAACATGAAATAAGGTTTATACTGTAGCTCGTGCCCTGATATGTATCTGCGTGGGGCCAAGTGAGAAAAGTAGGGGGACTGTAAAATGCGTTCTTCAATCATCACCATTGCGTGTAATTGTGCCTCTACCCTTGCTGAGTGGGTTGTCCCAAGTTCTTCTATCGTCTTCATCCATGCGGGAGTTGGAAGTTCGAAAGTCGTCTGGCCTTCAGCCGTGACACGTCCACCTGGGATGGGTTGGGGCTCATAGGCTTCTTCAAAAGTTTCCTCCACCGGAATATTGACTATTTCTTCCTTGGCTGGTAGGTCCGGTGGGGAGTCTGGTCTGGGTGATGCTTCATATATTTCTATCCGTGATTGAAGAGTAGATACCTGGGCGCGTAAAGCGTTGAGTTCCTCTAGGATGTCAGGAGATGGGTCCGCAGGAGCTGGTAGTCGTTGTGGTATTGGTGCTCTTAACTGCAATATCTTGTTTTCATCTTTGAGTTTCTGAAACTCCTCGTTCATGCTGTCGTACTCATCTAACAATCTGATATGATCATCTAACAACATTTTCATTGATTCCAAGGGCACGGCCTTAAAGCGACTGGGGCTTAGCGGTTGGTCTGGCTGATCTAAGGCAGCTTCTAGATTCTCTCTATTTTGTTCTTGTAAGCGCTGGTTTTCTTCTTTCACGGCTGCCAAGTGTCATCTAAGTAATCCCATATTTCGTGTTAACGTGGCGTTGCAAATGGTTTGTGCCCTTAACAAATTATCAAGATCAGCAGTGGCCTCTTTGGTTTTCTCTTCACTTTCTAGTTCTAGTTTGTGGTATGCCTCTCGGAGTTCTTGGTATCTGGTGTTTAGGGAGGCATTCTCGATGGTCAGTGAATTTAGCTGCGACTATAAATCATTGGTTGTCCTCTGCAGCTACTGATAATTGTTTCCTAGAGAAGTGAACTCATCTCTTACTTGAGTCATACACGTGAACATTTGTCGAAATGCAGTATCTACAATGGGTGATAATATTAACGATGTGCTAAGCGAAGATGAAGTAGGTGTAGATGCAAAGGGAATGGGGAATGGGGGTGGGAATGTGGATGCTGTGGTGATTGTGGAAAATTGTGGTGTGCTTAAATATTGTGGTGCCACAAATGAAGTGAGGGGGGGTGTGGTGGGTGGTGATATATCCATATCGCTGGATGTGGTGTCGAGTGCGGTGACTGTGAATAGTGGTGTGATCGTGGGTAAGTGTGTAGGTGTAAATACGGGATTTACAAAGGTTGACGAGTAATTTACAGAGGGGTTGTCTTGGATGGCTTGGTGGAAAGGGGAAAGGGGAGTTACGGTGGGTCGGGGAGGTGAGATTGGAGAGAAGGTTAATGGAGGTGGGAATGGAAAAAGGGGTCTTGGAGGTGTGGGGAAGGACGGAAAGGATGGTGGGAAAATGGGATTTGATAGAAAGGTAGGTGTGCTAGGGGGTAGAGTAGGTTGAGTTGGTGTGGGAATTGTGGGTTGAATGGGAGTGAGGATGACTTCTGCTACTCCGTCGGAGAAGGAGGATGTTGTTCGGGGAGAAGGAGGGTGTATGGGGGAGACTGGATGGATGGGAGGTGAAGGAGGAGCGGTTGGGGTGGTAGGTACTTCAACAACTGTGGTGGTATGTACATCAATAGTAAGGGGTGGGGAGTCGACGATAATGGTGTCTTCTGCCAATGAGCCTTCAGGGACGAGACGTGCTTCCTGGCTTGTTCTGAAGATTGTCCGCCGGTGGGTACCCGAATATATTCACCCGGTTTGGTTAGTAGACGGATTCTACGAGGGTCATACTGCGGTAATGGTTTCCTCTGCAAGTATCGTAAGGCTTCTATGGATCCCACTGATTTGACAAGTTCTCGGAAGCCTCTGATATATACTTCTTCGAATCCACTTGAGACAAGTTCATGTTTTATAAATGCTTGACTCTCTTCCTCAATCAATTTCTTGCATGCCCAAACTTTCTCCATGGTGCTGTATAGCTTCTTGATGGCTAGTGTATAAGCTGTTGCTTCAAAGGTTTCATCTTCATGTGTACTGGTGTCTCCCTAGGTGTCGGTGTGCTGTCCTTGTTCATCTATCTATCCATGCTCTTGGGATTTGTGAGTGCCCTGGCTGGCTTCGTCATCGCCTTCATCTTCGTCGGTTTCCGTTCTTTCTTCCTCAGAACTAGACACTATTTGTCCTTGTGGTTGGTCTCGGGGCGTGGTCGGGTAACTTGGCCGCTCGTATTCTTGAGAGAAGATCTGACCTTCTAAAAACTGAAATTCATTCGAGAAGGCATTCTACATTTCAAAATCAAAGGTTGTATCCAGTGGCTCTGCTTCCATGTTTGGTATCGGAAAAGAGAAAGCTTTCGCACCAATAGTGGTGGGAACTTCTGCTGTAGTGGTGGCAAGTCTTGGGATGGTGGCTACTTGAGGAGCGACTATGCTGGTGGTGGCCTCCATTATAATCGGTCTTGATAAACGTATGCGAATAGGTTGTACAGATGGAGTGGCTTCTGTCGGGGACTACTCTGGAGAGGGTTGTGGTGAGGGTGATTCTGGCACCTGAAGGCAGGGGATAGTTCCTCTCATTCGCTTTCCTGTTCGTCCTTTGCTAGGCTTTCTAGCTTTCTTTGTTGTTCCCTTGAAGGCTTTCAGCTCCTCACTTGTCATTGCTCGCTCGATAGGTAAATCGTAGGCCAGACACATGTATACGATGCGCGTGAGAGCGCAACATCCATTGATGACCTTCTTTCTTTCCCATCTGTGTTGTGCTAAGTAGATGATCCAGCTTGCGAGATCAACTATCTGGGGTCTAGTACATGCTAAATATAATCCAAACCATATGCGTTTGTGAGGCATTGTGAATCTGTCCTAAGCAGGGAATGCAAAATGCTGCATACATATCCGCAGTGGTTTTGAAAGCTCAGGTGTGATCGCCGAAATCTCTTCCCACTTAGTAATGTCTCCACGTTTCATTGGCTCTTGAACCAGCCTTTCTCATTCTGTTGGAGTGTGCGTACCATGGATCTTGATTGCAACGCGAATCAGATCTTTAGAAAGATAAAACCTCTTATATGGTGGATCGTTCACTAAGGATGGCAAAATAAAAGTGCCGGGCAGATCCTTGTTCTCAGAAGCTGTAAAAGTTGTGACTAAGTAATAGCATCTGTAGAAGTCAGGTTTAGGCAAAGGGTTGCTGAAGTACTCTGTAAACCCTGCTCTTGCCCAAACATGCATTAGGTCTATAGTCCTTCGAACTCTCTTGAGAAAAACTGATATTTGCCCCAGGTACGGTCATCAAAAGTCAAACTGGCCTCAAATATAAAATCAGCATCTGCTAATGGTCCTGCAAGCCCTTGAAACCAGTGAGAATTGTGATGAATCTTCTCAGTGTAACCTCTAGGAGGATCGTCAATTGGCATGGGCCCTGGGAAACCTTGAAATATGGGCGGTTGAGCTGTAGGATGGGGCTCCACTAGTAGTTCTCCAATATTGGCCATTGGTGTACTGGGGCCAGCTTCTGATGGCCCTTCTGCCTGCATGATGTATGATGTGAGTACGTAGAAGATCTGCTACATAAGATTAACACATTAGTATGGAAATTAATCATGATCCCATGAAAGTGAGACCGTAATCCCTTTCCATAGCTGATGTGTAACCCATGTAGCCAAGTGTTGTGATGTGATTGATGCAATGCTTCTTGCAGAACTAGTGCAGGTCTCTAGACACCTATATGTTTTCAGATATTGCATGCAGTGCTTTGATGAGATTTTATTACAAGCGTTGTTGGGTTATAGTGTGTGGATTCGTACAAGCTTCAGTTGTGAATGAGTTATTACAAGGTTGTAGATTAATCGGGGTGGGAGTTATGTTAGATAAGGGAGTCGTAGAAGGCGTCTGGATACGTTTCGATACCCACTTCCTAAGAGTTCGTGTGTGGGTGATAGGCTTCTGTTGAGGGACAAAAGATGAGATCGGATTTGGTGGGGTTGAAGGGTGAAGTGGTTTCTGAGGGTTATATATTACATGGCTTGAGGGTTGAGCTATAATACACTATTTGGGTACCCGAATCTGTGTGGGTGTGGGTCGGTTTGTAAGGTACTTCTTGGCGATCCAAATTTGTCGAGTGTTCGTACTCGTAGAAGAAGGTCGAGTAGACTTTGAATACGGACTCTGATTTTTCTTTAACTTCTTCGTATCAATGTCTGCGTTGTTGAAATTAGTTGATTAGTTGGTGCTTTTTGTGCTTTTGGCACCCATATCTATCTTGTGCCTCTTGCTTTGTGATACTGATATTGCTGCTTTCTTTGTGTCGTCTGATATTGTCGTCGGTCTGGGTTCCTTCGTCGTGGTTGACTCCTTTGTGGTGGAGGTTGAGAGGTCGGATGGACACTTTGCTTTGGAAAAGAAGGGAGGTCCAACACTTGCGAAACCTGCCCATTAGGAGGTGCTCCGTTTTGTACTTTTAATCTAGGCCAGTCGGCAGTAAGTGTGGAAGGATGGGCACCGTAGGGTGTTTTGCCCATGTGGACGCTGATGAAGTCCACCCTACCCATCTGCTGGGTGGTGACCCCTTAAAATTTGTAGGAAGCCCAAGGGAAAATCTCCTGACGTCCTTCTGGTTGACAATTGTCCATCGCCAAGCCCGCATGGGTTGGTGTAGATGTAATGTGACTGATCTGACCAAAGATCTTCCGGTCTTCTGTCGCATGCATTTCATAGGGTCTAGGGTTGCGTACTTTAGGCGGATTGCTATTAGGAAAGTCAAGCGGTATCACTCGCTTTTGATCTAAGGTTCCAATATGTAAGGAGCCTTGTCTAAGATTTAGGTCCACTGAGTGATCGTATAGCCAATCTTGGCCCAGGATTAGGGGTTCTATCAGGTCATCATCATGGCACACTAGTAGCTTTACTGTCAAGGTCACTTTGTTTATGAGGATAGGAAGGTCCACCTCACCCATGCAAGGGGTTTCCATGCCTCCTAGCCCTATGAGGTATGCCTCAATTGGCCGCATTTCTATTCCTGAGTCCTTATAGTGGGACCATCTAATCGCAGTAGTCGCAGCACCTGAATCAATTAAAGCCCTGAGCTCTTGGCAAGGGTTGCCGTGCTCTAGCCTGACTGTAATGAATGGTCTCCTGTCCACTATGCTAGGGTGTGTACTTGACTTTGCTTGACACATGGTCATGGGGTATCTGGGTGATGTTTCTAGATGGTTATAATGTTCTCTCCCTAGTCCTTGTCTTCTTAGCTTCATGCGCTTAATGCGTTCTATGGCTTCTGCCTGAGCTTCTGCGCGTATTCTATTTTCTTCCTCCTTATGCTTCTTTGCCAACGTGAGTCGTCTAAGCATATCCTCAGTAAGAGGTTCTTGATATAACTTGACTCTACAGCCACTAATGTAATTAGGCATTATGTCTCCTTCTAAGGTGGCTAATTGTACTGCTCCACTTGTTGAGAGTCTGTTAATGATCATAGGTCCATAACCTCGCTTTTCTAACTTTCGTGCATGCTGTTTCAGAGTATATACTATAACTAAATCTCCTTCTTTCAAGCCTTTATCTTTCACATGTGCATCAAAATATGCTTTCTATCGCTTCTTTGCCGCATATATCCTTGCTGCCGCTTTCAGCCTGGTTTCTCCTAATCGTTCCAAGTCCATTATTCTTGCTGATAATTCATGGCCAGTCCACTGATGTTCTTGTGCAACCTTAAGGGTCGGTATCAAGAAGTCCAAAGGAAGCACAACATTCTGACAAAAAACCATCTGAAAGGGAGTTGCATTGAGTACGGTCTTGTATGCCACTCGATATGCCCAAACATCGTGGTGTAACTGTTTGTCCCAATCTGAACGTTTGTTGTTCACGAGTTTCGTCAGTACGTTACAAAGGATCTTGTTAGTGCTTTCAGCTTGACCATTGGCCTAAGGATGATATGGTGCGGATTTCTTGTGAATCACCATAAAATCCTGTAACAAATATTCGATGACTTGGTTTAGAAAGTGAGTTCCTCGATCGCTCACTAACTCTATAGGCAATCCATATCTTGTAAAGACATTTTCAAATAAGAATTTTGCAGTCGTGTGTGCATCATTCTTTTTCGTCGCTTTTGCCTCTACCCATTTGGTAAGATAATCTGTCGCAACAATAATGTATTCAGCATGTGTACCTTTTGCAGGGGGGTTGATGGGTCCTACAAAGTCTATTCCCCACTTAGAAAATGCACGTCCGCCCATCATGGGTTTCAATGGCATTTCATCTCTGCGAGTAGGAAATTGAGTTCTTTGGCACACATCACATCTTTTAACATAGGTATGTGCATCCATGTGAAGAGTGGGCCACCATAATCCTGCAAAGAGGATGGCTTTGATTATCCTATCTGATCCAAAGTGACCTCCTGCAACACCTTGGTGTGCAGTCTCTAGTACGCTCAAGTAATCGCTCTCATCAACACATTGTCTTAGGTATCCATCTCGTCCTCGTTTGTATAGATTATTGCCAATAAGTGAATAGTCCTGAGCTTCTTGCTCTAGACTGCGTTGTCGTGCTAAAGTCATTCCTTGAGGGAATGTTTTCGTCCTCAAGTACGTCACTAAAGATTCACTCCAGTCTGGTGTGAGAGACACGTGATACAATGTAGCATGTTCTACTGGTGGTCTTTCACAACAGACAGGGCATTCCTTACACAATTTGTAGACATCTGCTTCCATAGAAGGCTAATATACTCCTAATCTATGCAGAGTCTGCAAAGTACGATGTTTCAAATGATGTTGCATCAATGCACCTACATGTGCTAATTGCAACCAATTCGCATGTTCTGATTCATCTACACAACAAGCAAGAATCTTCTAATTATCCTGTTTATATATACTTCCTGCTATGATTTGGTATCTCTGAGACTTGGTAATCTCTCCTTCTTTGATCTTTATCTTAGGATTCTTGGGTCCATATGTGAGAATAGGGACTATCGACTTAGCCCATTCTGGTGCTATGTCAAGGTTAAACAAGTATGCGTCGGGTAATTCATCCAGTATTCCTTCAGGAGCTTCTCTTGAGGTTAGTCTCGATAAGTGGTCAGCTTTGAGATGTGTCTTCCATTTCCTGACTACTACTTCAAAATCATACTCCATGAGTAATAGAAACCAACGTATCAGTCGTCTCGTGTTACATGGATTATTGACTAAGTACAATAGGGCTTGATGATCTGTAAAGAACTTGAACTTGTTTGCCAACAAGTAATGCCTGAATTTCTTTACCGCGTAGATCATTCCTAATCCTTCTCGTTCCGTAGTGGTGTAATTTCTTTCTGCTGCGTTCAACTGTCTGCTCGCGTAAGCTATGGGGAGATCTATATTTCCTTCATTCGTGGGTTGTGCCAACACACATCCTATGGCGTAATTGGATGCATCCACATGTACATGGAATGGCTTACTCCAATCCGAGGTTGTCAATATAGGTGCTAAGCACAAACGTCGTTTGAGTTCATTGAATGAATTCTCACACTCGTCTGTCCATTCAAAATGGGTCAAAAGAGAGTACAATGGCTTGGCTATGATTGCATACATGTGTATGAATCGTCTATAATAACCGCAATGGCCCATAAATGCTTGTACTTCTTTTACGTTAGTTGGTCTAGGTAGATCGGCAATTACTTTCACCTTTTCTTCGTCCGTAGAGATTTTCACCTTTTCTTTGACACAATGTGTCCTAAAATTTTTCCTTGTCTGACCATGAAAACGCATTTTTCTGGGTTCAAACAAACCTGATATTCTCGACATTTGTCAAATACTTGTCTTAACTCTGGGATATGCGTCTGTCTCTCATTTGAATGTGCACATAAGTCATCGACATATACTTCCAAATTCTTGCGTAAGAATTCCTTGAACACATGACACATGAGTCGTTGGAAAGTAGCAGGTGCATTTGTTAAGCCAAAATGCATCACACGAAATGCAAATATGCCCCATTCTGTGGCAAAAGCCGTCTTTTGTTGATCTTCTGGAGCAATGGCTACTTGATTATAGCCTGAGAAACCATCAAGGAAGCTTTAAACTTCCTTGCCCGCAACTCTTTCCAATAAGTGTTCTGTGATAGGAAGAGGATAACTGTCTCTAATTGTGGCGGCATTAACTTTTTTAAGGTTAATACACACACACAATTTTCCATTCTTCTTGGGCACAACCACAATGGGGGATACCCATTCGGTATGCTCAATTTCGTATATGGATCCTTCTTCTATCAAGCGATCTATTTCTTCTTTAATCTTCGCAGCGTAGTTATCATTGTACATGTATGGTTTTTGTTTTGTCGGTTTTGCATCTGGAGTCATAGGGATTCTATGAGAACATATATCTGGGTCTACTCCTTTCAAATCTTTGTAACTCCAGGCGAACATATCTCTATATTCGCGCAATAGGGCAACTAACTCTTCTTCTTCTTCCTTCGTCAAATCATGCCCTATGTATGTACATTTTTCTTCTTCTCCTTCTATGGCCACTATTATTTTTTTGGTTTTCTCTCGATTATCATATACTTCTCCAATGTTAGCTTTTCTGTTCGACATTCGTACCATTATTCGTCTATCTTCTATTTCATATTTCTTGAAGTTCTCGAGAACCTCAAACAAGGATTCTTCTTCTTCTGACATGATTTCTTTCTTCTTTCTTTTCTTACCTTCACTCTTAGTGGTCACTTGTGTAGCTAACCGCACCTCATTCATAATTTCTTCGTGTGTGTGAGGGTAAGTTTCTACTTCGTAAAAATATTATTCCTCTGATGCAAATGGAGGGTCCATAATAATTGACTCTAAATCGAAATCACTTGCATCCTCAAATGCATCAATGCTAGGTTCACATTCTTCCAAAATTGCATCACACATGATCGGCTCTATCATGAAAACTGAAATGTCATAGCCATCCTCATCGCAATGGGGTGTCCATTGTTCTTCATTGATGGCTACATCCATGGTTGCTAGGATTTCTGCCCAACCATGGGGTTCCAATTCTTCATCTGGAAATACTACAAGTGCGTAAGCTGGGTCTTGAAGGGTTCTTGGATGTTGCTCTGCACCTAAGGTCCTTGCTTCTAACTGTTCTTCCTCTTGTTTTGCCACTTTACACATCCATAAATGAGTGTCCTCGTGTAACCATGAGGGGTCTGACTCCAAAGAGTGTACTGATTCCGTTTCTACCTATGTCTTATGGATGGTGTTCCATTGTATTGGGGGTATATCTCTATGTGAATAGTCTTTAAGATTGACTTTGGTAGTCACTCCTAAATGTTGCAAGTACAAAGAATTAGTTCCCCAATCTTGTACAATTTGCAACTGACGCATGCATGGTCGTCCCAATATCATCTCATAAGCAAAGTCACAAATAGCGAAGCCTTATACTCAAACTCCACACCACAAGTGGTGAGAGATATGCCTTCTAGTAAGCCCAATGGTTTTTCTATGTGTCCGTTAGCCATTTGTAGCTTCATCCTGGTAGGTCTTAGTGCTGGCTTACCCCAATGTTTCCATAAAGCGGTGGTAGCGATGGCTACTCCGGCTCCTGAATCTAAGATGGCTTTTGTGGTGTAGCCCTGATGGGTTATTGGAAGATAAGTGTTACCTTCCTCTCCTTCGCTTACATCTCTGATCTTTTCTACTGGTATCTCTGGTACCTTTTTGTGTGTTCCTATCTGTGAGGGAGTAGTAGCAAGCTCGGGGAATTGATTTGCTATGTGCTTCCACAGTTCTGGTTTAACTTTCAATAATTCCTCAAGCGTGAGGTGACACTGAACTTTAGCATTCTTGACCACTTCCGTGTTTCTAGGGATTACTGATTCTTCATTCCTCACTATTATCGTGGGTGCTCTCATGCTTATAGACTTGGATCCCCAAGGTCCTGTGAACTGAGGTAGTTCTTGTAAAGAATTGGATTAAAATCCTGTGTGTTCACTCAGTTGTTCTTCCTCTACATCATCGTAAATAGAGGGGATATCTTGGGGAAATTGCTCCTGCAAGTCATCTATTTCTTGAATAGGAGGATGGGTTCCTTGTTCTTTTCTCCATTTCTCTTCTTGGATTTCTCTCAAAAATTCATGTGAGTACCTATGTATGGAAGATAGTTGTCTTGACTTTCTGTATTGGGTACTTGAGACAGGGATGGTGCATTATTTTCCTGTGTCTCTAGAACAGTAGGGTTCCTATGCTGCTCCTTTTCCTCTTTGCTTTCGATCAAGTATTCAAGCCTCTCCATCAATCCTTGAAAGTGTAATTCAGGTTTTGCCATGTTATTCCAATTAAGATATCTAGAGGCTTCGAACATTGCTTGTGCTAATTCTACCATCTTCATGCAAAGCTTAGTCCTCTCAATTTCTAGGTCTACTCGAGGGTAGTTCTTACTCATTTCAACTACTTGAGGTCCTTCCTTTATTCTAGCCTGATACGCACGAAACATCATGTCTAGGTTTTCTGGTATGGGTTCTACTAAAGCTGATCCTGATTTTTGCGCTAGGTTCTCTTGATTCAATTCCTGTGAAGTCAACTCTAGGATTTTAACTCTAGAATCCTTGAGACTTCCTTCCAATTCCGTTATTTTTTTACTCCATTTTCTCTTGATTCTTTCTTTGGAATCTTTTCAAGATTTCGTCTTTTTATTGCTAGATTCTCCAACTTCACTAGTTCCGGCTATTTTCTCCTGACTAAGTTGTTGATTCTGTAGGAGCGCCTGGGCTCTTGTTATAGCTTGGATAGGCACGTATGTAGGGTTGGATCCATCTGCATTGTTTACAATACCTATCACGTTGATCGGTGTCACATTTGAAGCATTAGCAGGGTTCTTAGGACAATCTTTTATGATGTGCTCTTTACCACAATCGACACAAAAGCCTTGTATGTTATAGTACTGTGACTGTCCTGCTATCGGAGGATGTGGACAATCCTTTATGAAATGATCTCCTTGGCACCTAAAGCATTGTCCTCTAGGGCCCTGTGGTCTTTGTTGTCTTAATTGGGGCCGCAGATTTGGGTTTGTGTACATCACATTAGCACAGTCGGGCTCCCAACTAGGTTCCACTGGTGGACTATCATATTGATATGTCTCTATGTGTTCTGGTGACTCTGTGTAATAAGCGGGTGGACTATCTACATGAGTAGATTCAAAACTGTTAGAGTTTGGATCACTCTCTGTGATCAGAGGTGAAGAAGGCACTAAAGCCCTACTTAGGTTTTCTTCTGCAATAGCGTATTTCACTGAGATGACATTCGTGGGTGGGGGTGGCTGCTGAGCTAAAACAGGTTGTGGTCTCTGTTGAGCCTGATATGGATAATTTTGAGGAGGCCTATAGTAATGAGGCTGAGCATTGTATTTGCCTTGATACCTACCTCGCTGTGCGTATGCTTGCGGGTAGTTCTGTCTCACTGCTTGTTTGTTATATGGGCATCCCTGAGCCGTATGATTTGTGTATCTTCTCTTGATCGTACAGTATTGGCCACTAGGATTGGCTTGCGGTTGTGTCGCATTGGGGCACACATTTGCCCAATGATTTCCACCACAGGTGTAACAAGGTACGTTAGTTGTTAACTTGGGCATCTGTGTGCTAGAAACTCCTAGTTTCTGGGCCACTTTTTCTGCTAGGTCTTCTATCGAGTTAGACAATTTTGTGGATGCTAGAGATGAACAATCTGAATCTTTATAGACCTTTGAGAGTTCCAACTCATCTCCTAAGTTGTCCTCAATGTCTATGCAAATTCTTACACACTGCTCTAGCGTTCTGGGTTCCTTCAAGTGCACATAGGAGCGTAGTTTAGAGCTCAACAAGCCATCTAGAAACAATGACACTTGTTTGGCTTGTGAGGGTAGCTCTTGCATTGGACATCTTTCAACATATTGTCTAAACCTACGTCCTGCAAGTCTAACTGTTTCTTGAGGGGTCTGTTTGAAGCTATGAATCAATGAAGACGTGTCATGTCTGATCCCACTTTTAGAGAATTCAGTGATGAATGACTCTAAAAAGTGATGGATATCTCTAAACTGCCTTTGCTGCAATGGTTGAAACCAAGTTAAAGCGGTATTCTTTAACGTTAGTCCAAAAGCATTATATTGCGTGGACATGTCTTCGACTTGTTCTGCTCGTAGCACTTGCTTAAATTCTGCAACATGGTCGTAGGGATCTCCAGTCCCATCAAAATATTTTTTCATGGACCTAACTAACTGAGTGGGTCTTAGTATTCTTGCGTGTTCTCGTGGTCTCGGTAGAGGAAAATCCTCTCTACCACCTAGTATTCCATGTTCCCTTTTTCTATCCGCTCTATTAGTGTCTGTGGTTGTTCTATCTCTCCCTATGGGATGATTGAAACTTACTTCAGGTCTATCTTTGTTTTTCTCTCTTTGAGTACCATGGGCTGAGGATGTTCCTGCCCCTTGTTGGCTCGCGTTTACGTTTGCTCGTGATGGAGGGAATACCAACTCGCCTCTCCACGTGTATGTGTTTCTAGCGTGGTCTGGCACCACAAATACTCTTTTTGGAGTTTCATCCAGGTATACAACCTTTCCAGGTGTATCCGGGTCTTTAAATTCGTAGATTATGATGGAGCCTACCTCACTTGGTTGTTCCGTTCTATACCTCCAAAATGCTTCATTAGTTCCTTTATTTACAAACAACTCTATGCTTCTGTTGTCCTGAGGGATCCACTCTGGAACTAGTACTCGTGTCAGTACAGATTTCCCTCTAGGTGTCCTAGGTTCTTCTAATGGTTCTTTTCCTTGGGATTTAGCTTCTGTCTCTAATTGAATTACGCCAAACTCATTCGTATTGTTTGGCTGAGTACTTAAGATGTACATCATTCCTTCTTTGTCTATGTATGCATCTCTTTCGAATTTCACCACTCGACATTCCAATCCAATGGGTTGGTCCGGGTTATGCATTTGCACTACTTGTCTTTGCAAACCATCCTCATAGATGCGAGCACCTAAGCGGTTGGTTTGGAGAAACTCTAATTGAGTCCGATAGGGTCCTTCAGGTCTTTCCAAATATGCTACATTTGACCCTCCTTTTGGTCTTTCTGTGTTAAATGCCATTTCTGATTCACTCATGTCTGATCTCTCATAGGGGTAATTACTATTCAATTGTTGAGCCCACGATCGTGCAGTAGTGCCTACACTTGCTTCGGATGATCTAAGGCTTCATCGGTCTGACTTACGTATATGTTTGCCCGATCTAAGGTTCATGAATTTACTTCCTTGCACACTCAGTACACGCTCAGATCGTCAATGATTCTTTGTTCTTACTTTCTTGATTCTTTTTAACCCCTTTAGATTCTTGTCTAGATGTATGCATCAGGAATTCGACTTTCTGTGGTGCTTTGAGTTCTCGTTCCGTCAGACTTATGTTCTTTCCCTTAAGTTTTCGTATCACAAACCTTTATCTTTAGTCTTAGACTTGATAAATTTAAGTCTCTTATACTTGATGTGTTCCTATCGTCGTTAATCCACAAAGCTACCGTTTAGCCTAAGCTAGTAATTGACTGAGGGGGTTGAGTAATCTTCCAATCTCAAGTCAGCTGCTTTGTTCGCTCTGATGCCCAAGAAGCCGCGCTTCCCAAGATTTATGCCCTTCACTGCCTTGCTTTGCCTTGCTTTGTTTGCCCTTGATTGCCCTTGCTAGACCTGGAAAAATCCAATATTAGACCAATATCACAATGGATGATCAAGCACTTGGATGTAAACACTTTTAACATCTCTTGTCCTTTTGCCCAAAATTTCAATGATTGTCCACTGGCTTCCTAGTCCCAACTATGTCAACCTCAAATTAGCGTATCTAAGAATCAATGTATTCTTTATAAAAAAACAGTTGAGGTCACGTATTACTCGTAAAGAGCTTTCTAACGAGCTATAAAGCTCAAAAAACAGACTTCGGATGAAAAAGATATGACCGTTCAGGCCATGGGGGGTAAAAACTGACAAACAGGTTTTTCTCCAAATATGAGCTAAGGGGTCTCCTATGAGTCTAATCACCCACAAATTTGCCAAAAATAGCCCCAAAATTGGTCAAAAAATCAATTCCAAAAAATCCGTTTGGGATGGACAATCACGATGGTTTGAGATGATCGTGATGGTCTGGGACTGTCACGATGGTCCAGGTGAACCGTCACGATGGCGTGGCACAATCGCGATGGTCCGAAAGTGCGAACTGTCACGATGGTCAGAAAGTGGATGATCGCGATGGCGTGAATGTGAACTGTCGCGATGGTTTGAAATGAATGCATAAAAATGCTGCACATAGGGATGTTCAAAAGAATGTCCATTCAGATCAGTCTGCACATGTTCCTGTTCAGCAACCATTGAGACATTCTGCACATGTCTCATATCCACCTGATGGATATGTTCCACATTTAGATT
Source organism: Ceratopteris richardii (assembly GCA_020310875.1). NCBI lineage: Eukaryota > Viridiplantae > Streptophyta > Polypodiopsida > Polypodiales > Pteridaceae > Ceratopteris > Ceratopteris richardii. The sequence continues at coordinate 62,926,739 of CM035433.1, read as the reverse complement.
TTGTTATGCTAATAGATGCCGGTGAGCCTTCTTGCTACAAAGAGGCTATGCAGACAGAGGATCATATCAAATGGGAGCATGCCATGAAGAGTGAGTTGGATTCTATTCACAAGAATGGTACTTGGGATTTAGTACCTTTGCCAAAGGGCAGAAAAGCTTTACCATGTAAATGGGTATATAAGCTGAAATTCACATCAGATAGTGCTTCTCCAAAATATAAAGCATGACTTATTGCAAAGGGTTTTAAGCAACAACATGGTGTTGATTTTGAGGAAATCTTCTCTCCAGTGGTCAACATGACTACTTTGTGCATGTTAATTGGATTTGTTGCAATGGAGGACTTAGAGCTAGTCCAAATGGATGCCCTTTCTTGCATGGAGATCTTACAGATTAGATCTATATGGAACAACCAGAGGGTTATGTGGTTCCTGGCAAGGAATGTCTAGCTCGTAAGCTCAAGAAGAGCTTGTATGGACTTAAATAGTCTCCTAGACAATGGTGCCAAAAGTTTGATGCTTTTATGAAGTCCCAAGGCTATTCTCAAAGAAATGAGGATCATTGTCTCTACACAAAGAGATGCTCAAATAGTAGCTTGATATGATTGATACTTTATATCGATGATATGTTGATTGCTGGGTGTCAATTCTCAAAAGGAAGGTGAGTCAGACATTTGATATGAAGGATTTGGGCGATGCCAAACATATTCTTGGCATGCACATTACTCGTGATAGGAGTAAAAGATGCATATACTTGTCTCAAAATGAGTACATATCCAAAGTACTTCACAGGTTCAATATGTAGAGTGGAAAAGCATTGAGTACACCTTTACCCACATATGTGAAATTGAGCAAGGATGATTGCCCCAAATCAGATGAGGAAAAGGAATTCATGACCAAAATTACCTATACGTAAATCTCTACCACAGGATAGCTTTCGACATTGTTGTTACTTGATACGAGTTACTTGATGCATGTTCTTACACAATTCACTTGTATATTGTGTAACATGCCCATCAGGTGGGAGGTATAGTTTGTATACTTAGGTATTCTTTATCATTCTTTATTTTTCTCCCATAGTTACTTTGGCCATATTGGCCTTTAGTGGGAGATTGTTACCGTTAGTATCCATGTGAAAGGCCAAATGGCCACTGGACACTTCTTTGTATATGTTCTTTAATAAAACATATAGTGGTCAGGTCAGCCACAGACTGTACGTTCGACCGCATTTGGAAGACCTAAGAAGTATGTCTTCATGCTCCCTGTGTACTGTGTTTTTTGCGTGTTTTGCAATCTCTGTGCGGAGTACCGTGTGCAGCCTTAGGAGCTCGATTTTCTACTCTGAGGATATCATTGTGGAGCTCGCAAGAAGGAGAGCGCATTGTGGTGCATCGCCGTCGAATTACTTCAGGTAGTGAGTTCACCTCCTCATGGGATGGTAGCATACATCCCATAACTCCTAATTTCATATATGTCACATAACTATCCTAGGCATATGCAGAAGACAAGGGAACTATTGGCAGATAGTTAACATGTTCACATAAAATTTCTTTAGATTACATGTGTATTAGGTGGAAGATCCACATAGTTTATAGAATTTCGAGCAATGGCCAAAAATTAGCAAGGTTTGCTATGGTTAAGGATAGAATCCTAAAAAATTCTCATCGTTAGAAAGAGGTGACACCAGATATTCCAGAAGAGATACTAAATTGGAGAATTGCATATAGAACTAGTTAGCTCTAGAGTATTTGGTATCTTGGAAGGGTGTCCACTCTGAGTCTCCTCTTGGACCATTGAGGACAATGATCTTTAGAATGGGGAGAGAATGTTAGACATAGATCCAAGCCGGATCATACATCAATGTGTGTTAGATCATGAGCATGAGCTGCTAAGGTTCCTAGCTCGGGGGTTACCCTAAGGTTCCACCTTAGAAAGTAAAGTGAGTGATGGCCAGATGTCACACTAGAGAAATGTAGAAGCTTTATAATCTTGGAACAAGAGGATAAATAGGATGGGAGGAGAATCTCACACATGCCATTTTCAAATCCCTTTGAGAAAGTTCTCACACTAATGTTAGACATAGATCCAAACCAGATCATACATCAGTGTGTGTTGGAACAAGAGCATGAGTTGCTAAGGTTCCTAGCTCGGGGGTTATCCTAAGGTTCCACCTTAGAAAGTAGAGAGTGTGCATGATGGCCACATGTCACACTAGAGAACTCTAGAAGCTTTCTAATCTTGGAGCAAGAGGATAAATAGTATGAGAGAAGAGTAAAACACACTCCATTTTCAAATCCCTTTGAGAAAGTTCTCACTCATATCAATCATATACTTGCAAAAAGATTCTTCTCAATTCTTTCAATTATAGGGAATTACTTCTTGGAGAATACTGTTACAAAATAGATATCCTTCTATGAATAAAGTAGAGAACCAACTACCCGTTGTGGTTCTGGTTGCAAAGAGAAACAAGATGTCTTATAATGCCAAAGAGGAGTACTCATTAATCTATAGTTGGATGAGAGAAAGTGACTCATTATACCCGCATTAGAGTCAAGTCTGAGAGCATGATGAGTCTAAGAGCATGAGCTTATATACAGAAACGTATAAAACCTTGTATGATATTTGATTGCATATGAAATGCATACAGGAAACCTCTTTTCGTGCATTGTGAGTCAAATCTAATATTTTTTGTAATAAATTTACTGTTATCCTCAGAAAGAGAAGTCGCTTAATCAAAAAAAGAGTCGGACTTTGGGGATAAAAAGGCCGACATCTTCCGATGATATTGTGGTTTGTCGGATTATGAGGTGTCCCATTCCGAGGGGTTTGACGTTAAAAGATTAAATAATTGAATCCATGATGCAGAGAGACTCCTGCTCTCATTCAGATACAACGAGATAGCGGGAAAGATGTTACATATAGACAACTCATAGCAGTGGATGCGAGGGGGGAGCGCGCTTGCCAAAACTTGTGCTTCTGATGAGCGAAGTAGCGGAGGGCCACTGATCTGACGGTCTCAATAGGAAGCTTAGATCCGACGACGGAGCGAACAGCTTCTGTCAATCTTCCAGAGAGTGAAAGATAAACTTCCTGACTGGTAAACTTCCTGACAGTGAATCCTAAAGAAAAGCAGCAGCCGCAAGGCACCATGTTCTGCTCTACGCCTCGAATATTTCTTGTTATTCAGAGACGATGAGCATCAGTTACGCGGTGTATGCTGTGCTTCTGACGGAGCAAATTACTTGTCTAATGAGAATGTCACGCATTGCCTCCGACGTCACACAACGTGGGGTTTTGTACTGAGCAATTGCACCAATACCACGCTGAAGGTAGCGGTTCAGCAGTGAACGGAAGGTTCCTCTCTCCACAAGACACAGCTCCAATGCCCCGATTGTCTTCACCTTTCTTGAGCCCACATAACCAGGCTCCACAAACGCAGCATCCATGGCTGTTGCACACTTCTGCAATATAGACTCGTCGAAGCGAACACCTTCGTGCTCGTCGGCATGAGACAGACCATCTCCACTGATCGCGTTACCACCAATTCGTTTACTTAACTCCCAAAATACAACATAGTGGCCAGGCTCAGTGGACAAATCCGCAAAGCTGGTAAAGTCTATCAGCTCTGCCTTGGCATCGTGTCTCTTAAGCTCGTTCATAGCCTCATTCACTGCAATCTGCAAATCTTTCTCTGAGTTCTTGTCTATGTGCACGGAGAGTAAGACGTTCTTTCTGCACACGTAAGCCAGCTGCGGACATGCGTTGAAGAAACTGGTAATTCTAACAATGTCACCCAGTCTGTAGCGATAGAGGCCTGCAAATGGTGCGTAAATCGGCTTTAGTAAACCCAGTTTCTGGCTTTTTATCGTTTTGTCTTTGCGCTGCTTTTGTGCGCCTTATTAGTCAGAGAGAGAGAGAGAGAGAGAGAGAGAGAGAGAGAGAGAGAGAGAGAAGTTGTTGTATGATCTTATTGAAGTGCACAAAATGATGTTCGGGATTTACCTCCGTAGGTTGTGAGAACGACCTCATATTCACGGCCAACCTCCACTTCTGTGAGGGATACCGGACTCGGCTCGTCGAAGGAGTCAGATGCCACTTCCTGCAATGCCGTTGCCAGAAGTTCGTCCTCATCAGAAGAGTCCTTATATCGGGAGGACCTGACGGGAATGAATTCAAAGTAGCCCAAACTGGGGACAACCGTAAATGTTGCGTCTCTCGGTTCCGCCTTTGGATTAGCATTGACAGCGATCCATGACTCTGTGCTGCCATAGTCAGCACTAACTAGGGGTAGAGAACCGGAATAGTGCTTCAATCGACCCACATACGGCTCCATAGAACCTGTCATGATGGAGTAAATGTACTTACAATTAGGCCATAACGCTGGGATTACGTCGGCCCAGCAGTCAAGGGAGCTACACTTCTCATAGATTACGGCAGCCAGTTCAGAGTTGGGCCTTTGCATGAGCTTGGACATTGCCGCCCTCAAGTCTGGATCAGTAATCCGGATAGTAAGCTCACCACGGCGAATATCATCGCACAGATTCCTCCATTCTACCTCCAGCATGTGGAAGGCCTCCACGATTGTGTATGCAAAAGTCGCCGTAATGAACTGAAGCTCCTCACGGCAGAGGAGTGCAGACAACAAGTGACAATACATGGCCTGCCCATTGTCGGAGTGTCGTACGACCTCTTCTGGACTGCAAGCCCGCACTCCAGCCACTTTCTGTTTCTGCTTGAACTCTTTGCTTCGGAAAAGATGGGTAGTTGCTGTTCCAGAGGGGATCCCTCCTTTCGTCGTTGAAAGTTTTCCGCAGAAGACAAGTTCAAGAAACATCCCCCCACGATTTGTAGGGAAAGCTCTGAAAACATCACAAAGGAATTTTAGTGATAAGCGCGAATTTGTTTTGCGAAAGCACTTCGTGGCAAATGCCAAAAAACCCGAAAGCAGGCGAATGTGGTTAATGTTTGTGGGCTGCCTTAATTTACAGTCACATACCTTCCTCTGTACGCTGCAGCGATCCTGCTGATGTAGCCAGACGCCTCAAGTATCTCCTTGTAGAGGATGAGGAGCTTCTGCTTTCCATCAGAGGTAGTTCCAGAGCTGCATGAAAGCGTTAATCGAATTTTAGTCATTGACAGAAGATGGGATTTAAATAACATAACAAATGCCATTCAAGAGAAAAACGATGGCTTGCATTCTGTGGAGACCATAAATTGTGGATCCGCGATGGGAGACACGAATACCTTAGCGAAAGTCGTGTGACAGGGTCTGCTGTAAGAAGAGGCTTTTGGTCGCCGTCGGCGATTCTGTCAAAATAGGGCTTTATGTCAGAATGCGTGATAAGTGGCACTCTTTCTTTGAAAGACAGCGGATCTGTCCGGCCTTGCAAGCCGCAGCGATCATACAGATACTCTGTGCGTGCATTGCGGCTTAATATCTCTTCCAGAACCCTTCTTTGCACAGCGGCGGCGTTTTTAGTCTCCGCTTCAAAATCCGCGATGATAGATTCTACCGTAAAGCGAGGGGAGCTGGGTATGCGGTTGCTGAGCACAATGTTTTCTGAGGCAAGAGGCATACTAATAGAGGTGATCCGGCTAAATTGCGCAGCCCTTTAAGAGGCGAGGGAGCAGACACGCAGAAGCTGATATGTGTTTTGTATTCGGCTATGCAGAGAAAACGAAAGAAGGTTGGAGGCGGGAGGGAAGTCGTGGGCTTATTCTGATCGCAGTTGAATCAAGCGAGACTATTTGTAGATGGGCGCCTCGATAATGGAGTGTGGCTGAACAGGCGAACAGTTCAACCGAGGAAGTTCGGCCGCCAAAAGATCAATCGGCGGCTTAGATAGGACTTGGAAGAGCTGTCTGTTTCAGTCTTCAGGGGCCGGGAAAAAAATTGGAAATTGCTTGGCGACATGCGAGTCGCAACTCGCGAGGTTGATCGCTGTTCTCTCGCTACTCCATTTGACTCTGTCAGAAGCGATGGACATTCCGCCTTTGTTACATTCCGCCTTTGTTACATTCCGTCTTTCCGGACAAACGGTGAACTGTAGTATGTGACATAAGACAAATTCTGCGCAAACAGACCCAGTTTTTGTACGCATCTACTCATTCAATGCACGCATTCAGAGCAGACATCACAACAAAGAGGAGTTCTGATGAGTCTCATTTCATAAGAGAAATTCTCGCACATGCAGCCCACGTAGAAATTATCATTGAAATGAAAGACACAAACTCCACGCGAACTACGTAAAAAGCGAGATGAAATAACGTGGTCTTAACTAAGGAAAAGATTCTTTTATGTGCTCTCCAATATGTAGATGTGGAGGCTGAGGGCGGCGTTGAATTGGTTGAAGAATTTTGAAAAGATTGAAAAAAGATCAACGTATCTCGTATTTTGGAAAGATTGGGAATTTTGGGTCTATGTCACGTAAGGGAATTGGTTTGGCTCTCGCTTTTTGAGGTGGAGGTCCATGGTACAATCTCTCGATTGGACATGTAATGCCTTAGGTCAGTTAAATCAGTTTTAGCCAAGTTACCTCTTTGTCTAACCTCTGCTTTGTGAGATACAAAAGGTCCGGTAGGTACTATGCCTATTCACTTGTGCAATTGCAATTTCAAAGTTAAAGCTCGAAACAGTAGGCTTCGGCTTAACCTCCATAAAAAAAAGAAGATCAACATATCCATATGACAACAGGTTATTCTGATTTTCACCTTCACTTTGCTGAGGAAAAAGAAAGAAATTTGTCAAAAACTTAAGCATGGACTCTTTTCGTAACCCTTTTTCTTTTTTAAAAGAGCAACAAACTAAAAATGCTACACAATTAAAACAATTAAAGAAGGAAGATAAAGATGAAAAGAAAACAAAAAAGTATAAACAATTTTTGCAAATATTGTAAGGCAAAGGATCATTTCATTAAGAGTTGTCATAAATTGGTTGCAAAAGAGACAAAGATGAGAGAGGCTAGAATGCTTATTATAGAGGCCTCTTACTTTTAGAACTGAGTTTGCTAATATTGTGTATAATAATGAAGAATGGGCATTTACCGTTGGGTGTGTGAGTTGTTGAATTTTCAAACTTGCAGTAAACATCTAAGTGAATAGATAGAAGTGATGAGACCACCAAAGATCTTTAAAATATCAAATATATGTTGCCAAAATTTAGAGACCAAACTTGCATACAAACTTGTTAGAAAAGAGAGATCGTCGACTATAAAAAAAATCACTAGAGCTTCTCTAAGCAAAAGTAGTTAAAACTAGTTATAGACCATGAAACTAGACTTTGTCTAGCATATTTCTGAAACAAAATACATAAAAGAAAAGTTGAACTATAACTCATAAACAAGTGGTTTGAAATTAAGGTATCGAAACTGTGTCAAAATTGGCTACAAGAAGATATGCAAATCTATCCAACTTGAGGATTGAATCATAATAGATCAAAAAATCCAAAAATGATGATGAATTATGATATATAATGAAATGATAAGGGATCACTTCCAAGTTAAATCACCTAGAAAGACCCGATACGCTAAGAGAGCCGCCTCAAGCTCTAAATCCAAAGCTTTGACTTCAAGTAGAACTTTAATTCGTTTGAGATTTGGAACATCCACTACCTTTGCGAGTATGTCTACTAATTGATATTTAGTTCCAACATACTAAATATCAATATATTCATTCACCACCTTCTCTTGAATATAATGGTAGTGTACTTCAATGTGTTTGGTTGTTTCATGGTACCGTGGATTAGATGCGAACTGTTATGAACTTACATTATCTACAAAGAGTAATGGACGTGATGTAGATAACTTCATATCTTCATAATGCTTCAAATATCACATACTCTCAAATGTAATGTCCAGCCTTGTAATTAAAAGTTTCATATAGAAGAGAATCAATTAAAGATCTATAGATAAGTGGATCTTCTAAAGGTTCACCATCTTCAACACTGTAATTCACATTGGTTCCATTAGAGTACTGATACTCTTGCAATGATCCATGCCATATGGTGTAGCTCAGTGATGAGAAGCACCTCCTTTAATGTCAATCCGGGAAGATGTGAGGATGGTATGATGACCTCAAGCAAGTGATGGCACAAGTGCGTGAGTGAGAAGCACACGGACATGCACACACATACACACACGCGCACATATGGCAAGACAAAGAGTGAGAAGCAATGAAGTTCTTAGATTACTTTCAAAAAGCTCATACAAGTTCAATTCAATTACAAACTAACCTAAAAAATGAGCGCTGTAGCTCTATTTATAGTTTTTGACTAGGTTTTGGCCTTGTCCAGACCTAGTGTCCGGCCTAGTTAAAAATTAGGTTCTCTAACCTATTTGGAGGTTCAAACGGAGTCTAAAAAATGTGAAAACTGATAGGTAGGTACTTCTAAAGCTCCTCAAGCTCAAGGACTCCTTGGCTTGCACAAAATGGAGCTACAAAAATATGAAATGGTATTTACAATGGTTTTTAGTGATGAAAATCACTATTTTTGTAGGGATTTCTTCTAACATTTTGACATACATTTCCTCGAGCTCCCTACTTGCTCCTTCTTCTTGTGTGCCCAACTCTTTGATGCCAGAAAAATGTAAATGGCCTACTTGCCAGATCTTCTTTGACTACTTTGTCTGCTTGTGTTGTCTCTTCGCTCCGACTCCCTTCGTAGGCTTCCTTGTCTTGTGACTCCTTCGGTTCCTTGACTACTGCCAACACCCCCCCTCTCTCGCGTCTGTCGTCTCTGACAGACCCTTGTCTAGCAGTGCGTTGGACATAATATTGGACAACATCGGCAGCGAGGTGGTGTTCTTCTAATCGTAGCCCCCGTGCTAGATCTGTTAACAATGCATCCCAATTCACTGGTCCTGGTACGTCCGGATGTGGCACCCGCAGTTGTTCGGAATGGATGGTTCTCTCCACAGCGAATAAGTGGAGGAGATGTGAGGGCCTGGGTACAAATATTTCTGAGTGACATTCCCAGAATCCTGTTACGAACATCTCCTCGAATGTCTGTTTAAAGCAAGCTGGGAGGTACTTTATTCTGGCGTGCCAAGCATATATTACCTCTATTGATGGGGTGGTGCTCATATCGTATACCAGATCTTGGTTTCTTGTAAGAAATCTGACACCTGAGAAGTGGGGGTCTTTAATATTCTTGAATGTCCTGAATGTGACTAGCATTAGTTCAAAGATTTTCATGCACATTTGGGCCATCACATCGGGGGTATTCCGTAGTCGAATGCTCTAGTGACGGATGGTAGAAATCATATAATTCACAGTGGGAGGTCCTTGAGGAGGTGCTAGATAAACATAGTTTAACCACTTTGCGCAACCTTTGATGTTCTTGACAGCAATTGTAAACTGTGGCCAGGTGCGCCTGCGGAAGACTAGAACATAACAAGGATTGTATTTAATAAAAAGTGGCATGCTAGTCCAAGTACAAACCATCTCTGGGTAGGTCTCAAGAAGACGGATCCTCTAGGTGGGTTGATGAATGGATCCTTTCTTAGCACTTTCTGGAATATCATCGGGCCCAAATTGTGTGGCAAAAGTTGGAGGTTTGCCACATCTACGTTGAATCTCTGTGTTGTAATCTGCAAGGAGTACACAATATGGCACATATTGATCGTCATTGGTGCCGATCCATCTATGATGAGACATGCTGTGGAAATATTCTGACTTTATGATGGTGTCTTCTAACTTTGCCATTGATTGGATTTGAATTGCCACTCGATCTTCATGGGTTGTTGCTGTTTTCTCTAGTGTATGGAGCCATTCAGGTACTTCAACTTCTAAGGTGTCCATTCCTTCTGAGGTCTGTGCACCACCTGGCATCGGCATAGGAACATATGGTTCCTCATACGTTTCGTCCACCTCAATGGGTACTAATTCCTCAGGCTCTGGTTCTACAACTGGAGAGGGTTGCCTTTCATATTCCAGTAACTTTTTCTGCAGCTCTGCCACTTGCTCTATCAATGCCTTTACTTCCGTCGAAGTCGAGGTCGTTTCTATGACTTTGGGTTGTGCCTCCTGTTCCCTGAGCTGGCTACGTAGTTCATCCCGTTCCCTTTCCAAATCATCATGTGCTTCTAATAAATCCGCATAACTTTCCAAGATTGTTTTCATTGTTTCTGAGGGAACTGCTTTGAATTGTTCTGGGTCGATTTCATGGGGAGAGCCTTCCATGGCAGCTTCCAGGTTTTCTTCGTTTTTTTTATACAAACGTTTGTTTCCTTCAAGGGCTGTAGCCATGTGTTTTCGGAGTAGAGTTAAATTTCACCGGACTCTCAGGTTATCTGTTTGGTAAACCTCCAGTAAGGCTTCGAGTTGTTTGACACCTGACTCTTGTGATGGTTGGGGTGTCTCTAGGAGGGTTTGATGAGCTTGCTCGAGAGTGGTGTAGCGCTGGTTGAGGTCTGCATTTTCTTCTTCTATACTTGTAAGCCGTCTTTGTAGTTGTTGACGATTCGTCGTCAGCTGATGATGACGGTCTTCTAGAGCCTGGTACTCACTCTGAAGTTGATACACGCATTGATGTAATGCTATCAATATACTATTTACATTAAACGATGCAGGGAAAGATGAAGATGCAGGGGGGATGGGGAAGGGGAAGGGAGTTGTGAATGCTGTGGAGTCAAGTGGTGGGGTAGGTGGAGGGGATATGGGAGATTGAGGTTGCGTGGGGGGTGGGAGTGGTGCTGTGGCTGGTGATGTTTCCATTGCGTCGAATGTGTGTGTGACTGTGTAGATGGGAACAGTGGGTGGGGTGGATGTGATATTGGTGAAGAGTGTTGTGTAGGTGGGCATGGTAACTCCTCCGAATTGGATGTCGGGGGAGAGAGGAATTCCCATGACGACTGTGGTAATGGCAGAAATAGGTGTGGTGGTGCCAGGTGGTGAGGTGACTTGTGTAGTGAGAGGTGAGGTTGGTGGTGAGAGTGGTTCCTCCTGATGTTCGTCTATTTGTGTGTTACCTCCTAGTTCTGATACATTGATGTGTATTTTGCCAGATCGCATGGGGCGGGTAGGCACACGTTTCTCAAATCGATTAATATAAGTCATGGCTGCATGAACAGCCTCATCTAAGCCCACTGCGTCAGTGTGCAAGTTCATTGATTCGATGAACATGTCATCCACACCTTCCTCAGCTAACATTTGGCTCATGATCATCTTTCCTGTTTCGAGCGACAGCTTGTGTTGCTCCTGGACTCGCTTCATGGTTTCGTATAATCTTTTTATTTTGGCCGAGTATGCCGGGGCACTTGCTAGTTCTGAAAGTTCTTCATATTCTTGATCATACTCTTCGTGTGCCTCTTGTTCTTCTGTCTCTTCTTCATCGTCTTCTACTTCTACTACTCCCGATTGGGTCGGGGCTGAAGTTGTAGTCGTGGGTTGTTGTTCTTGGGTCTGCTCCGCTTCTGTCTCCAGGTTAGATTCATTGATCAAACGGGCGATTTCTTCATCTGTTAGATCAGCAAGGGTGTAACCTTGAGGGAATTCCAAGTCTGAAGGAACAGGAGGAAACACCAGGTTGGGTCCTTCTGCACTTGGTCTGGGTAGGCGAATGGTGAATGGTCGGACACGCCTCGTTTGTGGGGGAGTCACCTCGGGTGTGGTAGTGGCTCCTCTTGGTTGAGTGCATGGTAATTGAACTCCCCCTCTCATCTTCTTTGATGGAGGGCCCGCCGTTGATAGTCGTCTTTGGAACTCTTGGGCCCTGGACCATACTAGTGCTCTTTGAATGGGCACGTCGTAAGCTAAGCACCTGTAGATTATTCTTGTGAGAGCACAGCATCCATGAAGTACATTCTTCTGTTTCTTATTCCACCGTTGATGGGCTAGGTGTATTTGATCGATGATCCAGTGCGGTATGTTGATGGTGAGATTCTCTGTCTCCGCCAAGTACAAGCTGAACCATATCTTTTTTGGTGGCATAGTGAATCGTTCTTGTGCGGGAAAAGCAAAATGTTGCATAATAGTTCGTAAGTGGAGAGCAATGGTAGGTGTCATTGCGACCATGTCCTTCAATTTGTTGAGATCCTTATGCTTCATCCTGCCTGGAACCATTAGTTCTTTCTCAGTGGGAATATGCATTCCTTGCATGTTCAATGCTGCTCGTACCAAATTGAGGGTCAGTTTGAATCTCTTGAGTTCGTGGCCTGGCAATAGTGAGGGTAGCACAAAAGTACTATCGCCTCCCTTGGCCCTGCTAGGAGTGATGGTTCCTATAAAGTAGGAGCAGCGAAGAAAATCTGGCTTAGGCAAATGTGCTCTGAAGTAGCTATCCAATCCCGCTTTGGTCCAAACCGATTGCATTACTTCTGCATTCTGATAGTTTTCAAATTCGCGAGTGAAAAAATGATAACGTCCCCATTTGCCATTGAATTCAATTTATGCCTCCCAGAAATAGGTGCCATCACCCAATGGCCCTGCGACATCACTAAACCAGTGAGCATGTTTCCCCACTTGAGAGGTGTGTCCCTGAGGAGGGTCCTGAATAGGGAGAACATGCACCGCTTGAAGTTCTTGAGGCCTTTCAGTGAGTGGTGGTTCCAGGAGGAGGGTTTCAATGTCCACAATCTGTGCGCTAGACCCTGCCTGGGAACTGGTGCCTCCTGCTTCTGCCATTGTTATTGCTTGCTTGCTGGTTTTATGAGAATATAGAGTCATGCGTTAATATTGTAATGGACAAGATAGAACACTTTTTGTCCCCGTTACAACATTATCATGAGGTAAGTATTGGGTTAGTGGGTCAGTGAGTGCTCGATGACTGTGTGTGTAGTTAATGAATGGATAGTCCTAGGAGCTAGATGGGAAGATGCAGTGTGTGAGTGATGTAGTTAGCAAGTGGAGATGAATTTACAAATGGGGGTCGGGGGGTTTATTACAAGTCTTATGTTGCCAAACACCATGGATGGCTTTCGGTTTTGGTTTTGTGGGGACTCTGGAGGGTTTTATGAGTAATTCTACTTGGGGATGATGCGTTTTTGGGACCCATTTACACGTGAGTCTGTGCGTGCTTCTGGGCGACTGTGTGTTCGTGCGTATTAAAGAAGAGTGGGTAACGGCTCCTTGAGTGAGTGAACCCTGTCGTGTATGATGTGATTCGTGCGGGACTAGTTGAGCCCGCAAGCAAGCCTTAGGCACCCAAATTTGTCTTGATTGTGGGCCAGCCTTCATCGACTTCTTGGGTACCCAGATAGTTTTCACTTTCTCAGAAGAAGTTTTGGAAGTCCTCTTATTAGTATCATGTCGTTGATTACTAATAGGAAGTTGAGATAGTTGTTGTGACTTGACTGCAATAGGCCGCTCGCCTTTTCGCACCCACAATGGTTTCAATGGCAGTGTCATTCTGCTTCGCACGTTCTTTTGGCCTCCAACATAGGTAGTCTTCAGTAATTGATCTGCCTGTGGTTGCTGCCTCCCTCTAGGATTTGGAAAAGAAGGGCGTTCCGTTGAATCCTTGACTTCTTTATTGAGATCACCATTCCTCTGCATCACATAGCTTTGGACAAGAACAGCATGGTCAACTTCTTGTGTACCCCTGGAAGGACTAGGAGTCTGTGTCTTTTCTAGGTCCTTGAGTGCTCCATTATCTAACTCAACTGTAATTCGACTTTGTTTTACCCATACCTGAAGAAGTCCACTTCTTAGGTTTAAGTTGACTGCATGGTCATAGATCCAGTCTTGACCCAAAACTAGAGGCTCAGTAAGATCCTCATCTTGACACACTAGTACCTTGACTGTCATTGGAACATCTTGAATGGAGAGGGGAAGTTCCACCTCGCCCATGCAAGGGGTTTCCACACCTCCCAATCCTATGAGATATGCTTCGATAGGATTGACTTTTAATTTCAATTCTCGACAGTAAGAAAGTCTCACCGCACTAGTGGCTGCACTTGAGTCAATTAATGCTCGCACTGTTTTTGCACTAACTCCTTGTCCTATCTCTAAGGTCACAAAAGGACGTCGATCTATTATCCTTTGGGAACTTATTCCTAAGACCTCACACATTGCCACATGATATCCTTGATCTGCATATGCATCTGTCCTAGGTTGCTCTCTACCCTGCCTTCTCAACTTCATTCTCCGTATGCGTTCCAATGCTTCTGCTTGTGCTTCTTCTCGAATTCGTCTTTCTTCTTCTTTGCATTTCTTAGCAGTGTTGAGTCGACTTAGCATCTCTTCCGTCAGAGGTTCCTGATATAACTTGACTCTGCATCCGCTTATGTAGCTCGGAAGAACATCACCTTCTAAGGTGGCTAGTTGTACTGCTCCACTCGTTGAAATCCTATTTATGATCATACGTCCATAGCCACATTTCTCTAATTTTCTTGCATGTTGCTTCAAAGTGTAGACTAAAACTAGGTCTCCGGCCTTTAATCCTTTATCCTTAACATGGGCATCAAAGTACGCCTTCTGTCGTTTCTTAGCTGCATATATTCCTCCTGCAGCTCTTAGTCTGGTTTCACCTAATCGTTCAAGGTCAAAAATTCTCGAAGAGAGTTCATGACCCGTCCACTCATGCTCCTGTGCTACTCTTAATGTGGGAATCAAGAAGTCCAAAGGTAGCACAGCATTTTGGCCAAAAACCATATGAAAGGGTGTGGCTTGGAGTACCGTTTTATAGGCCACTCGGTATGCCCAAACAGCATGGTGTAGCTGTTTGTCCCAATCAGAGCGTTTATTATTCACCAATTTGGTAAGCACATTGCATAGAATCTTGTTTGTGCTTTCGGCATGGCCATTAGCTTGTGGGTGATAGGGGGCAGACTTCTTATGTACTACCAAGAACTCTTGGAGCAGATTTTCAATGACTTCATTCAAGAAGTGAGTGCCTCTGTCACTGACTAGCTCTATAGGTAACCCGTATCTAGTGAACACATTCTCAAATAAAAACTTAGCTGTTGTTTGAGCATCGTTCTTCGTTGTGGCTTTTACCTCTACCCATTTGGTTAGATAGTCTGTGGCAACAATGATATACTCAGCATGGGAACCCTTAGCTGGGGGATTAGTAGGACCTACAAAGTCTATTCCCCACTTAGAGAATGCACGTCCACCCATCATAGGTTTTAGTGGCATCTCATCCTTGCATATAGGATACTGAGTTCGCTGAAAAACATCACACCTCTTCACGTAGGTATGTGCATCCATGTGAAGGGTCGGCCACCAGAAGCCCGCAAATAGTATTGCCTTGATCACCCGATCTGGTCCAAAGTGTCCTCCTGCTACACCTTGGTGAGCAGTTTCCAAGATCTTGGGATATTCACTCTCATGGACACATAGTCTCAGGTAACCATCTTTACCACGCTTGTATAGATTATCACCAATGAGTGAGTAATCTAGGGCTTCTTGTTCTAAACTTCTTCGTCTGGCTAGTGTCATATCTTGAGGAAATGTTCTCGTCCGCAGGAAATCCGCTAATGGTTCACTCCAATCTAGCACTATGGACACTTGATAAAGAGTGGCATGTTCCACAGGTGGTTTAGTGCAACAGATTGGGCATTTCTTGCACAACTTTTGGACATCAGCTTCCATGGTTGGCCAATGCACTCCGAGTCTCCTTAGTGTCAGTAGGGTTCGTTGCTTTGAGTAGTGTTGCTCTAATGCACCTACATGTGCTAATTGCAACCATTTAGTGTACTCATCCTCTTCCACACAACAAGCCAAGATCCCTTGATCTGTGTGCTTGTACATACTTCTTGCCATGATGTGATATTTTTGGGCTTTTACTACCTCTCTCTCTTGTGTGTTTATTACTGAGTGATTAGGCCCATAGGTCAGTATTGGCACTAATGGCTTAGCCCACTGAGGTACAACTTCCAGATTAAACAAGTAAGCATCAGGAAGGTCATCTGACACTCCTTGTGGGGCTTCTCCCGATGTGAGCCTAGAGAGGTGGTCTGCTCTCAAGTGAGTCTTTCCTTTCCTCACCACAACCTCGAAGTCGTATTCCATTAGTAAGAGAAACCATCTTACTAATCTACCTGTATTGCATGGTTTGTTTACCAAGTACAACAGTGCTTGATGGTCAGTAAAAAATTTAAACTTATTTGCAAGTAAATAATGTCTAAACTTTTTAACTGCATATACCATGCCTAATCCCTCTCGTTCAGTGGTTGTATAGTTTCGTTCAGTCGCATTCAACTGTCTACTAGCATAGGCAATTGGAAGATCCATATTACCTTCACCGGTAGGCTGCGCGAGTACACACCCAATAGCATAATTGGATGCATCAACATGAACATGGAAAGGCTTATTCCAATCTGGTGTGGTCAAGATCGGTGCTGAACACAATCTTCTTTTAAGCTCTTTGAAGGAGTTTTCACATTCATCAGTCCACTCAAAGTTAGTCAAAAGTCCATACAGAGGCTTTGCTATGATGGCATACATGTGTATAAACCGTCGGTAATAACCACAATGCCCCATGAAAGCTTGTACTTCCTTGACATTTTTTGGCCTAGGTAACTCGGCTATGGCTCTTACTTTCTCTTCATCGGTGGATATGCCATTCTTTGACACTATGTGTCCTAGAATCTTGCCTTGCCTGACCATGAAAACACATTTTTCTGGGTTCAAGCAGACTTGATATTCTCTGCATTTGTTAAAGATTTGTCTGAGTTCTGGTATATGTGTCTGTCTAATGTTGGAATGAGCACAGAGGTCATCAACATAGACTTCCAAATTCTTCCTCAAGAACTCTTTAAACACGTGGCACATCAGTCTCTGAAAGGTTGCAGGAGCATTGGTAAGCCCAAATGGCATTACACAAAAGGCAAATATACCCCACTCTGTGGCAAAACCCATCTTATGCTGATCTTCTAGAGCTATGGCTACTTGGTTGTAGCCCGAAAATCCATCAAGGAAGCTATATACTTCCTGTTGATATATTTAGGTAGTGATGTGTGTGAACACTCTAGGACCGCCGGGGCACTTTTTTCCCTCTTTAGGAGGTTTTTTTCCCCCAGCTTGTATATACGCCTATTGCCCTAATGGGCTACTTATCTTTGTACATTCTCTAGTAATACATTCAGTCTTGTGTGTTGTGCTCCAAGCTTCTTCCTCTTCCTTGTGCTGTTCGCGTGCTTCCGCAGACGTCTAACTCCAACAATTGGTATCAGAGCAGGTCGTTGATTCTTCTAGGGCGCCATCGACACTCCTCCGTTTGCAGTCTCAGATTCGCACAAAATTTGGTGAGCATACTCAAGGTGTTTTCGAGATCAAAACATCTTCGCTTTGTGGTGCCGAAATCGCGATCTGAGCTCGTTTCGGCCTCCGAACGCACTATCGCAGTGCTTGTGCAGGCTATTTCGTCCTTTTGTGCCAAAGGTATATACCAGTTTCTGTTCGCCAGTTTAAGCGTCTCGAAGTCTGCTACAGGTCTAGCAGAACTCGTCTGGGCAGTTCTGTTCAACTTTTTGAGATGCAGTCAATTTTCTGCATCAAGGTATTTTAGTCACCGGCCATGGCTGAAAGCAGTGATGTATTCCGTATGTTGGCTGTTGAGGATAAGTTGGATGGTACCAACTACCCATTATGGGCTTATATGATGCGACATGTACTGGTTGCAAAAGGATTGTGGAACATTGTGCAGGGTGTTGAAAGACGTCCTGTTACACCTGTAACGACAGGTACTGCAAATACAGGTGTTGGAGCTGATGAAGATGGTGTCGAAGATGATATTCCGCAGATTCCTGTTCGTGCTGCTGTTTCTGTTTCACCTACTGCAGAGCAGATTCGTTGGGATGGCAGAGATGCCCAGGCACATGCATTGATAGCTTTGTCTGTCAAACGTGCCATTATTCCTCACATTCGCTCTTGCAGAACAGCAAAGGATGCTTGGGATACACTTACCACTTTGTACCAGGCTAGGAATGAGGCTCGTGTTGCTTACCTCCGAAAACAGTTGGAGAGTGAGCACATGAATGAAGGTGATTCGATGGACAGTTTTCTTACAAAGATCAAAGACCTAAAGGAACAATTGATTTCTGCTGATGAGGTTATACCAGATAGCTCACTTGTGCAGACCGTTCTGAATGGCCTTCCTGATTCATATCAGAGTTTTGCCTCTACTCTTCGATTGATGATGAAAGGCAATCCGAATGCCTTGTCATTTGAGGAATTAGTCTCTGTTCTGTTGTAGGAAGATCAGTCCAGGCAGAACAGGTCCATTATGCGTGTTGCAGATCAAGCTTTCCTGGCTAGTCAGAAGGGCAAAGGAAAATGGAGCTCTTCTACTAGTAAGCAGAAATCTGCAAATGCTGCACAATCGAAGAACCAGGATAAAGATGAGAAGAAATCAGAAAATCAGAAATTGTTCTGCAAGTACTGTAAAGGAAATGATCATATTATAAAGAACTGTCCAAAACTGGCTGCTAAAGAGGCAAAGAAGAAAGAGGCTGGAATGGTTGTTGCAGAGGCCTCTACACCAAAAACAGAGTCTGCAAATCTTGTGCAGGAAGAAGAATGGGCGTTTACTACTGTTTGCAGTTTTGACCCATCTTCTCATGATCAGTGCATGTCTGCAGTAGACTCAGATGTTTGGTACTTTGACAGTGGGGCAACCAAACATATTACCTCGCAGCGCAGTTTCTTCTCTTCACTCGAGCCTGCCCCTACAGGGAATACTGTCACATGCGCCAATAACTCCTCTTATCCTGTTATGGGAGTTGGTAAGATCATTCTGACTACTGCAGATGGTAGTTCTTCCACTTTGTCAGATGCTTTATTTGTGCCAGGGATCAAAAAGAACCTGTTATCAGTTTCTGCATTAGCCAAGATTGGCTTGGTTGTGAAATTCGTTGATGACAGGTGTACAGTCCATGATCTCTCAAATGGCGATGTGATTATTGCTTCTGGCATTTTATGTCGTGGGCTGTATAAGCTCATAGACTATGAAAAATCTGTGAATGATTCGGCATGTGCAGTTCATGATTCTCAGGGTATGTCAGATGCAAAGCTTTGGCATGCACGCTTTGGTCATCTGAATTTTGCTAGTTTGTTACGCCTGCAGAAATCTGAAATGGTGTCCTCTTTGCCCAAACTTGAGGCACCTGGAAAACATGTTTGTGAAGGCTGTATTTTGGGCAAAATGCAGCGTTCTTCCTTTCCAAAAGATGGTTCAGTTCGGGCTATGCAGAAATTGCAGCTTGTACATAGTGATGTCTGTGGTCCTATGCAGACACCCTCTTTTGGAAATTACCTTTACTTCGTGACTTTCATTGATGATTTTTCCAGGCATGCATGGGTATATCCACTCAAAGCAAAGTCCGAAGTGTTCATGTGCTTCAAACAGTTTTTGGTTTTGGCTGAAAATCTGTCAGCATGTAAAATGGGCACCCTCCATTCTGATCGAGGGGGGGAATATATGTCTTCAGATTTTAATGCATTTCTGGCTGAACGTGGGATAAAACACTAGTGTACAGTGTCGTATACACCTCAACAGAATGGAGTTGCTGAACGAAAGAACAGGTCACTCATGGAGATGGCGAGGTGCATGGTCAAAAGTCAGGCTTTATCACATAGTTTCTGGCTTGAGGCTGTCATGTGTGCAGCATATGTACTGAACAGGTGTCCCACGAAAGCGTTGCAGTCTATCACTCCATATGAGGCTTGGCATGACCGCAAGCCATCTGTTGCTCATCTGCGTGTTTTTGGTTGTTTGGCATATGCATTAGTGCCTGAACAACATCCCAGAAAATTGGATGATAAGGCAGTAAAATGTATTTTTGTTGGGTACAGTTCTGAAAGTAAAGGCTATCGTCTGTATCATCCACAGACTAAACGCATTCTGGTTAGCCGTGATGTTGTCTTTGTGGAAGATGCTATTCAGCCATTGCTTTCATGTACTAAGGAGACATCTGTTAGCTCCAAAGACATGTATGATACTTTGATGCCTCTTTTTACAGGTGGACAGGCTAGCGCTGGTCCTAATGAGGCAACTTCTCAGCCTTTGCAGGTTTCATATGATGATGCAGATCATGCCATTTCTGATGTAGATTTACATGATGCACTTGTTGATGAGAGAGCTGATATTGAACAGGCAAAAACTATGCCAAAATGGCTGGTGCAGACTTTGCGTAACAGCAAATTAGATGCACCTTTGTCATATCGTACTCGTTCAGGCTCTCATAGTACCTCCTTTGCATCAGATTGCTATGCTATGGCTGCATCTAGTCTCTGTGATGAGAATGAGCCTGTTTCTTTTGATGAAGCACAAAATTCAGAAAATTGGATGGCTGCTATGCAATCTGAATATGATGCTATAATGAAGAATGGTACATGGTCTTTATGTGACTTGCCTCCTGGCAAGAAGGCCATTGGCACTAAGTGGGTATACAAGCTGAAGCGTAAACCTGATGGTACAGTTGACAGGTATAAGGCTAGGCTTGTTGCAAAGGGTTATGCGCAGGAAAGAGGCATTGATTTTGATGAGACCTTTGCACCTACATGCCGTATGACTACTGTTCGGAGCATTTGTGCACTTGCAGCCCATCATGGTTGGAATGTACATCAGTTGGACATTAAAACAGCATTTCTGAATGGTGACTTGCATGAAGAAGTGTATGTTTTTCAGCCCCGTGGCTTTGTGCAAAAAGGGCATGAAAACCAGGTGTGCAGGTTAAAGAAGGCGTTATATGGTTTAAAGCAAGCACCACGTGCTTGGTATGAAAAAATACATGCCTATCTGATTGCACATGGTTTTGAGAACAGTCCAACTGAAAGCACCTTATATGTTAAGCGTGCTAATGATGTGCTTTTGATCATTGTTGTCTATGTAGACGACATGCTGCTCACTGGTCCTCTTGAGAAGCATATTGCTGATTTCAAGGCTGATTTGCATGCCTCATTTGAGATGTCTGATTTGGGGCATTTGCATCACTATTTGGGCATTCAGTTTATGCAAGTTGATGGTGGAATGGCTTTGTGTCAAACGAAATATATTGACACATTATTGCAGCGTTTTGGCCTTGAAGACTGTAAGCCTATTGCCACTCCTATGGAGACAGGTTTACGATTGAGTCTTCATGATGCTGGAGATGCATTTGATGCTGTTCTCTATCAGCAGGCTGTTGGATGCTTGATTTACTTATGCATTACTCGGCCAGATATTCAGTTTGCTGTCTCACAGATGAGCAGGTTTATGCATTGCCCAGGAGTCACGCATTGGAAAGCGGTTAAGCGCATCTTTCGCTACTTGAGTGGTACTCGGCTACTTGGGTTGTTTTATCCCAAGGGGGGATCACTACCGCCAGATTTGCATGCTTTTTTTGACTCAGATTGGGCTGGTTGCTATGACACTCGTGTGTCCACCAGTGGTTTTTGCTTCATGCTTGGTAGCTCATGGATATCTTGGTTGAGCAAGAAGCAGCCTACTGTGGCCACTTCCAGTTGTGAGGCTGAGTATAGGGCAGCTTTCACAGCGACTGTTGAGTGTGTGTGGCTCAGACGCCTTATGGCTGATTTGGGTGTTGGCCAGTCTTCTGCCACCACCATCTTCACTGACAGTCAGAGCGCATTGGCAGTTGCGAGGAACCCTGTGTTCCATGCTCGCACTAAGCACATTGAGGTGCATTATCACTATGTCATGGAGAGGTTCTCTGCTGTGGAGATCAGCTTGGCATATGTGCCCACGCAGGAGAACATTGCAGACCTTTTCACGAAGGCTCTGCCTAGGGAGAAGTTTGAAGCTTTCCGCAAAGCTTTGGGCTTACTTCCTTTTGTGGAGTGATTTCCACATAGCTCGGCACTTCCTTATACATGAGTGCCAGCTGCTTGTTCACCGCATCACTCCCAGGGGGGATTTGTTGATATATTTAGGTAGTGATGTGTGTGAACACTCTAGGACCGCCGGGGCACTTTTTTCCCTCTTTAGGAGGTTTTTTTCCCCCGGCTTGTATATACGCCTATTGCCCTAATGGGCTACTTATCTTTGTACATTCTCTAGTAATACATTCAGTCTTGTGTGTTGTGCTCCAAGCTTCTTCCTCTTCCTTGGACTGTTCGCGTGCTTCCGCAGACGTCTAACTCCAACACTTCCTTGCCTGCTACCCTTTCTAAGAGATGTTCTGTGATAGGAAGCGGATAGTTATCTCGAATTGTGGCTGCATTGACCTTCTTCAAGTTAATGCATACACGCAGCTTGCCATTCTTCTTGGGCACCACTACAATGGGGGTACCCATTCAGTGTGCTCAATTTCATAGATGAATCCAGCTTCTACCAGTCTATCTATCTCCTCTTTGATCTTAGCAGCATAATTATCATTATATGTGTATGGCTTTTGCTTAGAGGGTTTTGCGTCTGAGGTCATGGGAATTGTGTGTGAGCATATGTCCGGGTCAACACCCTTCAAATCCTTGTAGCTCCAAGCAAATACATCTCTGTATTCTCTTAGCAAGGCTATCAATTCACGCTCTTCTTCTTCCGTCAGGTCATGTCCTATGTACGTGCATCTCTCCTCTCCTTCTTCTAGGGCCACTACTATTTTCTTGGTGCTTTCTTTGTTATCATAGGCTTCTCCTGATTGTGCCTCTCGTTTAGGCATTCTTATCCTGAATCTCCTGTCATCTATCTCATACTTCTTAAAATTTTCTGGGACCTCAAACAAAGATTCTTCCTCTTCTGGTGTGACTTCTCTCTTCTTTCTTTTCTTTCCTTCTTCCTTCGGGGTCACTTGTGTGGCTAACCTTACATCATTTGTTATCTCTCCGTGTCTCTGGGGTTGAAATTCTACTTCATAGAAGTATTCTTCGTCTGATGCAAAAGGTGGGTCCATAATGATTGACTCTAAATCGGAGTCACTTGCATCCTCAAATGCATCAGGGCTAGGTTCACACTCTTCTAACACTGCCTCTCCCATGATTGGCTCTATGGAGAAGACTAAAATGTCATAGCCATCTTCATCACAGTGAGGTGTCCATTGTTCTTCATTGATGGCTACATCCATTGTTGCTAGGATTTCTGCCCAGCCGTGGGGTTCAAATTGTTCGTCAGGAAAGACTACAGGTGCATAGGCTGGGTCTTGAATTGATCTATGTGTTTCTTTTGCACCTACCTCTCTGGCTTTTTCTCTCTTCTCTTCTTCTACTGCTACTTTGCATATCCATAAATGGGTGTCTTCATGCATCCATGAGGACCCGGATCCTATGGAGTGCACCGATTCCGTATCATCTTTGGATCTATGGAGGGGATTCCATTGGATAGGAGGGACATCTCTATGAGAGTAATCTTTGAGATTCACTTTGGTCGTAACACCTAAGTGTTGCAGGTACAAGGAATTGGTTCCCCAGTCCTGTACCACTTGCAACTGTCGCATAAATGGTCTTCCCAAAATCATCTCATAGGCATGGTTCTTGCTAAAATCACAGATGGCAAATGTGTGCTCAAACTCTACACCACATGTGGTGAGAGTTATTCCTTCCAGTAGTCCTAAAGGCCTCTCTATGTGGCCATCAGCCATTTGCAATTTCATCCTCGTGGGCTTGAGTGCTGGCTTGCCCCACCGTTTCCATAGGGAAGTGGTAGCAATAGCAACTCCTGCACCTGAGTCGAGAATTGCCTTGGTGGTGTACCCCTGATGGGTAATGGGAAGATAGGTGTTTCCTTCTTCACCTTCACTCATATCTCCTATCTTGTGTAGAGGAATTTCTGGCACTGTCCTCTGAGAACCTACCTAGGAACGAGGTTTTGCTATCTCTGGTACCTGTTTGGCTACATGTTTCCATAACTCTGGCCTAACCTTGAGTAACTCTTCTAAAGTGAGGTTGCACTGCACTTTAGTGTTTTTCACTACCTCCGTATTCCTAGGTATGACTGAGTCTTCGTTTCTTACCATGACAGTGGGTGCTCTCATACAGGTCGACTTGGCTTCCCATGGGCCTGTGAAATGGGGTAATTCCTATAAAGAATTAGACTCAAAGTCTAATCTCTCTTGGGACTGGGTGCTCTCCTGCTCTCCATAAATGGAAGGAATATCTGTGGGAATTGATCCTGCATGTCATCCACAAATTCAATGGGAGGAGGGACTTCACTTTCTCTAGCCCATTTGTCTTCTTGAATCTCTCATAGGAATTCTAGAGTGAACCTATTCATAGAAGAGGAGGTGTCTGGTCTAGTGGAATTGGGCACATAAGCTTCCTGTGGGGGATGGCTTATGTTTTTGCTTGCCTCATCTCTTTCTTGATTTTTTTCTTCCTTGGCAGATCTTGCACTTATGCTCTCTAACTTCTCTAGGAGTCCATCCAAGTGCAATTGTGTCTTAGCTGAGCCTGAGTAGTTGAAAAGGCGACTGGCTTCAAACATGGTCTGAGCCAATGCTACCATTTTTGCGCACAGCTTGGTTCTCTCTATCTCTAGGTCAGCTCTAGGGTAGCACTTGTCATGATCCGTCACATTTGGCCCTTCTTGGATTCTGGCCTGATATGCCTTAAGCATCATGTCTATGTCTTCAGGAGTGGGGTCAGCTAACACTGATCCTACTCTAGGGGTTGGTGGGATGTTCTGAGGTAGGGGGGCAGAAGGTGGGTTAGATGGTGATGGAAATGAGGGTGGTGGTGGTAGGTGAGAGTTTGTTTGAGAGGTGAGCTCAACAATTTTGGCTTTTGTTTCTCTTATGCTTTCTTCTAAGTCGCTCATTTTTTTAGACCATTGTCTTTTCATTCTTTCTCGACTATCCCTCCAGGCTCTTGACCGTTTCTTGGCTATGCTCTCAGTTTCACTAACCTCTGCACTCTTCTCTTGACCTATTCCTGGGTTCTGTTGCAAAGCCTGGGCTCTAGTGACTACCTGTACTGGTGCAGTGGACGTCACACTTCCTGTAGAGTCTACTACTAAGCCAATAACGTTAATTGGAGTTATTTTTGGCATATTATTGGGATTCTTAGGGCAATCTCGTAAGAGATGCTCCTTCCCGCAGTCTTGACAAAAGCCTTGAATCGTCACTGACTGGGGTTGTGTAGGTGGGGGTAAGGGACAATCACGAATGAGGTGATCTCCGTGACATCTGTAGCATGGTCCTCTAGGGAATGGGGGTCTTACCTGCCTAGGCTGAGGTCTAGAGTTGGGGTTTGCATACATGACATTAGTATACTCGGGCTCCCAATTAGGTTCACTGGGTTCTTCACTGTAGTAGGACTCACCATGTTCAAGAGATTGCATGTAGTAGGCCTGGGGGCTGTCAATATGCGTCGAAACAAAGCTATGGTCACTCGGGTCACTTTCAGAAAGCAATGGTGTTATAGGGACTATAGCTCTATTCAGGTTTTCTTCTGCAGCAGCATACTTTACCGAAATCACATTAGTAGGAGCAGGTGGTTGCTGTGCTAGCACTGGCTGGGGTCTCAGTTGGGTCTGATATTGCGGTTGGTAATTTTGATGAGGCTTAGTATACTGTTGGGGTGGGTATTGACTCTGGTATCTGCCTTGTTGGTATGGCTGAGGGTAGGTTTGCCTAACCGCTTGCTTATTGTATGGGCAGTCTTGTGCTGTGTGATTTGTGTATCTTCGTTCTATGGTGCAGTACTAGCTACTAGGATTTACTTGGGGTTGAGCCATAATGGGACATACATTCGCCATATGGTCACCACCGCAAGTATAGCACCTTTTTACTGGGGCAAATCTAGGAATTTGTTTACTAGAGACACCTAGTTTTTGAGCTACTTTCTCCGCAAGTTCCTCAATAGATGTGGATTGCGAGGAAGAGAGGCTAGAGGCACTATCTGAATCTTTGTAGATTTTGGAAAGCTCTAACTCCTCCCCTAGGTTATCCTCAATGTCAATGCACATGCGTACACACTCTTCTATAGTCCTAGGGTCCTTTAAATACACATAGGAGCGCAACTTTGTACTTAGCAATCCATCCAAGAATAAAGCCACTTATTTGGCTGGCGTGGGTAACTCCGGAACAGGGCATCGCTCAAGATATTGCCTAAATCTTCTTCTTGCAAGTCTCACAATCTCTTGAGGGGTCTGCTTGACGCTATATATCAATGAGGAAGTATTATGCCTTATGCCACTTTTAGAGAATTCGGTGATGAAAGCCTCTAAGAGTTGGTCTATGTTCCTGAACTGTCTCTCATTCAATGGTTGAAACCACGTAAGGGCTGTGTTCCTAAGTGTTAGACCAAAGGCATTATATTGCGTGAATAGGTCCTCAACTTGTTCAGCTCTCAAGACTTGCCTAAACTCGGCCACATGATCATATGGGTCTCCTGTGCCATCGAAGTAATTCTTCATGGACTTAACTAACTGAGTCGGTCTCAAAATCCTAGTGTGTTCCCTAGGCCTTGGCAGAGGGAAATCATCAGCATTCATCTGGTTCCTTGGGGCTCTAAGTCCTTCAAGTTCCACTCTATTTGTTTCCGTTCTCGTTCTGTCTCTTCCCACTGGGTTGGCAAAGCTTACCTCCGGTCTATCTCTATGTCTGTCTCTTTGAGTTCCGTGAGCGTGGGAGGTTCCAGCTCCTAGGTGACCTAGGGACACATTCGATCTTGGTTGGGGGAAAATAAATTCACCTTTCCAAGTGTAAGCATGCCTATCATTTTCTGTAACCGCAAAGATCCTCTCTGAAGTGTGATCTAAGTAGGTTACTCTACCTGGGCTATCAGGATCTTTGAACTCATATATCATGATTGTTCCTACCTCACTCGGCTGATTAGGTCTATATCTCCAAAAGGCTTCATCAGTCTCTCGGTTCAAGAGTAGATCTATACTCTTATTGTGTTGGGGAATCCACTCTGGTGTGATAATCCTAGTGAGAACAGATTTGCCTCGGGGGGTTCTAGGTTCTACACCCATGTTTCCTTGCTCTAGGTCATCTAAGTCCATTTCAGGGATCACATTCCCGAATTCATCAGTCCTATCTGAATGACTGGTGACTACATATATTGTCCCTTCTTTGTCCAGGTATGCTCCATTTTCGAACTTGACAGCTGGGCGTTCTAGTCCAATGGACTGGTCCAGGTTTTTAATCTGGACCACGGATCTTCCTAGGCCGTCCTCATAGATGCTAGCACCTAATCGGTTGGTCCTAAGGTATTCGAGTTGCATCTTGTAAGGGCCTTCTACCCTATGTAAATATGGCACTCCGGAGCTTCCTGTAGGTCTCTCCATACCGTGGGACATCTCAGACTCACTAGTCTCAGAGCTAGGGTAATACGAATGATGGCTCAACTGCTGAGCCCAAGACCTAGCAGTATGATTGACGCTAGCCTCTGACAATCTAAGACTTTGTCTATCTCTCCCTAGGTGTCGACCTGATCTAAGGTTCATAAGCCCAATTCGATAGTCCCAAATTTTCCAAGTACACTTTGCGTTGCTGAGTTCTTTTGTATCAGTCACTTGTTCTTTTTTAATTGCTCTTAGGGTGTCACTTCTTGTCCAATTAATCTTTGTCGCAAGGAACACTTAAGTTTTTATCGTACTTTGAGTGCGGCCCCTCAATTTAATTTCTTGTCCTTAAGTTGTTTCGCAATTGTAATCTCCTAGCACTTGCACTTGAGTGATTAGAGTTCTTGGACTTGGTTGTGCTTAACGTGTTCCTATTTAATCAAACCTCTATCCGTACTTAGCCTATGCTAGGGATTGAAAGAGGGTGTTGAGAATTTCCAACCTTAAATTCTTCCCTTGGTTGCCCTTGTATGCCCAAGAAGTGTGTTCCCAAGCTCGCACTTACTCTTGCTTCGGGTACCCTTCGATGCTCTCAAAGAACCTGAAAAATTCCACAATTAGCTCAAGAATTGAATTCAGTTGACAGACAGATCAATTTCATGCATGTAATTCATAGACCCAATTGCCTTTTGCCTCTATGGAAATCAATCCCAAGGGACCCTCAATTTTTTCCTACCCCGGGATATGGTCAACTTCAAATTATCCTATCTAATAATCCTGACATTAATTCTACCGTAACCAGTGGAAGTTTTGGTTGTATTCCCCACGAGCCTTCCAACAAAACAAAAATCACCGCAATCGGATTTCGTATGAGGAAGTTATGTCCACTCAGGCTTTTGGGGCCAAATCAGGATTTTAAACAGGTTAGCAGGCAAACAAGACTTCTCAAAATACTTTGTGTAATGGCCTCACAATGCAATGATGAACCCTAGTATTTGTCCCACAACTTGTCAAGAATAGACCACTATTTTTTGCCCTAAAAAATTGGCCCAATTTGCCCTTCAATCGCGTTCGCAAGCTCTGTCAGTCACGATTGATAGGTCAATCGCATCGACGTGTCGGTCGTGATTGACAGGTCCGTCGTGGTTGTCAGTCGTGATTGATGGGTCAATCGCGATTGACACGTGGCCTAGATTTTCAGTCGGTCGTGGTCAAAGGGTCGTTGACTCTGTCAGTCGCGATTGCTGGGTTGATCGTGATTGACAGGTCCTTCGCGAGGGGTCTGTCCGTCGTGGTCAAGCAATCGTTGACTGTGTCGATCGCGATTGACAGGTCCGTCGGGGCTGTCAGTCGCAATTGACTGGTCAATCGCGATTGATGGCTCAATCGCGATTGACACGTGTCACGCGAATGATCTGTCAGTCGTGGTCAATCGGTCGTTGACTCTATCGGTCGCGATTGACGTGTCGGTCGCGATTGACAGAGCCGTCGGCATGTGTTCGTCGTGTTGTCGATCGCGATTGACAGAGCAATCGCGATTGACAGAAATCTGAGGAATTTGAAAATTTCAAGCACACATTTAGGAAGCTCTAGGCATGTAGATCATGATTATGTACTTTGTTTAGCAAAAAGACCATTTTTTCTGTCGGTCGCAATTGACAGAGGTCAACGCCTCGGGACCTGCATAGTCAAATTTTTTACCTGCTGGAGCTGGTGCAGCTGCTGGGGATGCTGATTCCTGCAGAAAATCTCAAAAAACACAGAAAATCACATGCACACAAACGCTCTCTCGCTCTCTCTCACAAGTGAAATGAGGGGAATGGTATGGGTATGGTGATATGACAAAAAAAACTGAAATTTTTCGCGATGATGGAGATGGATGTGGGAGATGGTGAGGATGATGATGGTGATGAGAAAAACAAAAGAAAATAGATAAAAGTGAAGAAAATACCTATGATTCCAACGCGTCAACTCTACGTCTTACCATCACACGCTCGTCCTCAAAGCTCTATCCCCGGCAACGGCGCCAAAATTTGGTGTAGCTCAGTGATGAGAAGCACCTCCTTTAATGTCAATCCGGGAAGACGTGAGGATGGTATGATGACCTCAAGCAAGTGATGGCACAAGTGCGTGAGTGAGAAGCACACGGACATGCACACACATACACACACGCGCACATATGGCAAGACAAAGAGTGAGAAGCAATGGAGTTCTTAGATTACTTTCAAAAAGCTCATACAAGTTCAATTCAATTACAAGCTAACTCAAAAATGAGCTCTCTAGCTCTATTTATAGTTTTTGACTAGGTTTTGGCCTTGTACAGACCTAGTGTCCGGCCTAGTTAAAAATTAGGTTCTCTACCCTATTTGGAGGTTCAAACGGAGTCTAAAAAATGTGAAAACTGATAGGTAGGTACTTCTAAAGCTCCTCAAGCTCAAGGACTCCTTGGCTTGCACAAAATGGAGCTACAAAAATATGAAATGGTATTTACAATGGTATTTAGTGATGAAAATCACTATTTTTGTAGGGATTTCTTCTAACATTTTGACATACATTTCTTGGAGCTCCCTACTTGCTCCTTCTTCTTGTGTGCCCAACTCTTTGATGCCAGAAAAATGTAAATGGCCTACTTGCCAGATCTTCTTTGACTACTGTGTCTGCTTGTGCTGTCTCTTCGCTCCGACTCCCTTCGTAGGCTTCCTTGTCTTGTGACTCCTTCGGTTCCTTGACTACTGCCAACACCATATTTCTTCAAATAATCTTAAATGTACTTCCGTTGTAGAAGATATACACCATCTTATTTCTTCATAACCTCAATTCCAAGAAAGTAGGTCAATTCTTCTAAATCTGAAATTTGAAATTCACATCCAAGCTCTACTTTGATCGTGGCTATTTAATGAACTTCATCATCTCCTATTATTATCAAATCATCCACATAAATTTAGACATAAACAATCAATGATCCTTCAACTTTAACATACAAAGAAGAATCTGCATTCGAACATGTGCATCCTTGCTTTTCAACAAACTTTAACAATGTAAAATTCAAAGCCCTTGGAGCTGATTTAAGACCATATAATGCTTTCAATAGTTTACATACATGTCTAGGCTTCTTGCAATCTTCATAGCCAGCCAGTTCCTCCATGTACACATCTTCTTTTAAATCACCATTAGAAATGCAGTTTTTATATCTAATTAATAAAGAGTTTTTTATAAAGTAAATTTATAACATGATGGTCAGACAGCTTCAAAAGGATCTGACATTGGACATCATTTCCTCATTCAAGTGTAGGCTAGAAGTCTTGAGAGTAGACTTAAGCCAAGGTGCTTATGGTCTCTAAACAAGAAATGAAGAGTAAATGGGTCTTTCCTATGATGATCTCTTGATCCAATGGTTCTTCAATGTTGTAGGAGACACTTTGCATCGAGTCTTCCATCTCTTATAGTCATTGATACGTTGAGATGCACTTGCATCTGCTTCACCTATCCTCTTTCTCTCTTACAAAGCAAATATAATGTTTCCCCTCAACATCAAAGCATAATAATAAATGTTTACAAGAGCACAAACATGTGTTAATATAAATATCCCTAAGGCACCTAAATGTGCCAAATATACATAAAACAAAGTTCCTAAGGCACATCATGTGTTACATATACAAAATTAAAAGGTCAAGTAGGGTTTCTTTACTTCTATAACCTCAAGAGGTGGCTGATGAGAACAAATTCTTTGTACATACCTACTAAATCACCTTGATTCAAATAATTGAATTTTTTTGAAAAGATCTTTCCAACAAGCTAAAAATAATTGAAAATAGACTCGATCGAAGAGTAGCATGTGTCCAAAATCGACTAGCTACTACGATATCATTGGCTGGAAATAGTGTTTGAAGTGGCTTCTTTGGATACTACCTAAAGTGAAACTGGCTAGATTCTCAATTTTGAATCTATATACCTGTAGAAAATCCTCCAAGCAAAAATTCACCAAATTTGGACATCATATGATACCTTTTCAAAGGCGTAAAAGATGCCCTCCTCCATTATTTGCACTTTCATTCTCTATGAAATAGAATGAGTATTGTTGCAGAAAGATATTATTATTGACTTGTGGATCAGTCTTTGTGGTTAATGCAAAATGATTTTCTCCAATAGGTCACGGGTTGAAGTCCCAAAGCTCGCATGTTCTTGGCAGAAGAGTTTTTGTTCATCAATGAAGATTTACTTATGCCAATTGCCCATAAGTTTAATTAAACTTTTGTTCCTTTTCTTCTACATGATATTGGCTATGAACTTAAATAACACAACCCTGTATCATGCAGAGGTATCTAGTTTGGTCCCGATAGACTATCCCATGACATCTTCTAAAAATGATGACTTTTTGATATTGGAATCCAAAGAGAGGTGAGCTGCCATGGGGAAAATGATATTGAAATCCAAAGATAGAGGAAGAAGGATGCAAAATGGAGAGAGATGCTCATGCAGAGAAGAATAGGCACCTACAAATCATATGGGAGGAGAGTAGTCTTAAGTGAAGGATGTTTTCCTTCAAGAACAGCACCATAGATGCTTAACATTAAGGAAGATGATGATGGACCCATCAAGATCTCCATGGAATCTAGGCTTTAATACCAATGAAAATAAATGAACGTAAACTTTGAGAAGTCATCAATAAATGTTACAAAGTAATTGCTACCTTACATTGGATCTTCTTGAGATGGACCCCATACATGAATATGAATCAAGCCCAAAAGACCTATGCTTCAAAATCTTGCTTTTGAGAAAGGACTTTGTACCTGTTTTCCAAATTCACATGCATCACAAAAATAATCCAAATCTTGCTTTAGTAGTTGTGGTAGACCTTCAACCAAAGAGTTCTTTCTAATATCCTTCAATATTCCAACACTTATATGTCCTTATCTCTTATGCCATAAATCCAATTGACTAACCTGACTCCCTGTTAACTATACAAATGGTTGTTTTTGGTGTCCATTTTATAGATTTATTGTTGGGTCATAGGTATATTGCATGGAAAGATGGTTGATTTCAGAAATTTGGAAGAGGGAGAAATGCGGTATCAGCCAATGCCTATGTAGGATTGATTGATCTTTGGGGTGATGGCTTGGTGAATATGTAGATGGAGTGATATGTAGATTATGATCATGTTGATGAAGCTTTGGAAGGTTTCAATAAAAAGCAGTCAGAAGGTGTTTTTTCCAGATATTAGCACACTCATTGCTATGTTGAAAGTTTGTTCAAGTGTAGATATTTTTGAGAAGGGTCAAGCAATACATTCATATGTTGAAACGGATCGTTTACTTGACATTGGCCTTATAATTGGTAGTGCTTTGATCAATATATATGCTAAATGTGGGTTTCTTTCAAAGGCATAGAAAATATTGGATGATCTTCTTATTCAAAAGATTTCAACTTGGAATGCTCTCATGTTGGGGTGTACTGAACATGGGTATTACGAGGAAGCATTTGGTATCTATAGAAAATTGCAACTTAGAGAGATTCTTGTAAATCCTGTTACATATGTTTGCATGATGAAGGTTTGTGGCAGTCTGAGAGCCATTGATATCGATCGACAAATAGACGATAAAGTTGCAAAAAATGGAATGCTTCATAAAGATCTTTCAGTTGGCAATGCTTGTGTGGACATGCACACCAAATGTGGGCTCTAATGTCAAGTATGTGGCTCTTAAGGACCTCAAGTAGGGCTTTGTTGCCTCTGACTCCAAGGATGAGTACAAAATGCATTTCCTTCCTCTCTTTTTGTTGGCATGGAAAGGTTCAACTCCAGAATTGAAGGAGTGGAGGCCATGGGGATGTTAGTATGGAAGGGGGGGTATGCCCCATCACTTTGCATGGGGGGAATAGAGAAGGAGGCACAACATTGTAGTTCCAGGCACGAAGTCGCTCACACAAGACAATACTAGTTGTCCTCAAGGATAACCCCTCATATTTCTTGCTAAAAGGGGTTTTCTTTTGGATCCTCAATGGGGGCTTCTTCTTCATTTTCTATGGCCAATGGGCTCTTTCTTAAGTCATAGAGAGCTTGGAGGGTGTCTATTTGTTCTGCTTTTCCTGTTCAACTTTTGAAGAGGGGGATTGGTAAAAAATAGGTGTGGAAGGTCTCCATTGGGCTCCCTTGTTCTGTGGGCAAAGGGCTTCCTCTTCACTTTTGTCCGTAGACTTCACGGTCTTCTATGTGGAGGTGTAGGTAGAGAGACAGATTTGGAGGTGGAACTCTTCAAAGACAGAGGGAGACACACACTTCTAAATGAACGAATACATTGAGGCCTGCAATGTGGAGCCCACAGAAAAACCAAGTCAATTTGCAAAAACTATAACTTGCATCGTGTTTGACAACACTCATATATTCTAGATCCAAACTTTCAAGTGATTGTATGTATTGTTGATACACAAAAAGTGTGTTTTTTTGAGATCAAATTGTCACGTCATAGTGCAAGAGTGTTCAAGTAGAAGTGTTGCTTGTAGTGTTGTGAATTGCTACAAAAATGGCAAACGTAGATGGAATGAGTCAGCTTATGAGCGATAAGCTAGACAAGAATAACTTCCATGCTTGGAGTTTCAAAATGATGAATTTCGTGATGG
Source organism: Ceratopteris richardii (assembly GCA_020310875.1). Classification (NCBI taxonomy): domain Eukaryota; kingdom Viridiplantae; phylum Streptophyta; class Polypodiopsida; order Polypodiales; family Pteridaceae; genus Ceratopteris; species Ceratopteris richardii. Next base: position 62,893,028 of record CM035433.1, on the reverse strand, counting down.
GAAAAGGCTACTGAAAGTACATGGAAGGAGAGAATGAAAACACTCCGTAGTTACCAGAGAGGAATTGGACTGTAGTCCAGTTAAGAGCATATGAGGAATGGAATCATGGAGCACGAAAGGTCATGTATCGGCTATCTGTTAGCATACATGATAACATGATTGGAAACATATAGGATGCCAAAATTCTGAAAGAGGCTTGGAATAGTCTGGTCACATTGTATGAGGCCCATACAAAGGCACGAAAATTGCAACTTAAGAACAAGCTACATACATTGGAGAAAAAGGGCATGTCAGTAAGTGACTACACCTTGAAAATCAAAAGCATATATGAGCCACTTGCATCTATTGGCATGAATGTAGATGATGATGATAAGGTGGAAGTGTGCCTTCATGGTTTAGGAGCTGCATATAAGCAGTTCAAAACGTCTATTGAGATCAGGGAAAATATTCTAAATTTTGCTAATCTGGTGTCCATGTTTTTTTTTGAAGAAAAGAATCTTGGTGAGGACTCCAACTCTCATAGTTCTGAGCAGGTGTTCTACTTTGGTAGAGGAAGAGGCAGAGGTAGAGGCTTCGGAAGTGGAAGAGAACACAACAACCAAGATCAAGGTCAACAACAAAATCATGCAAGAGGTAGAGGATAGTTTCAAGGCAGGGGGAGCCAAAGAGGCTATAGAGATTTCCAAAGAAATGATTCAGGTAATGAAAATAAAGGATGTTGGAATTGTGGTAAACCTAGACACTTTGAACGTGATTGCAGGTTAAAGAATCAAAATAACAGAAGGTAGTAAAACAACTATGCATCCACAAGTGTATATGATGTTGAGAAGCTATTCATGGTTCAACATCACATGATCAATACGATGTCTGCTAATGTTTCAAAATCGAATGATAATGTCTAGTATGTTGATTCAAGTGCTTCAAATCACGTGACCAATCATGCGGAGTGGTTTAGTACTTTGCAAAAATTGCCAATTCCTGGATATGTTGAAACAGATGATGACACATCACACCCTATCAAACATATAGGAAATATAGCACTATCTATGTAGGATTGAAAGGTAAAAAATCTTGTTGATGTGCTGCATGTTCCAAATATAACAAAGAATCTGGTTTTTGTTGGACAAATGGTTGACCAGGGATTACAAGCTATCAGGTTCAATGCTCATGGGCTATATGTAGAAGAGTACAAATAGGATGGAAGATTGATTGCCAAAGGAAACAAAGTGGGTAGGATGTTCACCTTAAATGTGAAAATTCCTTAAATGAATGCAACCATGTTTTCAAAAGGTGCATGTGTTATTGATGATATAGAGATTTGGCACAAACGACTTGGACATGCAAATTTGAAGAGGCTAAAATTGATGTAGTCAAAGGAGGTTGTCAATGGACTACCAACATTCAAGGTTGCAGATATGCAAAAGGTATGTGTTGTTGGTGCAAGTAAATCACCAATTGAAGTTTTGATGAAGGATTGAAGTCAAGGATTGAAGAAAAGATCAATTTATGAAGCATAAAGAAAGTACATGTTCAAAAGATAAAGACTTGTATACATATGAACATTAATTTAGAGTTAGCTCACTTATATCTTTGTATGGCCATGATCTTGTACATATATGCCTAATATCTCTCATCAACTAATGTAAAATTTTCTGGAATAGAAGAAAAGTTATGCCTGATATTTCTCTGAGTTCTCCTTCTATGCTTGATCATTTCAACAATCCTTTTGTAGATGTCTAATTCCATATTTAGTGAGTCTATGGTTAAAGTTTTAGAGCCTAATTGTAAACAGGCTGAGAGAATTATATGTAGGAACATTTGTATGTGAAGAAGTGTTGAGTGTCTTCTGAAACAAGCGCAAAATTTGATGTTATTGTTTTGGTCAGTTCTCCTTCCACAATGTAAAGTTTTGAGCAAGCAAGTACTCATTATTTAAGTTGAAGGTAAGCTACCTATGGATAAAAGCATTTGAACAAACGGGTTGTAAATTGGGAGAACTATGTGTTAGAAGTTGCAGGTGTCAAAGTCGACTATACTGAAGAACAGTTTCAGACATAGGTGAACTATTTGGTTCATTTCTCAAGATATACTTAATCTTTTGGAATGATTTAACTTGGAGAAGGTGTGCAATCTATAGGCAACACCTTGTGCAAAGTTTTATAAAAAAACTTTACACATTTGATTAGTCAATGAATGAGATATATGCAATAGACTTTCTGAGTATTAATTCATTTCATAGTTTGTTCAAAGATTTTGATAATTGATCCTCCAAATTGGTAAAAGTTTTGAGTTATTCTTGATATAGAGGTGCTCTAACTTCAATGATAGCTTGTTCTTTTGGAGATTAACACTCTCCATCATTGGTATCAGAGCAAGAATCATCAAAATTGAAGAAAGGAGGACCCTGACTACTGTAGACATACAAAAATCAACACTTGAAGGTTCAAAAGGTGAAAGCTTGAGAAGGAGGCCAGAAGATATCAAGAAGATCAAAAGGAACTTAATTCAAAGTAAAGGTATACTTATCCCTCATAAAGGTTGAAGAATTTAGTACACAGGTAAAGAAAGGATGGGAGATTCTCTTCAGATAGGGAAATTGGATAGAGGAAACTATCTAGTTTGGTCAATGAGGATGGAAGCTCATCTTATGAGCAAAGACTTGATAGGCTATTTTACAGGTGAAGAAGAAAAGCCACAATTCAGAGATCCTAGTGTTCCAACTAGGGATGAGTTATCACATTTGAAGACCTGGATGAAGAGAGATGCTCAAGCAAGGAGCATTATCTACATGGGAGTCAATGATTACTTGCTACCTCATATTAGAGGTCTTGAAAGTGCAAGTGATATATGGAATGCTTTGGAGGAGCATTTTCAAAACACTACAAAGTCAAGGAAGGCATCTTTGTGGGCAGAGTTTACCACATTCAAGAAGAAGGCCTCTCAATCCATTTCTGATTATGTAACAAGGATGAAGGAAATTGCAAATGCATTAGGAGCAATTGATGAAGATATTGACGAGGATAAATTGGTAAGACAAATCCTCACAGGTTTGAGAGGTGATGAGAAATGGAAGCCATTCATTTTGTCTATTGAATTGTCACTATACCATTTTACTCCTGATTTAAATCAGTTGCTAGGACACATGCTAACCTTTGAGTAGGATGTCAAAGGTGAAAGTGATAAGAGTGCAGGTGAAGCAATGTATTCAAAGGATAAGAAGAAAAATAGCAAAGGGAAGCAAAAGCAAAAGATGGAGTCAAAGCTTGCTGGATTTGTGGTAAGACAAATCACTTAGCTCATGATTGTTGGCATAATAATCAGAACAATAGTGGATATAATTAGAACTTTAATTCAAGAGGAAGAGGTGGCAGAAATCAAAGAGGTAATTTCAGAGGTAGAGGTAGTAGAGGTTACTTTGGAAAAAATGTAGGTAGAGGATTCCAAAGCCAATCCTACAACAATACCTACTACAATTATGCTTCATATCAAAACGAATATTCAACCTTGATTATGAATGCAACTTGTGAAAGGCAAAGTGAAGACCAAAGAGTCTTCTACATTGACTCAGGGTGTAGCAATCACCAGAGTGGTAACATAGCTTTGATGACTGATTTGGAGAATAAGGTAACTAATCATGTAGTTCAAATAGGTGACAATACAAAGCATAATGTGAAGTCAATTGGATCAGTGAAGGCGAAGGATGGAAGTACTCTCTTGAGTAAAGTTTTGTATGTTCCTACAATTCCAAAGAATCTGATAAGTGTAGGGCAAATTGTTGAAAAAGGTTATGAAGTGAGGTTCACTAATGAAGGAGTGTTTGTGGACGACCCTAGCAATGGGTATAAACAAATTTTTCCAAGGAAGAAAGAAGGAAGACTCTTCACATTGAAGATTCAAGGTAATGTTGGTCATGCCTTGTTTACTTATGGAGGACATAAGATCTCTGAGATAGATCTTTGGCACAAAAGGCTTGGACATTTTAATGAAAGAGGTATTAAGGATATGGTTAACAATGGTTCAGTGCTTGGATTGCCTAATGTTGCATGTCAACATATGACATACAGATGTGAGGCATGTCAATTAGGTAAGGCTCATAAGCATTCTTATTCCAAGCATGGTTTCATGTATACAGAGAAGCTTGAGTTGGTACACACAGATGTGTGGGGACCATCAAAGGATTTTAGTATAAATGGTTCAAGGTATTATGTAATTTATGTTGATGATGCTACCAGGTGGATCACTATATATGTGATCAAAGATAAATCAGAAGTATTCAATACATTCAAACATTATCATGTGTATGCAGAAAGAATTATAGGTCAAAAGTTGAAGAGATTAAGGTCAGATGGAGGGGGAGAGTATTTCTATAATGAGTTCAATGATTATTTATGTAATGCATGTATAAAAAGGGAAGTTACTTGTAGATATTCTCCTCAACAAAATGGTGTAGCAGAAAGTTGTGGATGTAGCCTTTGTGGTTGAATGGCTGTCTTTGTGCCTTCCCAATTTGACATGCATCACATATGTTGATCATGTTCTGCTTTGATATGTTTGGAAATGCAAGAACACTTTGATCCCTGCATATATCTTTCAAGGTTCTTTCATTCACATAAGCTAGCCTATTATGTCACACTTCAATCTCAGGGTTTGAGACCCAAATTTTAATAGAGCTATGTTTTTGGTTTCTCCTAATTCGAAAGTAAAAAGCCTACCATGCTTCTCAACTCTGGCTATCTTCTTGAAGCCTTGACATGGATCTTCCACAAAAGCTCCATGTTGGGTGAACCTAACTTGCAAGCCTTTCTCAATTATTTGGCCTAGACTTGTTAGGTTTTTTGTAATAGTGGTAACATTGAGTATCTTGCTCAGAATATTTTTCTTGCCATTGGAAGCTTTGACATTACCAATCTTCTCCACACTATGAAATTAATGAACCAAATGGTTGTAAATTTTTACACATCAACTAGATGGTTATACCTTTCCAATGAATGCTTAAAAATGTGATTCTGAGCTCTGTAGAGAGAGCAAAAATCTCTACAAGTTGATTGATTTCGAGGAAGAAAGTACAGAGAATAGAAATGGCACAAACAATGATCAAAGAGTATATGTATTGCTTCAAATCAACACTCTAATGAATGTACAAATGATTTGGAGTCTTTACGTAGACTCTTGAGGATATGACCATGCCTTTTCTTCATGAGGTTGAATTCGAAATCAGGTGGGTTTGGTAGTTTAGATTGATTGGAATCTTACAATCTAGGAAAAGAGAAAGTTGAAGTCATATCTACTTCTTGATTGATTGATTGAGAATTAATCAATTGAAGAAATAATTGAAGTATCTCGATGGTGATGCACCACAATGCGCTCTTCTTCTTGAGAGCTCCACAACGATATCCTCAGAGTAGAAAACCGAGCTCCAAGCACCGCACACGATACTCTGCAAAGAGGTTATAGAATACGCAAGAAAAACATAGTACACAAGGAGCACAAACATAGACTTCTTAGGTGTTACAAACGCGGTCAAACTTATAGTCTATAGCTGACAAGCCACTATACGTTTTATTAAAGAAAATATACAAAGAAGTGTTTGGTGGCCATTTGGCCTTTCACATGGACACTAACGATAACAATCTCCCACCAAAGGCCAATATGGCCTAAGTACCTATGGGAGAAAAATAACGAATCATAAAGAATAACTAAGTGTAAGTATACAAAATATACCTCGCACTTGATGGGCATGTTACATAGTATACAAGTGATTGTGTAAGATCATGAATCAAGTAACCCCCATCAAGTGACAACAATGTTGAAAGCTATCCTATGGTAGAGATTTAGTCAAAGCATCTGTAGCATTATCTCGAGTGAGAACCTTCTCAAGAATAATGCGCTCAGTAGGTAAGCAATCTCTAATGAAGTGATACCTCACCTCAATGTGTTTGGTCTTTGCATGACAATCCGAGATTGTAGTTTATGACTAACACTGGCCATGTTCACCATTTATTGGATTTCATGGAGAATGGATTAACCCCATCTAATGCAACTCCTAACTTTAGATTCTGTGGATTTTGTGTAAAATCAAGCCATGTAGAATCAATATGCTGAAAGCAACACTATCATGAGGAATTCTAACTATTCCATCGATACTTTTATGATCATGTCCCCATGTCAAAAGCTTTGATAATTCCGGGCTTTGAAACATATGTCTAATCCATAGAGCCAATGGAAAATGTCTCAATATCTTTTTTGGGATTTTACCTTCTTCATCCTTATATGGGGGAGATTGACATTTAGGACATGTCAAAGAGTCTGCATATTCACCTCTATATAAAATACAATTGTTAGGACATGCATGTATACATTGATAATCTATACCAAGATTGTTGATTATCTTCTTCATTTCATCATGTGAGGTAGGAAGAATATTATGACTTGGTAAAACTTTTCAGATAATAACCTATAAGTTCATGAAAAAAAGACATATTAATATATATATATATATATATATATATATATATATATATATGTATGTGTGTGTGTATGTATGTATGTGGATGTGTATATGCATGTGCATGTGTACATGTATGCATATGTGTATGCATATATGTATGTGTATACGTGTATATATGTGTATGTTTGTATGTATGTATGTGTATGTATGTATGAATGTGTATGTATGTATGTATATGTATGTGTGTAGCTGTGTATATTTGATTTCGTTTCTAATTTTCTTTTTTGTTTTATTGTGGTTTGCAAACTTTCATATCTAGACCACTAAATCGTTTGGTTGTCTCCCATTTTATAGTCAATCTATTACCTGCCTTGCTAACTAAGACTTACATATTTGTTTACAAGGATTAAGTATCAATTAACTATGGAGGTATTAGGTTGTTTGGAAAATAAGACAAGCAAATTTCTCTCGATGATTTTGGAAGATGGATGAATAGTTTTAAAGTATGGGCTGACATAAAGTGTTCACTCAATGCAAGTTCTTGTTGTTACCTTAGCTAAGACAAAAACAAAAACCCACACTGAATGGACACTTTGTGTCCGCCCATCCTTTAAAATTATTATTCCATCCTTCAAAATCTTCAAAATAAATTTACTTCTCCTATGTTTTAAACGACTTAATACCTCCATAGCTAACTCATACTTAATATTTGTATGAAAAGTTCATAAAAGAGTTAGCAGCATAGGTATTAGGTCGACTACAATAGGAGAAGCAGATGTGTCAGGAAGATTCTAAAGGTTGGTTAGACAATTCCAAAGGTTAGATGGACAAAATATCTTCATTCGATACAGGTATGTATAATTTGACTTTACTTTCATAACATGTGTATGTGTGTATATGTGTGTGTATGTTTATATGTGTGTATACATTCATGTATATATATGTATATGTCTATGTATGCATGTATTTATATGTATATATTTATGCATGCATATATATAAATAGATAGAAAATTAAAAATTATACCTTAATAATCGAAACAGATACATTACTCCATCCAAAACGATTTTGAAGATTGAGAATAAGTAAGCTCACACTTAGTCCTGTCAAATGACTTCCTTCATATACATGCTTTAGACATTCCTCTCGAAGATATTTCTCATTTTTAGAAATAGCAATGCTCTCACTATCATTTTGATACCAATCCTCAATAAAATCTGCCATGCCAGCCTCTTCATCATCGTCGCACAAATCTTGTACTTTATCTTCTTTTGAATATAGGTCTATCAACTTTGCATATTCCACAGGATCACTTTTGTGTAGCCTCCTCATAGAAGCTTCTTATAAATGAGGTCTTACTGGCAATTGTGAATGGTGTGGAGGAATATCATCAACATCATATGTTGGAATCTACACACATGAATAAAAATAATTAATATTGCATAAATGAATAAAAAGTAAACTTTAAACATAAAATTAAATATATAAGTTATTAAATATGGATAGAAAATGTCCATTCTCTCTCCAGCTAAAAGGTGCTCTTGGAGCCCTACACCATCCATAATTCACTAATAATTCATTACCAGCATGTAATGTAGTAATATCATTGAAAACTATGTATCTTGATACATCTCTACTCATGTATGGTGATTCATGACTATTTTCACGCTCCTCAAATGTGCAATTACTCCTTGAACTATTATGTAACCCTCGACTACTATTTATTAAACCTGCTATATTTCCATGCATATAAGGTCTTCCATCAATATATAATCTTTCATTTTCTGCATGTGAAATCCTTCTACTAGTAAGGGATGCTACATTCAAGCATATTCCATAAGTACTTATGCTTTGAACATAACGTGCAAGTCGATGCTGATCTCCCCATCCATATATAGGACCACAAAATGACATAAGATTGACTTTAGAGTCCAGAGGCACATACAAGTCCTCTATAATAAAGGGACCATGACTAGCATTAGTGATACTGGATGGAGCAATCATATAGCGATTACCCCAAAAGTTAAAAACATCTCCATCTAAAGGAAGTGGTCCTCTATTCCATCCTCCATATCTTCTTGTATCATATGTTTGTACTAGAGAACGATCACGAGCTAGCAATGGATAATCTCTAGCCGTTTCAGTCTCTAAACGAGGAGGTAGAGGATTTCTAGAAACCTTTGCTTGTAATTAATGAACAGAAAGTCCATGACGGGTACGAGGTATATTAACATCATGAGTATGAGAATTATTATCATCATCATCATCATCATCATCAAGAAAGTATTCCTCTATATCAATAGTAATTTGATTTTGTATATGGTTGTTAAATAAAATATTGACATTAATTTATAGAAAAAATACATGTCCAAGCATTATCACATTGACTAGGTGGTGATGCATGCTCAAAAGTACTATACTCTACCTCATGTTCAATACATTCCAATCATGGTCTTTGATACGTGCCATCGCAAGAGTTACACCAACATATAATATGCTCTTGATATTAAAATTCATCATAATTCCTATCAGAGGACACATGTGAAGTTGTTGCATGGGTGAAGATAATATATCAGTTATGTATCTATCAAATATATTTAAAATTAAAAGTTTGATATACTTATAGTATATAGTCCATGCACGATTAGGAGATGGTGGTGGAGTTCCATCTGATTGATCGGGAACTACAAATAATGGTATTTGATATTAATAATCTGATTATTTACATACATAAACATTCACATATACATATTTACACATACACACATATTCACATATACACATTTACACATACACACATATTCACATATACACAAATACACATTATTGTGGGATAAATGCATCTATTTTGTATGAATGAGTATATATGCATGCATGTGTATGTGTATTTGATGACGGAGAATATTCGTTTAAACTCCGATACAAGTGTTGTGAGGTGGACTAAGGATGTAGAAACATGTAGTAGCAGGAGGTAGGACTTCAACAATTATGCTTTCGATACAGGATACATATGCATGTTTATATATGAAAGTCATATCACCAAAATAAACCTCCAAATCTACATGTCCTATCTTTCCATAATCCTAGATTATAATCAATTTCTTAGTAGATAAATTACTACTTAAGATACAATTTTACACAAGTAGAGAAATCATCATTTGCCCTTTTGACTCAAGTGATGTGGATATGTCATGCAATGCAAAGACTGAAAAGAAACATGCATGAAGTGAAGTTGCAAACAAGAAAGATTGGAAAAAAAGTGGAATGTACTTGAAAAAAAACAAAGCAACATGAACTTGAAAAATTAATGATATTTTTATTTATATATATATATTTTTTATATTATTATTTTTTTATTTTTTTATTTTTTTAATATATATTTTTAAATCATGGATACTCCTGTTTATGAATCGGCCTCATTGTTGTCATCTTCTTCAATGTCCTCATCCAAAATGTACTCGTCATTATCACGTTTCTTGAATAGCTTAATCCTTTTACCTGCAATCAAAGTCTTTGCAACACCATTTAATTCACAAAGAGCATATGTACCATTGTTGTTGACTTTTGATACAATTTATGGCCCAAAGCACAATTGAGTGAGCTTTTTGCGTGCATCATATTGAGAGTCAAATGTACTATCATAAATGAGCACCCAATCTCCTACTTCAATTGGCTTAGGATGCAATCGATGAGTTTTATCAAAATAATGCTTCTGCTTCATTCTAGATTCTCTTAATTTTCAACAGCATCATCAAGTCTTAATTTACCTTGTTTTGATCGTTTAATGTGCAAACTCAAAAAATCATCAGTAGACATGTTTTCAGACCAAGGCAAATTTGACCATGCAAAAATATGAGACTGAATTGAAAACAATGGTTTTTCACAATACATGAGTTCAACAGGCATATACACAGTAGTATGTGTGCACGTCATTCTATCTTCCCAAAGTGCAAAAGGTAAGAATCTAGGCCATTGTTTGATATCATCGTTACATGCTTTAGATATGGCTTTCACAATAGGTGGATGCCCTCTCTCTATTTTCCCATTGGCCTTTGGATTATATGCAGTAATGAGAGACAAACAAATACCGTGATGTTCAAAGAACTCTTTAGCTTCTCTCGCATTTAACTCTCCACGATCAGCAACTACTTTCTCTATGTACCCAAAGTGACTTATGACATCTTCAAGCAAGAATTTGCAAACATTGTAAGTGGTCTTAGATCGTAGTGCACGTCCCTCTACATGATTAGTTAAGTCTTCTCTTGCAAGTACAATGTAACACATTTTGTCAATACCTTTAGGCATAGTTAGAAGATCTACTACACACTTGTAGTGAATACAGGGTGGATAAGTAGGATGCAACGGATCTCTATGTTTGACTGACGAATGAAGTTGACAAGTAGAACATGTAGAAACATAGCTACTAATGTAAACATACATCCTAGGCCAATAATAGGTACTTCTAATTTTTTCATATGTTCCAAAAAATCCTTTATGACCTACCCATAATGTCTCATGCATTTCCTTTATTACTTGCAACTAAAGACCTCATTTTCCTAGGACTCATTTTGGATTCTTAACCTTAACTTTAGCATGTCTCCAAAGGTAACTGTTACGTAGGAAAATAATATAAGCTTGTTTCCTAATGTTACGGAATCTATTCATATTCCAATTAGGTAATGGTTGTAGTGTACTCAAATACTTTCCTATGTCTCTCCATTCATCTTCATACTCAAACTCATGAAATTGCTCATACTCATATATATGTGGAACATAGTCAATTAAGTTCACATTCTTTATTAGATCACTTTCAAGATCATCAAATCTAGCTCTCGATAACATATCAGCAACTGAATTTGACTTACCTGAAATATAAACTAACTCAGGATTTATGAACTTAATATATGAGATCCATCTAAGCATGGCTATATCAGGTGATGAACAATTGGCTATCATTCCAATGAGAGGCAAATAATCAGTCTCAACTTTGACATTTGCACCAATGAAATATTATTTGTCTGTTTTCAAAGTTGTTACTATACCCTATAGTTCTCGTTTGATCTGTGGATATTTTCGTTCTGTTTCATGTAAACTTTTAGCAACAAACATAATTGCATATCTATTCCCTTCACTATCATCTTGACTTCAAGCAATAATTTCTTCAATTTACGCATAGGTTGAGTGTGTTTGTCAATCCAAATAAATTTTCGTTTCTTCCTCAATAAGTGATAGAGACAATCAGCAACATGAGCAAAGTGTGGGATCCAAATAACATAAAAGATGCAAGCACCAAGAAATATGCGTACCTCACTCACATTGTTACATGTTTCAGAAATCTTGCTAATGGCATCAACTTTTTGTGGGTATGGCTTTTGGCCATAATGACCACATAAATGTCCAACAATAAGAATCTCATTGATACCAAAAACATATTTTTCTATGGAAAATGTGAGACCTACCTCTTCAAATCCTTGAAATATTCTTTCACAATCAGAGATATGGTCAAGAACAAATTTATCATCAATGAATGGCATGGTTATATGAGGGATAAAATCATGTATGACCATATTCATAGCACTCATCATATGAGACACTGAATTAGTGGCTCCTTGAGGTAAAGTGCACATTCGCACTAAGCCTAAAGGACTTTTCATTGTGGTTATGTCATGACTATCAATTGTTAATTGGAATTGGTCATATCCAAAATATAAATCACCCATTGAATAGATAGAATGTCCTGAAAATGATTCAGAAAACTCATCTACAATGGGTCCTATTCCTACATTCCTTATGATGACCTTATTGACGGGTTGGAGATATTGAATAAAACATAGTTTCCCATTCTTTTTAGGCACAGTGAACCATTGATTTGAGTAAGGTGCAAAAGATGGCTCTAAAATTCTCATGTTTATCTTCTCCTTAAGCAGTTTCATTAGCTCAGGTAAGTGAGCCTTTCGAACTAGTATAGGGTGAAGATTCCATGGAATATGTGGAATAGTAAAGATTATCATGGGTGCAACTAGCTTAGGATCTACACAACCAATCTGATGAGGATACATAGTAAAGAATTTTCCATGGTTACGTATGACTCTCTCAAATTTATCTCTCTCTACTGGCAAAAGAAAGTCATCATCTGTACCAATTTTCACATGTTTGATTGTCTCATCCGTGAATGTATGTCCTATGTTTTTCTTATCTTGAAGAATTGGATCATTTTTCTCATCAATAATTTCTTCATTACTTCCTTGGGGTAATGATTGAGCTATGGGTTTGATTTTTTTGTCTACAGTTTTGTACTTTGTTTCAACTAAGGCATCATGTGTTTGGTTAAATTTTGAGCACTTGTCAACATTGAGAGCATATTCCTGGATAAGAGCATACTCATCAAGGGCAGAAAGAAGAATAATATGGGAATTAGAATTTTGTTGAAGACATAACTCTAACTCCTCAAGAGTAGAGAAATAATGAGATGTTTCAATCACATGCTCAATGTTCTCATCATTGTTGATATATTTAGGTAGTGATGTGTGTGAACACTCTAGGACCGCCGGGGCACTTTTTTCCCTCTTTAGGAGGTTTTTTTCCCCCGGCTTGTATATACGCCTATTGCCCTAATGGGCTACTTATCTTTGTACATTCTCTAGTAATACATTCAGTCTTGTGTGTTGTGCTCCAAGCTTCTTCCTCTTCCTTGTGCTGTTCGCGTGCTTCTGCAGACGTCTAACTCCAACAATTGGTATCAGAGCAGGTCGTTGATTCTTCTAGGGCGTCGTCGACACTCCTCCGTTTGCAGTCTCAGATTCGCACAAAATTTGGTGAGCATACTCAGGGTGTTTTCGAGATCAAAACAGCTTCGCTGTGTGGTGCCGAAATCGCGATCTGAGCTCGTTTCGGCCTCCGAACGCACTATCGCAGTGCTTGTGCAGGCTATTTCGTCCTTTTGTGCCAAAGGTATATACCAGTTTCTGTTCGACAGTTTAAGCGTCTCGAAGTCTGCTACAGGTCTAGCAGAACTCGTCTGGGCAGTTCTGTTCAACTTTTTGAGATACAGTCAATTTTCTGCATCAAGGTATTTTAGTCACCGGCCATGGCTGAAAGCAGTGATGTATTCCGTATGTTGGCTGTTGAGGATAAGTTGGATGGTACCAACTACCCATTATGGGCTTATATGATGCGACATGTACCGGTTGCAAAAGGATTGTGGAACATTGTGCAGGGTGTTGAAAGACGTCCTGTTACACCTGTAATGACAGGTACTGCAAATACAGGTGTTTGAGCTGATGAAGATGGTGTCGAAGATGATATTCTGCAGATTCCTGTTCGTGCTGCTGTTTCTGTTGCACCTACTGCAGAGCAGATTCGTTGGGATGGCAGAGATGCCCAGGCACATGCATTGATAGCTTTGTCTGTAAAACATGCCATTATTCCTCACATTCGCTCTTGCAGAACAGCAAAGGATGCTTGGGATACACTTACCACTTTGTACCAGGCTAGGAATGAGGCTCGTGTTGCTTACCTCCGAAAACAGTTGGAGAGTGAGCACATGAATGAAGGTGATTCGATGGACAGTTTTCTTACAAAGATCAAAGACCTGAAGGAACAATTGATTTCTGCTGATGAGGTTATACCAGATAGCTCACTTGTGCAGACCATTCTGAATGGCCTTCCTGATTCATATCAGAGTTTTGCCTCTACTCTTCGATTGATGATGAAAGGCAATCCGAATGCCTTGTCATTTGAGGAATTAGTCTCTGTTCTGTTGCAGGAAGATCAGTCCAGGCAGAACAGGTCCATTATGCGTGTTGCAGATCAAGCTTTCCTGGCTAGTCAGAAGGGCAAAGGAAAATGGAGCTCTTCTACTAGTAAGCAGAAATCTGCAAATGCTGCACAATCGAAGAACCAGGATAAAGATGAGAAGAAATCAGAAAAGCAGAAATTGTTCTGCAAGTACTGTAAAGGAAATGATCATATTATAAAGAACTGTCCAAAACTGGCTGCTAAAGAGGCAAAGAAGAAAGAGGCTGGAATGGTTGTTGCAGAGGCCTCTACACCAAAAATAGAGTCTGCAAATCTTGTGCAGGAAGAAGAATGGGCGTTTACTACTGTTTGCAGTTTTGACCCATCTTCTCATGATCAGTGCATGTCTGCAGTAGACTCAGATGTTTGGTACTTTGACAGTGGGGCAACCAAACATATTACCTCGCAGCGCAGTTTCTTCTCTTCACTCGAGCCTGCCCCTACAGGGAATACTGTCACATGCGCCAATAACTCCTCTTATCCTATTATGGGAGTTGGTAAGATCATTCTGACTACTGCTGATGGTAGTTCTTTCACTTTGTCAGATGCTTTATTTGTGCCAGGGATAAAAAAGAACCTGTTATCAGTTTCTGCATTAGCCAAGATTGGCTTGGTTGTGAAATTCGTTGATGACAGGTGTACAGTCCATGATCTCTCAAATGGCGATGTGATTATTGCTTCTGGCATTTTATGTTGTGGGCTGTATAAGCTCATAGACTATGAAAAATCTGTGAATGATTCGGCATGTGCAGTTCATGATTCTCAGGCTATGTCAGATGCAAAGCTTTGGCATGCACGCTTTGGTCATCTGAATTTTGCTAGTTTGTTACGCCTGCAGAAATCTGAAATGGTGTCCTCTTTGCCCAAACTTGAGGCACCTGGAAAACATGTTTGTGAAGGCTGTATTTTGGGCAAAATGCAGCGTTCTTCCTTTCCAAAAGATGGTTCAGTTCGGGCTATGCAGAAATTGCAGCTTGTACATAGTGATGTCTGTGGTCCTATGCAGACACCCTCTTTTGGAAATTAACTTTACTTCGTGACTTTCATTGATGATTTTTCCAGGCATGCATGGGTATATCCACTCAAAGCAAAGTCCGAAGTGTTCATGTGCTTCAAACAGTTTTTGGTTTTGGCTGAAAATCTGTCAGCATGTAAAATGGGCACCCTCCGTTCTGATCGAGGGGGGGAATATATGTCTTCAGATTTTAATGCATTTCTGGCTGAACGTGGGATAAAACACCAGTGTACAGTGCCGTATACACCTCAACAGAATGGAGTTGCTGAACGAAAGAACAGGTCACTCATGGAGATGGCGAGGTGCATGGTCAAAAGTCAGGCTTTACCACATAGTTTCTGGCTTGAGGCTGTCATGTGTGCAGCATATGTATTGAACAGGTGTCCCATGAAAGCATTGCAGTCTATCACTCCATATGAGGCTTGGCATGACCGCAAGCCATCTGTTGCTCATCTGCGTGTTTTTGGTTGTTTGGCATATGCATTAGTGCCTGAACAACATCGTAGAAAATTGGATGATAAGGCAGTAAAATGTATTTTTGTTGGGTACAGTTCTGAAAGTAAAGGCTATCGTCTGTATCATCCACAGACTAAACGCATTCTGGTTAGCCGTGATGTTGTCTTTGTGGAAGATGCTATTCAGCCATTGCTTTCATGTACTAAGGAGACATCTATTAGCTCCAAAGACATGTATGATACTTTGATGCCTCTTTTTACAGGTGGACAGGCTAGCGCTGGTCCTAATGAGGCAACTTCTCAGCCTTTGCAGGTTTCATATGATGATGCAGATCATGCCATTTCTGATGCAGATTTACATGATGCACTTGTTGATGAGAGAGCTGATATTGAACAGGCAAAAACTATGCCAAAATGGCTGGTGCAGACTTTGCGTGACAGCAAATTAGATGCACCTTTGTCATATCGTACTCGTTCAGGCTCTCATAGTACCTCCTTTGCATCAGATTGCTATGCTATGGCTGCATCTAGTCTCTGTGATGAGAATGAGCATGTTTCTTTTGATGAAGCACAAAATTCAGAAAATTGGATGGCTGCTATGCAATCTGAATATGATGCTATAATGAAGAATGGTACATGGTCTTTATGTGACTTGCCTCCTGGCAAGAAGGCCATTGGCACTAAGTGGGTATACAAGCTGAAGCGTAAACCTGATGGTACAGTTGACAGGTATAAGGCTAGGCTTGTTGCAAAGGGTTATGCGCAGGAAAGAGGCATTGATTTTGATGAGACCTTTGCACCTACATGCCGTATGACTACTGTTCGGAGCATTTGTGCACTTGCAGCCCATCATGGTTGGAATGTACATCAGTTGGACATTAAAACAGCATTTCTGAATGGTGACTTGCATGAAGAAGTGTATGTTTTTCAGCCCCGTGGCTCTGTGCAGAAAGGGCATGAAAACCAGGTGTGCATGTTAAAGAAGGCGTTATATGGTTTAAAGCAAGCACCACGTGCTTGGTATGAGAAAATACATGCCTATCTGATTGCACATGGTTTTGAGAACAGTCCAACTGAAAGCACCTTATATGTTAAGCGTGCTAATGATGTGCTTTTGATCATTGTTGTCTATGTAGACGACATGCTGCTCACTGGTCCTCTTGAGAAGCATATTGCTGATTTCAAGGCTGATTTGCATGCCTCATTTGAGATGTCTGATTTGGGGCATTTGCATCACTATTTGGGCATTCAGTTTATGCAAGTTGATGGTGGAATGGCTTTGTGTCAAACGAAATATATTGACACATTATTGCAGCGTTTTGGCCTTGAAGACTGTAAGCCTATTGCCACTCCTATGGAGACAGGTTTACGATTGAGTCTTCATGATGCTGGAGATGCATTTGATGCTGTTCTCTATCAGCAGGCTGTTGGATGCTTGATTTACTTATGCATTACTCGGCCAGATATTCAGTTTGCTGTCTCACAGATGAGCAGGTTTATGCATTGCCCAGGAGTCACGCATTGGAAAGCGGTTAAGCGCATCTTTCGCTACTTGAGTGGTACTCGGCTACTTGGGTTGTTTTATCCCAAGGGGGGATCACTACCGCCAGATTTGCATGCTTTTTCTGACTCAGATTGGGCTGGTTGCTATGACACTCGTGTGTCCACCAGTAGTTTTTGCTTCATGCTTGGTAGCTCATGTATATCTTGGTTGAGCAAGAAGCAGCCTACTGTGGCCACTTCCAGTTGTGAGGCTGAGTATAGGGCAGCTTTCACAGCGACTGTTGAGTGTGTGTGGCTCAGACGCCTTATGGCTGATTTGGGTGTTGGCCAGTCTTCTGCCACCACCATCTTCACTGACAGTCAGAGCGCATTGGCAGTTGCGAGGAACCTTGTGTTCCATGCTCGCACTAAGCACATTGAGGTGCATTATCACTATGTCAGGGAGAGGTTCTCTGCTGGGGAGATCAGCTTGGCATATGTGCCCACGCAGGAGAACATAGCAGACCTTTTCACGAAGGCTCTGCCTAGGGAGAAGTTTGAAGCTTTCCGCAAAGCTTTGGGCTTACTTCCTTTTGTGGAGTGATTTCCACATAGCTCGGCACTTCCTTATACATGAGTGCAAGCTCCTTGTTCACCGCATCACTCCAAGGGGGGATTTGTTGATATATTTAGGTAGTGATGTGTGTGAACACTCTAGGACCGCCGGGGCACTTTTTTCCCTCTTTAGGAGGTTTTTTTCCCCCGGCTTGTATATATGCCTATTGCCCTAATGGGCTACTTATCTTTATACATTCTCTAGTAATACATTCAGTCTTGTGTGTTGTGCTCCAAGCTTCTTCCTCTTCCTTGTGCTGTTCGCGTGCTTCCGCAGACATCTAACTCCAACAATCATGTTCCATGATTTTGTTGTTTTTATAAATTTTTTGGGTTTTTTGGATAAAAGACTTGGACAATTGACTCTTATGAAGAGAATCTAATCTAGAATGTGGAAAACAAAGTGAGAAACTACTGTACATGATGGTTGGATGCGAGATGTCAAACCAATATCCACTGTTGTCCCGCTCAACAATGGATTCTATCTGAAATTTTGATCATATGTAGCTCCAAACATGAATCGAGGTGCACAATCACTACAAGCATGCTCATGACCCTGAGTAACAATAGGTTTCTTTCTAATTGACAATCGATTCCTAGGATGATTCACTCCTACCTTCATGACTTGAAGTGATTGCATTCCATCCTTAGACTTAATTCTAGCATAGGTAGACCCATCATCCATGGCTTTAGTTTGCATATGACTTGCACAAATAAAGGGTTGACCTAAGAGAACTTCATAGGAGCAATTATCTTGAATAAAAAAGTGAAACTCTTCTGTGATTCCTCCTATGTATATGGGCACACTATCACAAGCTCCATGTAGGGTACCTACACCATTATCTACAATTCTCATACGTCATCCACAATCTTTATCTATGGGCCATCGAAACTTATCATAGACTTCTCTTGAAATCATATTGATTTCGGAGCCGGAATCTACTAATGCATTTACAGTGATAGTGTTCTTATCATTTCCTATTTTAACATGCATCTCTGATGTACCTCTAGACCAAAATTTTCTTTTAAAGTGACTTTCAAGATTGTTTTCATGATTTTCATGATCACGTTGAATAGGTCCTAAAAATTTTTTATTAACATTTACTTCATCATCATCAAAGTCCTCTTCATCAGATTCATCAAAGTTTAAGGCTTCATTCATAGCTTGATCTTGATCTAGAGAATCTTGCATCTCAGTATCTAGAATAAGCGAAAACCTCTTCCTTTTAATTAGGCCAATAAAGTTATCTTTTAAAACAGGCTTTGCAATAGAGAAAACGTGTTCTAAAGACATAGTCACTTGACTCTTAAGCAAAATGTCATCTAAAATCTCCATAGGATTTATTTTTCTCTCAATTTCTGAGATAAAGATGGCTTTAGGTTTTCTCTTTGGTTTCTTTTGTTTTTGCTCAGGATCTTGTTTTTGTTCATGTTCTCATGTTTGGTCTTCAGTTTGTTTTAATTGTTCTTGTTTATCTAAAGGCTTTGGTTCTGTTTTTCTTTGCTTTGTCTTCTTCCCTTTTTATTTCTCCTCTTGTTTTTGTTCATTGGGTTGTGATTCTTGTTTTTTATCTTTGAATTGTGATGTTTCTCCTTGCTCTATAATTGTTTCTATTCCCTCTGAGGTTTGTTTTCGAGTCACTCTTCTTTCACTAGGCTCAGCTTCATCTCTTTTTCGTTTTTCTTCTACATTGGATATGTGAGAAATAAGAGATTGATTTTCTATCGGTGACTCCCGAGCCGTCATTCTCCTAATCTCATCTTGTGTTCTTACTAAAGCCTCTATGGAAAACTCAACTTCCTTTGTGGGTTTAGTTGATTCTACTTGTTGTTCATCGAGAGCTTCTAGTTTCACTCCTCTAGTTCCTACATCCGTTATGGTTATATTTTCATAGTGTTTTTTCATTCCTCCCCTATCATAATTTCCTTGCAAAGGTTCGATAGTCAAAGATTTTCTTATCTATGTCTATTACTAGTCGTTGCTTCTTAGCAGCCTTCAATAGTTCACAATCTCTCAAAAAGTGCTCTAACGAATCACACCAAGGACACCTACGAGGGCCACGCACAAAACCATTTTGATTTTGAGGATTTTGATTAACTTGTGGTGGGAAATTTTGAAATTGAGGATTTTGTTGATAAGGTATTGCTTGAACAGGATAATTAGGATTTTGATAAGGCAATTGATGTATTTGAGGAGCTTGGGGAGCAGCATGTGGTACTTGAGGTGCAAGAGGAGCTTCCATAGTATACGGTTGATGATTTTGAAAATTTTGATTTTGAGGATTTTGAAAAGCTGTTTGAGAAGCTTTAAGATACATGTTTTGATACATTTGAGGATTTTTCACATGAGGATGAGGATTTTGCATTGAAAGATTATGCATTGGAGGAACTTGATATGCTTGAGTAGGAGCTACTCGTGGATTTTGATTGGGAGCTATAACACGTTGATTAGGCTCTTGAAAAGACATTGGGTTCATTTGATTTTGGAAAGTTTTGGCCAAATTGGATTGTGTAGCAATAAGACTTTCCATTTGCTTAGTGAGAATTTCCACTTGAGATTGTTCAACTACACTTTTATTTGGCTCTACTTTAAAACATTGAGTAGGCATCATTTAAGGAATAGGAGTAGAGTCAAAAAGCATAGCATGGGATTGTTCTTTAACTTGCTCCTTAGTTTGTGGAAGGCTAGCTTGAGGAAGACAAGTTTGCTCATAAAACATGGATTCTCTTTGATGTCTATGGGCTACAGCCTCTACTACTTTATGCACTTTTTGCCAATTGTTTGTAAGACCATAGCGCTTATCCGGCTCTTCTAATTGCCGTTCAACTTCCCTACGAGTTTCAGGATGAAGAAGCTTAAGAAAATTGATCACAAGATCAGGTTCCAAAGTTATCTTATCCTGAGCATCAGGAAGTTGTTCATAGCGTCTAATATACTCATTTTGTAAGTGAGTAATTGAGCTACTAGGCTTTGGGGAATTGACCCATCATAAGAATCCATCCCGATTATGTTGGCTTGAATCTTCAAGATAGAATTCTTTGAGCATCTCCTTTCTAAAATCACTCCAAGGAAGACTATCATATTGAATGACATGGTTTATGAAAGAGCTATCAACGATTCATTCAAAGAATAATATCAAAAGATCTTCAGGAAGACCAAAAATCATAGCTTGCTCTTCAAACAAATCTAAGTAGCTTGTAATGTTGATGCCATTGAATTTTCCCTTCTCTCTCAACATAGAAGAGACTATTTTTTGGCCTAATTTCTCAAAAATAAGGGATTTGAATCCTTCCTCCATCTTATGTGAATAAGCAAGTGATGCACGATGTTCTAGATCTCTCACAAATGCGTTTACTTCACGACAAAGATGTGCATGATATTGTGAGAAATCCAGTGCAACACTCAACAATGATGATGATGATATGATGAGGATGAAAAATATAAAACGAAGGATATGGATCACAACCTCCCCCTCTATCTGTATTATGTAACTACCTCCACCTACCGAAAGAACTGAACAAGAAGAAGATCACCTCCACGAAATGCTCAACCTCCCCCCCCCCTGAAGATGTTCTCTCAATCCCTTTTGCTGCTCTGTACAGAGCCTTCTCCCCATGATGTCCAAAGCCAGAAGAAGCCCCCTGCTACATGTGTAGTCATATTTGCTTCATGAATCTGTTCTTCCTTTGTCCTTCTTTAACAAGTTCTGTCTTTTATCTCATATG
This sequence comes from Ceratopteris richardii, assembly GCA_020310875.1. Classification (NCBI taxonomy): domain Eukaryota; kingdom Viridiplantae; phylum Streptophyta; class Polypodiopsida; order Polypodiales; family Pteridaceae; genus Ceratopteris; species Ceratopteris richardii. The sequence goes on along the minus strand of CM035433.1, from coordinate 62,871,490 downwards.
CGATTCACCTCTCCCATCACCGCGCAGCAGCCCTCCCTTCTGTCCTCTGATATCTGGCGAATTTGATGAGGATCTCTCTTTGTCATAAACAACCCTCCCTCTTTTTCTCGGTGTATTCATTCATTAAGAAGTGTGTGTCTCCCTCTATCTTTGAAGAGTTCCACCTCCAAATCTGCCTCTCTACCTACACCTCCACGCAGAAGGCCCTGCAGTCTGTGGACAAAAGCAAAGAGGAAGCCCTCTACTCACAGAACAAGAGAGCCCAATGGAGACCTTCCACACCTATTTCTCACCAATCCCCCTCTTCAGAATTAAAACAAGAGAAGCAGAATGAAGAGACACTTTCCCGACTCTTTATCACTGAAGAAAGAGCCCAGCCGCCACAAAAAATCAAGAAGAAGCCCCCATTGAGGATCCGAAAGAAAACTCCTTTCAGCGAGAAATCTGAGGGGTTATCCTTGAGGACGACTAGTATTGTCTTGTGTGAGCGACCTGGTGCCTTGAACTACAGTAGTGTGCCTCCTTCTCTGTTCCCCCCGTGCGAAGTGATGGGGCATACCGCCCCCTTCCGTACTAACATCCCCACGGCCTTCGCTCCTCCAATTATGGAGCTGAACCTTTCCATGCCAATAAAATAAAGGAATGAAATGCATTTTGTACTCGTCCTTGGAGTCAGAGGCAACAAAGCCCCGCTTGAAGTCATTAAGAGCCACATACTTGACATTAGAGCCCACATTTGGTGTGCATGTCCACAAAGGCATTGCCAACTGAAATATCTTTATGAAGCATTCCATTTTTTGCAACTTCAGCGTGTATTTGTCGACATATATCAATGGCTCTCAGACTGCCACAAATCTTCATCATGCAAACATATGTAGCAGGATTTACAAGAATCTCTCTAAGTTGCAATTTTCTATAGATACCAAAAGCTTCCTCATAATACCCATGTTCAGTACACCCCAACATGAGAGCATTCCAAGTTGAAATCTCTTGAACACGAAGATCATCCAATATTTTCTATGCCTTTGAAAGAAACCCACGTTTAGCATACATATTGATCAAAGCACTACCAATTATAGGTCCAATGTCAAGTAAACAATGCTTTTCAACATATGAATGTATTGCTTCACCCTTCTCAAAAATATCTACACTTGAACAAACTTTCAGCATAGCAATGAGTGTGCTAATATCTGGAAAAAAACACCTTCTGACTGCTTTTTACTGAAACTTTCCAAAGCTTCATCAACATGATCATAGTCTGCATATCACTCCATGTACATATTCACCAAGCCATCACCCATAAGATCAATCAATCCTATATAGGCATTGGCTAATACCACATTTCTCCCTCTTCCAAATATCTGAAATCAACCATCTTTCCATGCAATATACCTATGACCCAAAAATTAATCTATAAAATGGACACCAAAAACAACTATTTGTACAGTTAACAGGGAGTCATGTTAGTCAATTGGATTTATGGCATAAGAGATTAGGACATATAAGTGTTGGAATATCGAAGGATATTACAAAGAACTCCTTGGTTGAAGGTCTACCACAACTACCAAAGCAAGGTTTGGATTATGTTTGTGAGGCACGTGATTTTGAAAAACAGGTACAAAGTCCTTTCTCAAAAGCAAGATTTCGAAGCATAGGTCTTTTCGGCTTGATTCATATTGATGTATGGGGTCCATCTCAAGAAGATTCGATGTAAGGTAGCAATTACTTTGTAACATTTATTGATGACTTCTTAGAGTTTAAATTCATTTATTTTGTGAAATAAAATTTGAAGTGTTTGATATGTTTAAGAAGTTCAAATTATTGGTTGAAAAGAAAACAAGTAGAAGCATAAGAAGATTGAGATCAGATGGAGGAGGTGATTAGTTTTATTATCAACTTCTTGCATATTTGGAGGAAGAAGGAATTAAGAATGAGACTAGAAACAGATACACATCTCAACAAAATGGTGCGGCTAAAAGAAAAAACAATTCTATGTTGGAGATGGGTAGATGCATGTTAAGTGAGGAGGGCTTACCACTTACTTTTTAGGATAAGGCATGCAATATGGTAGTTTATGTGATGAACAATTCCACCTACTCAAATTCATGTACAAAAAGCACCTTATGAAGTGTTTTATGGATCACAAGAAGAAGAAAGTGAGGGTTCTACATCAAGAAGAACCCAATCTCGAGGGTAAGAAAAGCATGGTAGGATAGATGTCAATCAAGGTATCCAGTAAGATAAAGAAGGGAGCCACAAAGATTTTCTCATAAAATTTATATGGAAAAACTTCTTGAAGTGCAGGAACCAACAACTCATAAAGAAGCATCAAAGCTAAAGAAATGGCTTAAGCGAATGGATGAAGAAAATCTAGCTTTCTATGAGAACAATACATGGTATTTAGTTCCACGGCAACATAACATGAAGGTAATCGATAACAAATGGGTATACATGATCAAGAGAAACAATGATGGTTCAGTAAGTAGATATAAAGAAAGTCTTGTTTGTAAAGGTAATGCACAAAGTTATGGCATAAATTATGAGGAGACACTTTCTCCCATTGCCAGGATATAAATAAATAACTTCAATTGACTAGGCCAAGATATAAATAAATAACTTCTAGAAGCATCCACTTGAGTTAACTTCAATTGACTCGGCCACTTGGTGCAGATCTAGTTACATGGCCAAACTTGGATGGTCAGTATCCACTTGCCATAGTAGGCAATCCCTTGGAAAGATCTATATATAGAAGCATATGGTTTGGAGGAAAAAAGAGGTTCATCTCTCTGTGTGGTTGTCATAATGTTTCATTAGTATTAGAGCCTAGATTCCATGGAGATCTTGATGGGTCCATCATCATCTTCCCTAATGTTAGACATCTACGGTGCTATTCTTGAAGGAAATCATCCTTCACTTAAGACTACTCTCCTCTCATATGATTTGTAGGTGCTTATTCTTCTCCACGTGAGCATCTTTCTCCATCTTGCATCCTTCTTCCTCTAGATTTGGATCTCGGTATCATTTTCCCCACGGCAGCTCACCTCTCTTTGGTTTCCAATAGCAAAAACTCATCATTTTTAGGAGATGTCATGGGATAGTCTATTGGGATCAAACCGGAGACCTCTGCATGATATAGGGCTGTGCTATTTAAGTTCATGGCCAATATCATGTAGAAGAAAAAGAACAAAAGTTTAATTAAACTTATGGGCAATTAGGCATAAGTAAATCTTCATTGATGAACAAAAACTCTTCTGTTGGAAGTGAGGTAGGCCCTTAGGCTCATGTCACAGGTCCATGGTTCCATAGTTCCAATCATGTACAACATTAATTCTAGCAATATTCCATATTGACAAAACATGAACATACCACAACTTAATCATAAAAATGATGAGATAAAGATAGAGAAAGAATAGACGACATGTGTAAGGTGTTACATAAGCCATCGCTTACTCATAGTATCATATATACCAATGTTCAATGTACAATGTGGGAGCAAAACTCTCAACCACTCTATGTGATGAGAAATAGATGAATGAGTGAATGTACAATGTAACAAACATATTCAGATGTATGGGCAGAAATCTGAATATACATGAGATGTGTGACCTTATAGGTTGTAGAAGAGTGAATATGAGTGACTGAAAGAGGAAGGATCAGTATGAAACTGATAATCAACAAACCCTCATCTGAACTTAGGCTATGGAAGACCCTAAGTCAGATACGTGTGTGAAAAGATCACATACTTAAAAATTAGCATGGAATGCTAACAAGTTTGCTACTAGAAATCCTCAAACTCATGTGAACACACCTTCTTAAACACCTCATCAAAATATGCATAAAGCATATATGTACTGTTTCTCTTGTACATATGCTGAATAGGACTCCTCTTGATATGAATGCTACTGCCTCCATAAACTTCAAGTAGTACCTATGTGCATAAAGAGAATCTGTACCTGAATTCTTAACATAAGATGTGAATCTTATGTTAACCACCATCCAATGTCTTTGAAGTAGCCCAACATCTTCTTGTAGAAGACAATCTTCAACCTGATATCTTCTTGTAGAAGATAATCTTCAAATACACCATGTAGATGGCCGATCCTCACCATCAAGCTGCTAATGACCAAGTCTTCTTGCCATGAACAAGAGATAACCTCCTCTCCATGAGCTAGAGTGTGAGCACACCCTTCATCTTCATCAAGAAGAATCATTAAGAAGAACTCCATAGCTACTCCTCAACATGCTTCAAGTTAGCACCATGGCTGCCCCATGTGCTAGACGAAACACCACCTCTACTGAGGTCCAAGCTATAGAAAGCTTGTGTTGAAATCGGTGAAGGATGAAAGACAATGAGCCCAATGGCTTCTTTTATAGTATTGTATAGATCTTGAAAAGCTCCTGAATAAAGCAGTTCCAAAAGCACTCGCTTCAATAAAGCTAGTGATCGCAATCGGGAGGAAAAAAAACAACATTCAAAAAAACAGCGTCGCTAATCTGATGGTCTGCTGTCCGTTCGCATTCATCTGAAAAGCATAAGATTTTAAAAAACTCTTTTCACTACCGGCTGCGCCCGCTAGGGACCAAACGCTGGTGGGAGCTTTGGGAGTAGATTGAACTACCCACGCTGCCCACGTTGCTTCCTTGTAGAAGGTACAAGAACAGTCTCTACACATGTTGTACTCTCCACAAAATGGACCAACATGGGATTTTGAGACTTTGACCAATTGGCATTGTTTCCAACAATCCCCCCTGCAATGTCATATTGGTACAACTTGGACTGGATCTTCAAACTATCAAAGCTGCAAACTATCACAAGCTTGAAGCTTGTACTCCCGAACTGACCTTCAGAAAAAGTCTTCTTCAAAACTGAATTTGACTTTCCTTCAAAAATTTGAACTTGCTGAATATGAACCATAATACTTGAGAAAATATGCAAACTAGATATCCAATAGTGTACACATCAAGCAATCACTGCTTGACAACAAATGTAGCATGTACTGACTCTGAACTTGCTATCTCCTGTCTTCAAAAACATGAGAACATACACTAGGATCCATATATTTGCATTCACCTTCCAAAAAAGGTTTCTCAATGTACTTCTGCTGCGTCATGTAAATACACTAAACAAAATCAGGAACTGAATCCTGGAACCTGTGACTGAAAAGTCACAACTTAGTGTATTATGAACACTGCTGGTTCATCTTTGATTGTACTCAAGTCATGTCAACTCATCTCAATTGAAATCAACTGAAATATGAGTCAAAAAATCTATGATGTCATCATGTCTTCATCCTTTAAATCCTTCATACCTCTTTCCTTCAGAACTTGGTATAAACATATATGTGCGCACTTTTGAAATATACCTTTCTGAAATATTAAGCTTCTCTTCAAATAGAATTCTGGAACCTTCTCCTGAATAGGAACATCCTAACAGGAACTTTCTCCAAATATTATTCTTCTTCCTTCTTCTTTCAAAGCTGGAACATAAAGAGAACCTGACAAAGGAAATATAGGAATACCTGAAATAGGAATACGAGGTAACCTCAACCCAAGTCTTCAACATCTGCTTACAAAAATCTTTTACCTCAAGAGTTAGATAAAGAAGAAATATACTTCTCTGCAACTTGTCATATACTAAGTAGCCTGTATTGACACTCCAAGAATTCTTTGAGGGAACATATAAGCTGCCCGCTTAAAAAGCTTCAACATAACTCATACACATATGAGTGCTTTTGTTTCTCTCGATGCAATTCTTTGTCAAATCTACTAAATCATGACCAAGTGTAATGCAAAACAAGAAACTGCTTCTTCTTTAAACAAGATGTTCTCGTAGACTTGTCTTTGGGTGTAGAGGATAAAATAGGAGAAGTATATGGAAAATATATGAGACAAGGAAGCCTTACTTTTCTTTTGGAAATGATGGACTTTCTTTTTCTGCATCTTTCTTCCACCTGATGATGTCAACAACTTCAAAGTTCTCTTCCATAACTTTTGTTCTCTTCATCTTGAAGTAGCAAGCGCTCTTGACTTCTTCAAATGAACGTTTCTCTTCCTCTAATGCTAAGAGTAAGAGATAAAACAAACATGGTATATAAATGGAAGTGAACTTTGAAGTTGTTGACATCATCAGGTGGAAGAAAGATGCAGAAAAAGAAAGTCCATCATTTCCAAAAGAAAAGTAAGGCTTCCTTTTCTCATATATATTTTTTTCTACATCTTTCAGATTTACAACATATGATTTGAAAGCATCTTCTAATATTTGACATACACACTTAATCTAGATGAGTAGAGATTTGAGAATTAGACAATTCAGTTACATGTGTATTTATCAGTGTGGAGTATGAAGTTGATGATCTGTTAGCAGCCGAATATTTTTGGAAGAGTATGCAAATACTTTACAAAAGTATTGTTTGAATACCAAGACTTGATGAAGAGAAGATTACTTCACATTCAAGGAAGAACAATGGTTTAGAGAAGATGAAGAAATCATATCGACATCAAATCACAGGTATCACTTTCTACTATCAGATTATCATTTGCAGGTCATGTCTTAGAAGAGTAAGAGATAAAACAAACATGGTATACAAATGGAAGTGAATGTAGAATCATGTTTTATCATCTCCTCATATCTCTGAATCAAAATTCTGCTTCAAATGTCTGAAACGACTAAATTCACCAATCGTTGTCTGAATGATGAATTACCCTTCTAGAATTACCTTCTCTAGATGCATTTGTACCTTGATATCCAACCAACTTACAATAGAAAATTGGCTGAAAAACTCATCCCATCTCCAAATTTGTCTTCTTAGATGAACTTTCTTGCCATGAAAGAGATCTCTCAAAACTCTCTAGAAAAACCTCTAGATACCTGTTTTGATGTAGCTTTTAACTTTCAAATGATGAAAGCATATAAAAGCATTCCTTGAATTTCTTCAAATCCGTTCATAACTGCTCTTCTAAGATATGACCTGCAAATGATAATCTGATAGTAGAAACTGATACCTGTGATTTGATGTTGATCTGATTTCTTCATCTTCAGAGATAGAAATACTTGTTATGTTGCAGAAGGTTATGAATCCTATGATGCTTTCAGCAAGGTTTTGTTATGTTAGGATCAGCTAACCTTATTCTACAATATGGAAAGCTGATGACTTACAGTGAAAGCTATTAGCAACTGCAGTGCTAATAAAAAGGGTTCAGAGATTTTATTTTAGATAAAGGTATTGATCACTGAACATCAGATTTATGAAGGAAGACGTTCCAGATTTCATAAAGTCTGATATATTTGAAGAATACTGGATATTAGTGTTAAATCATCTAGGGGGGTGATGAAACATGAAGACTTATTTTCAGCCATATGTAAAAGAATGCAGATTCATACTTTCAGGTATTCCTATATCAGGTATTCCTATATTTCCTTTGTCAGGTTCTCTTTATGTTCCAGGTTTGAAAGAAGAAGGAAGAAGAAGAATGTTTGGAGAAAGTTCCTGTTAGGATGTTCATGTTCAGGAGAAGGTTCTAGAGTTCTATTGAAGAGAAGCTTGATATTTCAGAGAGGTATTTTCAGAAGTGCGCACATATATGTTTATACCAAGTTCTGAAGGAAAGAGGTATGAAGGATTTAAAGGATGAAGACATGATGACATCATAGATTTTTTGACTCATATTTCAATTGAGTTGAGTTGATTTGACTTGAGTACAGTCAAAGATGAACCAGCAGTGTTCATAATGCACTAAGTTGTGAGTTGTCAATCACAGGTTCCAGGATTCAGTTCCTGATTTTGTTTAGTGTATTTACATGACGCAGCAGAAGTACGTTGAGAAACCTTTTTAAGGTAAATGCAAATATGTGGATCCTAGTGTATGTTTTCAAGTTTTTGAAGATAGGAGATAGCAAGTTCAGAGACAGTTCATGCTATATTTGTTGTCAAGCAGTGATTGCTTGATAAGATCACTATTGGATATCTAGTTTGCATATTTTCTCAAGTATTATGGTTCATATTCAACAAGTTCAAGTTTTTTGAAAGAAAGTCAAATTCAGTTTTGTGTTCATAATGCAGTAAGTTGTGAGTTGTCAATCACAGGTTCCAAGATTCAGTTCTTGATTTTGTTTAGTGTATTTACATGACACAGCAGAAGTACGTTGAGAAACCTTTTTGGAAGGTAAATGATTGTTATGTTACAAAATCTAAGATGAAGAAATCAGATCAACATCAAATCACAGGTATCAGTTTCTACTATCAGATTATCATTTGCATGTCATATCTTAGAAGAGCTGTTATGAAGAGATTTGAAGAAATTCAAGGAATGCTTTTATATGCTTTCATCATTTGAAAGTTAAAGGCTACATCAAACAGGTATCTAGAGGTTTTTCTTGAGAGTTTTGAGAGATCTCTTTCATGGCAAGAAAGTTCATCTAAGAAGAAAAATGTGAAGATGAGATGAGTTTTTCAAGGATTTTGTAACATAACAATCATCAACTTCATACTCCACACTGATAAATACACATGTAACTGAATTGTCTAATTCTCAAATCTCTACTCATTTTTATGATTAAGTTGTGGTATGTTCATGTTTTGTCAATATGGAAGATTGCTAGAATGTACATGATTGGAACTATGGAACCATGGACCTGTGACATGAGCCTAAGGGCCTACCTCACTTCCAACATTTGGTATCAGAGCACTAAGGTTTTGGTTACAGAACTTTAGATCTTTGGCATCAATGCATTAAGGCTCATTCATATCTCAGGTTCCCAGAATTCCAGATTTGTTAAGTATTCAGGTACATATTCAATCTGGAATTCTGGGAACTTGAGATATGAATGAGCCTTAATGCATTGATGCCAAAGATCTAAAGTTCTGTAACCAAAACCTTAGTGTTCTGATACCAAATGTTGGAAGTGAGGTAGGCCCTTAGTGTGACAACCCGTGGGCAAGAGCCCCCCCCCCCCCCCTTGTATTTCTATCTAGGCCTTTTTGGTGCTTGTGTGGTTTGCCGACCGGCGCCAAATTGTGCGCAACTATAGGGGGACATGGCGAGCCTCCGACCCAAGTGACCAAAGCAAACCAAGCGATCTCTGCGATCAACGTGCGGTAGCCTTCGTGCTAGTCCCCTCCGTACGCACCTCTCGAAAGCGCCGTTGTGCCATCGAGGGGCCGTTGTAACGCGTTTGCCCGCGACGCTTAACGCGGGCCGGCTCACTGTAAACGTTCACCCGCGACGTTCAACGCGGGCCGGCTTAGGCCGTCTCTTTTGTAATCGTTCTCTTTCAATGCAAGTTGGTTTTTCATTCAAACGGTGATATTCCGCTTTCAAGTAAGCGAACAAAACACTCAAGTAAGTCATCCTACCGACGGGCCAGTGCGAGTCGCCGAGCGAGCCCGGGGTGCTTGCTTTCGTTTTATCACAGTTGGTATCAGAGCCTCGCTCGACCCAAGCGGCCTTGGAAGAGAGAACGGACCGGTTGTCACACCAGTGCTGGGGACCGAGTCTTAACGTTCTACTTAGTACACCGTGATGGAGGGTGAAGGCAACGACATCTTTCTCAGCGACGTGGAGCCACGCGATGGCGGCCACAAAGAAACAGGAAGGGAAAAACGGAGGAATAAGGGGAGGCGTCAACAAACCCCGCCTCCCACCCGGAATTATGATTTTGGGACGTTGGAAAGAGATAAAGAGGAACCGCTAGCGATGGAATGGATGATGGCTCAGGACACTCGCATGGACCGTCTTGAGTCCACCATTGCTAGTTTAGCGCAGCTTCTAAAAGTGCCAGTCAAACCAAAGGAGGACCAAGATAAGGGGAAGCAACCTGAGTTACAGGAGGGCGAAACCTCGGGAAGAACGTCTAGGCAAGGCCGTCGGCCACAGACCCGAAGACGCCGACCCGTCTCCTCCTCTAACGATGGAAGCGACTCAGACTCCTATGGGAGATTCAAACCGTGTCCACCCGAGAAATTCCGGGGTAAACGCAACTCTCTCGCAGTCTCCAAATGGCTTCGAGACATGGAGCAATACCTCGATCTTCAAAGAGTGGGCAAGCGACATTGGGTCAAGATAGCCGCTTCCTTCCTTGCCGACGATGCCGATGCGTGGTTCTTGGCGGAGTCCGCTCGGGAGGAATTCAAGTCATGGAAGGAGTTCAAGGCGGCATTTGAGGAGTATTTTATCCCTCAAAATGAATCCTTCAAACTCAGGGACGAGTGGAGGGGCTTGAAACAAGAAGGCCCGTTGTCCGAATACATTCACAAGTATAGAAGACTCATGTTGCAGATAACGGAGATGCATGATCTCGATCGGCTGCATGGGTTCCTATACGGATGTAGCGTTTGGACGCGGCGCGAGATAGAAAAACAGTCGTCCCCCACTTGGGAAGAAGCCATTGTCATGGCTAAAAGATACCAGGATGCTGAGAGCAACCGTCGTGCTCAAAGCATGCGCAAGACCGAGAACATCTCACCACGAAGGAATCAGCAGGGTGCGGGGAACACCAACACAAACACCCGTCCTGCCAACACCACTCAGAACACGGGTAATGTACCAGTTCAAAGGAACCAAAACAATTATGGGAATAACCAGCAGAGGGCATTGCCAGCGCCCCAATGGCAAAGGAATGATCCCCGGCCATTCTGTAGAACATGCCGTGGGAATCACTGGACACACCAGTGTACTCGCAATAATAATCAGACGCGAGTACAAACGGCTCAAGTAGAAGAGGAGCCTCAAAGACGAAACACGAATGTGGTCCTGGCTGAACTAGATGACAATGATGAATACGTACAAGCAGGGAATAATGCGCCGCATGTAGGTACCGTGGCCGCGATGCCAGGGTGCTTTCCAATGACATTACGAGTGATTCAAAATATGTACTTCTGGGGAACGTTTGGAAATAAGAGAAAAGCAGTGTTGGTCGATTCAGGCGCGACGCATAACTTCATGTCGCCTCAGTGTGTAGCTAGTTTGCAGTTGGCCTTGAGTAAACTTCCTGAAATGTCAATTACCTTCGCTCAAGGTCGAGATGATAATGTGAAGATCGCCCTCAACGTCCGTATGGCAATGGGGGAGTGGTCGACAAAGTTAGATTTTCTAGTCGTGCCACTGGAGGCATTTGATGTAATAGTGGGACTTTCATTCATGGACCGATACATGGTCAGCATGTTGGGTAAGGGAATTGATAAACTTTTGCTGGACATGCAAGGGAACATAGTGGTCGTAGATTGTCATAGAAGTTCGAGAAGAGCCCCAGAGGGAAAGTTAGAAGCACAAGGCAAGTCAGGAAAGGTAGAGAACCCAGGATCGAGTTCATAGGAATCAAGTCACAAGACAGTCACTCCTCCCACAACAAAAGAGGAGGTGGACAGACAAAGAAAAGGAAAGGCACCAATGTATCAAGAGGGTATGCCCTCCATCAGTCAGGGAAAAGGGGGCAAGAAATTAAATTTAGAAGCAGGAAAGTTGAAATCTGTAGCCGCAACAGCAAGGGCAGAGCAAAGACAACAGACACAAGGGCCTTTGACGGCCAAGCAAGTGGAAAAAGCGATGAAGCAAGGAGCTCAGGCACATTTGTGCGTCATAAAGTGTAGCCCCATTGACATAGATGAAAAGGGAAGTGAGAAGATGAAGGTTGGCGATAAAAGAGTTCATGAAGTACTTAGAGATTTTGAAGATGTTTTGCCAAGTCAGTTACCAAGCGGGCTTCCACCACTCAGGCAAGTCCAACACAGAATTGAAGTCATGCCAGGCCATGCTCCTCCGGCCAAAGCACCTTACAGAATGAATGAGACAGACCTAAAGGAGTTAAAAAGGCAATTGGTGGAACTGGAACAACAAGGTTTCATTAGACCCAGTAGTTCACCCTACGGTGCTCCCGTTTTATTCGTCAAGAAGAAAGATGGCAGCATGCGGTTGTGTGTGGATTATCGGGCTTTGAATAAGATCACTGTCAAGACAAAGTATCCAGTACCAGTTATGGATGAGTTGATGGACCGATTGGGTCAGGCAAAATTCTTTACACGAATAGATCTCCGATCCGGATATCATCAGATTCGCATAGCAGAGCAGGATATTGAAAAGACGGCGTTCAGGACGCGCTACGGTAGCTACGAGTGGTTGGTCATGGCTTTTGGACTCACAGGCGCTCCAGGCACGTTTTGCCGAGAGATGAATGATGGATTCAGAGATATGTTAGATGAGTTCCTGATCATCTACATAGACGATCTCTTGATATACAGCCGCACACTTGAGGAACACCTAGAGCACGTAAGGGCCGTCCTTCAACGCCTAAGAGAAAGACAGCTATATGCCAAGCCAGAAAAGTGCGAGTTTGCCATGAACTCAGTTGAATTTTTAGGTTTCATGGTTTCAGACAAAGGAGTGATGATAGATCCTCATAAGATCACAGCAGTTCGTCAATGGGCACCGCCTAGAACAGTCAGAGAAGTGAGAGAGTTCATAGGGTTCTGCTAGTTTCCAAGAAAATTCATCAAAGATTTCAGTAAAGTGGCTGCCCCGCTCACAGACTTAACTAAAGGAAAGGGTTGCTTTGTGTGGGCGCCTAAGGAACAAGATGCTTTCGAGCAACTCAAACAGGTGATGTGTGAAGCCCCTGTGTTGAAGTTGCCAGAGTTTGACAAAGAGTTCGAGATCCACACAGATGCGTCAGGATTGGCAATTGGAGGGGTCCTTATGCAGGAAGGACGCCCTGTGGCTTATGAGTCACACAAATTTTCAGGTACAGAGTTAAGATGGAGCACTCATGAGAAGGAGATGCTCGCGGTGATCCACTGTTTGCGAAAGTGGCGTCACTATGTGCAAGATAAACACACAAAGATTTACACCGATAATATTTCGCTCAAGTATTTCTGTACTCAGCCTAAGTTATCTCCCAAGCAAGCAAGGTGGCAAGATTTCTTGGCTGAATTTGACATAGACATAATTCACAAACCAGGCAAGCAAAACGTCATGCCAGACGCCCTGAGTAGAAGACCGACGCTGGCCGCAATTTCCATGGCCGAGAGTAAGACGAAAGATCAAATTCGTAAGTTACAACAAACCGATCCGGATATACAGAGGATCATCAAAGATGTACACTCGGGCTTAGATCATAAAGGAAAATACACGATTATGAACAACATGCTATATAGAAAGGGAAGGATTTACATACCGGACAATGCAGAAATACAGAGGATGCTTTTATGGGAAGCACACGATTGTCAATTAGCCGGACATGGAGGACAAAGAAGAATTTACGAACATTTAAAGGAGTATGTATTTTGGCTGAAGATGAAAGACGACGTGATTGAGTATGTTCAAACATGCCCGACCTGCCAACTAGTAAGACAACAGAAGATAAAACCGAAGCCTACTCCAACCCATGCCCGTTCCGAACCGTCCTTGGGACATGGTCAGCATGGATTTCATAACAGATCTTCCAACATCCGATGGGCATAATGCAATGATGGCTGTAGTCGATTATTTCTCTAAACAAGCACACTTCATACCGATGAAGCCACCTATGCCGGCAAAGGTGGTAGCACAAACTTTCTTCCAAAAAGTGTTTAAGTATCATGGCCTTCCCTTGGCTATTGTGTCAGACCGGGACGCCAGATTCATGAGCGACTTATGGCGGGCACTTTTCTCCATTTTAGGCACTCAGCTTTGATTCTCATCGGCCTATCACCCCGAGACCGATGGGCAAACAGAAAGAGTCAATCAAACCATAGAAAATTACTTGAGGAGTTACATTCAAGCGGACCAGAAGGATTGGGCCAAGCATCTCGACATTTTAGAATTCCATTATAACAGCTCAATCCATTCCAGTACATCTATGTCACCGTTCGAGGTGGCCACAGGCAAAAGTGTAATCACACCTATGGCACTCATGTCAGATGAAGTGCTAGTGGCAGCAGACCGGGAATGTGGTAATTTTTTACGAGACTGGCAAGCCAAACTACGACAGGCAAAAGAAGCCCTTATTAAGAGCAAAGAAAGGATGGTAAGAATTGCTAATCAGAACCGAACAGAGGCGCCAGATTACCAAGTGGGTGACCTAGTTCTAGTAAATGCCAAGAACATCATTTTACCCAAGAATTTCACTCCAAAGTTCAATCATAGGTACTATGGACCATACAGAATTACTCACCGCTTCAACCAAGTGACATATCAGCTGGCTCTTCCACCTGAAATTCATATCCATAACTCGTTCCATGTGAGTTTGTTAAAACGCTTCCGCCCTGATACTCGCTTTGGACGTCAAGTCACATTGGTGGAAGATCCAATCGAACAACGACAGGCAGAGTTGATCCTCAAGGAGAATAGCTCACAATTCCTCGTCAAGTGGCGTGGCCGCCCCCTCAAGGAAGCCACATGGGTAAGTAAACAGAGTATGCCACCGACAGCCCAAAGCCTCATTGAGTCATTCCAATCGACTCATCCTTCGACATCCCAGGCGCGAATTCCGTAGCTTTACGAGGACGCAAAGCTCTTCGAAGCGGGGGAGAATATGTGACAACCCGTGGGCAAGAGCCCCCCCCCCCCCCCCCCCCCTTGTATTTCTATCTAGGCCTTTTTGGTGCTTGTGTGGTTTGCCGACCGGCGCCAAATTGTGCGCAACTATAGGGGGACATGGTGAGCCTTCGACCCAAGTGACCAAAGCGAACCAAGCGATCTCTGCGATCAACGTCCTGTAGCCTTCGTGCTAGTCCCCTCCGTACGCACCTCTCGAAAGCGCCGTTGTGCCATCGAGGGGCCGTTGTAACGCTTTCGTTTTATCACACTTAGGCTCATGTTACAGGTCCATGGTTCCATAGTTCCAATCCTGTACAACATTAATTCTAGCAATCTTCCATATTGACAAAACATGAACATACCACAACTTAATCATAAAAATGATGAGATAAAGATAGAGAAAGAATAGACGACATGTGTAAGGTGTTACGTAAGCCATCGCTTACTCATAGTATCATATATACCAATGTTCAATGTACAATGTGGGAGCAAAACTCTCAACCACTCTATGTGATGAGAAATAGATGAATGAGTGAATGTACAATGTAACAAACATATTCAGATGTATGGGCATAAATCTGAATATACATGAGATGTGTGACCTTATAGGTTATAGAAGAGTGAATATGAGTGACTGAAAGAGGAAGGATCAGTGTGAAACTGATAATCAACAAACCCTCATCTGAACTTAGGCTATGGAAGACCCTAAGTCAGATTCGTGTGTGAAAAGATCACATACTTAAAAATTAGCATGGAATCCTAACAAGTTTGCTGCTAGAAATCCTCAAACTCATGTGAACACACCTTCTTAATGCATAAAGCATATATGTACTGTTTCTCTTGTACATATGCTGAATAGGACTCCTCTTGATATGAACGCTACTGCCTCCATAAACTTCAAGTAGTACCTATGTGCATAAAGAGAATATGTACCTGAATTCTTAACATAAGATGTGAATCTTATGTTAACCACCATCCAATGTCTTTGAAGTAGCCCGACATCTTCTTGTAGAAGACAATCTTCAACCTGATATCCTCTTGTAGAAGATAATCTTCAAATACACCATGTAGATGGCCGATCCTCACCATCAAGCTGCTAATGACCAAGTCTTCTTGCCATGAACAAGAGATAACCTCCTCTCCATGAGCTAGAGTGTGAGCACACCCTTCATCTTCATCAAGAAGAATCATTAAGAAGAACTCCATAGCTGCTCCTCAACATGCTTCAAGTTAGCACCATGGCTGCCCCATGTGCTAGACGAAACACCACCTCTACTGAGGTCCAAGCTATAGAAAGCTTGTGTTGAAATTGGTGAAGGATGAAAGACAATGAGCCCAATGGCGTCTTTTATAGTATTGTATAGATCTTGAAAAGCTCCTGAATAAAGTAGTTCCAAAAGCACTCGCTTCAATAAAGCTAGTGATCGTAATCGGGAGGAAAAAAGACAACATCCGAAAAAACGGCGTCGCTAATCTGATGGTCCGCTGTCCGTTCGCATTCGTCTGAAAAGCATAAGATTTTAAAAAACTCTTTTCACTACCGGCTGCGCCCGTTGGGGACCGAACGCTGGTGGGAGCTTTGGGAGTAGATTTAACTACCCACACTGCCCACGTTGCTTCCTTGTAGAAGGTACAAGAACAGTCTCTACACATGTTGTACTCTCCACAAAATGGACCAACATGGGATTTTGAGACTTTGACCGATTGGCATTGTTTCCAACATCTTCCGCCAAGAACATGCGAGCTTTGGGACTTCAACCCATGACCTATTGGAGAAAATCATTTTGCATTAACCACGCACAAAGGCATATCCACAAGTCAATAATAATATCCTTATGCAACAATACTCATTCTATTTCATAGAGAATAAAAGTGCAAATCATGGAGGAGGGCATCTTTCACCCCTTTGAAAAGGTATCATATGATGTCCAAATTTGGTGAGTTTTGTTTTATATGTGTTGTTTCTACAAGTATATAGATTCAAAATTGAGAATCTAGCAAATTTCACTTTAGGTAGTATCCAAAGAAGCCACTTCAAACACTATTTCCAACCGATCATAACCTAGTACCTAGTCGATTTTGGACACACGCTACTCTTTGCTCGAGTGTTTATTTTCAATTATTTTTAGCTCGTTGGAAAGATCTTTTCAGAAAAATTCAATTATGTGAATCAAGGCGGTTTAGCAGGTATGTACAAAGAATTTGTTCTCAGCAGCCACCTCTTAAGGTTATAGAAGTAGAGGAAACCTACTTGACCTTTTAATTTTGTATATGTAACACATGATGTGCCTTAGGAACTTTGGTGTATGTATATTTGGCACATTTAGGTGCCTTAGGGACATTTATATTAACACATGCTTGTGCTCTTGTAAACATTTATTATTATGCTTTGATGTTGACGGGAAACATTATATTTTCTTTGTAAGAGAGAAAGAGGACAGGTGAAGCAGATGCAAGTGCATCTCACGGTATCAATGACTATAAGAGATGGAAGACTTGATGCAAAGTGTCTCCTACAAAATTGAAGAACCATTGGATCAAGGGATCATCATAGGGAAGACCCATTTACACTTCATTTCTTGTTTAGAGAGCATAAGCACCTTGGCTTAAGTCTACTTCTGGCCTACAGATGAATGACGAAATGATGTCCAATGTCAAATCCGTTTGAACGTGTCAGACCATCATGTTATAAATTTACTTTATAAAAAACTCTTTATCAATTAGATATAAAAACTGCATTTCTCAATGGTGATTTAAAAGAAGATGTGTATATGGAGGAACTGACTAGTTATGAAGATTCCAAGAAGCCTACACATGTATGTAAACTATTGAAAGCATTATATAAATCGGCTCCAAGGGCTTGGAATTTTAGATTGTTAAAGTTTCTTAAAAAGCAAGGATACACGTGTTTGAATGCAGATTCTTCTTTGTATGTTAAAGTTGAAGGATCATTGATTGTTTATGTCTAAATTTATGTGGATGATTGATAATAATAGCCTATCTGACTTGAAGATTGAATCATAATAGATCAAAAAATCTAAAAATGATGATGAATTGTGGCATAGAATGAAAAGAAAAGGGATCACTTCCAAGTTAAATCACTCAGAAAGACCTCATATTGGCTAAATATGAAGCTAAGAAGAGAGGTATGTCTCTAGCGAGATAATGAATACTGGACAGAGACTAGACATGAGAAAACACCTATTTGCATGAGGTCTTTTATTCAATTTTATATAGAGATAGTTCTATATATGTGTGTTGGGGGATTCTTTGACAAGAAGGAGTTTGAGGGTTTGTAGGAGAAAATGAAAAGACCAAAAGAGAAAATACACCTTGGAAGTTTCTGCCGTTTGATTACAATAAGAAAAGTACAATGTTTGAAATACAAGATACACCAATACCTCTGTGCACAATCCCACAGAGTGCCCAATTACAAAATATCCAATATCCCAATGTCCTCTTGCTGCCGACCTCCTCTGCAACAGACCTCCACCTGCTTCAAGCTTCTCCTTGTGCACACCTTGCACCAAGCTTCCACAAAGGGGGAGGAGTGAATACCTGCTGTCGGCAAGCGTACACTGCCAAAGGACCTTGAGATACTTGGGGGAACTATAGCTTAGCACTTCTCTGCACCAAAATCCTTGGTCACTCTCTATGCACCTTGCACTTCCACTTCTGTGCGACGTACTCTGGTGACTCTTGCACTTCTCTCTCTTGCTCCACTTAGCCTATGCTCTCTTGCTTACTCTAACCTTGGTCCAAGAATGGCTCTTGCCTTGATTTGAGTGTGTCGATCACGTACGCTCCTAACTGCAAGTGAATCTTGGTGCTCACTTTGATGTCCCAAGATTGCTCTCACAAGTGGCAGCCAACTACTCACTGTTTTGTCCTGTAGTGACTTTAGTCTAAAACCAAAAATTTTAATGGGGGGCCATACTTTCACCTGTGCGTACACTTTGCCGCTTCACATGCCTTCACATTTCCTTTTAATTCTTCACTTTTGCACATAAGGGGGGTTCACCTGAACCTTCCAAAACACTTTAAAACACACTTTGAACCTTAGGGAAATTAGAGAAAGTACCTCTGCAACCTGCAACCTATTTTCTCCAATTTACCCTTTGTGGACAATTCATTGTGCACTACCTGTGCACTTTGACACCTGCACTTACGCACTTTGACTTTGCACCTGTTGACTTTGACCTTGACCTTGTTGACTTTGACCTGTTGACTTTGACCTGTTGACTTTGACTGCAGTTGACTTTGACCAACATGACATTTATGGGCTCAACAATGTGGTACATGCAATTGTAAGAATCATAAAGCAACGAGAATCACTCAATTTGGGCACATACACTAAGAGAGCCACCTCAAGCTCTAAATCCAAAGCTTTAACTCCAGATAGAACTTTAATTCGCTTGAGATTTGGAACATCCACTACTTTTGCGAGTATATCTACTAATTGATCTTTAGTTCCAACATACCAAATATCAATATATTCATTCAGCACCTTCTCTAGAATATAATGGTAGTGTACTTCAATGCGTTTGGTTGTTGCATGGTACATTGGATTAGATGTGAGCTGTAATGAACTTACATTATCTACAAAGAGTAATGGATGTGATGTAGATAACTTCATATCTTCATAAAGCTTCAAATATCACATAATCTCACATGATGCATTTGTAAGAATCCTATATTCAACTTTTGTGCTAAAAAATGCTCACATAGGCTATTTTTTAGAACTCCATGAAACCAAATTATTTTGTGCAAATATCAAATATCCTCCTGTACACCTTCTATCATCCTTATTTCTAGCCCAATTTGCATCATTGTATGCTTTCGAATTCATAATTTCATAATATTTTTAGCCCAAACCTTCATTTAATGTACCCTTCAAATATCCCAAGACCCTTTTAGCTCCTTTCATATGTACATCTTTGGGTTTGGTCATAAACTGAGGCAACATACTTACACTAAATGTAATGTCCAACCTTGTAGTTAAAAGTTTTACATAGAAGAGAATTAGTTAAAGACCTATAGATAAGTGGATCTTCTAAAGATTCACCATCTTCAACACTGTAATTCACATTGGGTTCCATCAGATTACTGATACCCTTGCAATGGTCCATGCCATATTTCTTCCAATAATCTTAAATATACTTCCTTTGTAGAAGATATACACCATCTTATTTCTTCATAACCTCAATTCCAAGAAAGTAGGTCAATTCTTCTAAATCTAAAATTCGAAATTCACATCCAAGATCTACTTTGATCATGGCTATGTCAACTTCATCATCTCTTGTTGTGGCCAATTTTGACACAGTTTCGATACCCTAATTTCAAACTACTTGTTTATGAGCTATACTTCAACTTTTTTTTAATGTATTTTGTTTCAAAAATATGCTAGAAAAAGTTTACTTTCATGCTCTATAACTCGTATTTAACTACTTTTTCTTAGCGAAGCTCTGGTGATTTTTTTCTACAGTCGACAACCTATCTTTTCTGACAAGTTTATAGGCAAGTTTGATCTCTAAATTTTGGCAACATATATTTGATATTTTGAAGATCTTGGGTGGTCTCATCACTTCTAGCTATTCACTTGGATGTTTACAAGTTTAAAAATGTAACAACTCACACACCCAACAGTAAATGCCCATTCTTCATTATACACAATATTAGCAAACTTAGTTCTAAAAGTAAAAGGCCTCTACAATAAGCATTCTAGCCTCTCTCATCTTTGTCTCTTTTGCAACCAATATATGTCAACTCTTAATGAAATGATCCTTTACCTTACAGTATTTGCAAAATTATTTCTACTTTTCTGTTTTCTTTTCATCTTTATCTTCCTTCTTTGATTGTGTAGCATTAGCAAATTTTTTCTTATTAGTAGATGAAATCGATTTATCTTTGCCCTTTTGACTATCGAAGAAAGCTCAATCCACAACATGCATCATTGACATGTTTTGTCGAAATTGATCTTCTTAATCAAAACAGAGACTAACCCTTCAAAATTTAAGATGTTTAGATTTTCTTTCATCATCAAATGAAGAGTGGAAGCAAGAATCTAATAAGAATGTGAAAGACCATAAAGAGCAATCGCATAAGTGAATTATCTGCTAAGATTTCATCTATAGCAATGAATTGCTCTTTCAAATCCTTGATCTTTGTGAGAAAAGTGTCCATTTAATCTCTTTCAGTCATATGCTTACTTTCCAATTATTTTAAGAGGTAAGCAATAGCATCCCCATTTCTTGCATGGTATAGTACACCAAGACTATCCCAAGAATCTTTGGTTGTTCTACATTAGTGAATGTGAGGGGTAATGGTAGGTTTGAATCAGATGGAGAAACGTATCAATGCATGTGCATCTCTGCCATGGCAACAAAGCTATTGTGCAATAGGTGCAATATGAATGATAGAAGGATTAAGAACATGAAGATCATCATCTTCAACACCACCTACATCACCTGCTATCATGATAGTTGTCCATGTAGGAGGATGTATTTCAACCATTCAATCTATCCTCAATAGCCAACATGCAAACTACATCATTGCTTTCAATCATGGTTAGTGTTTATACCTTATTGCAAAGAAAAGATGAATAGAAATACCCAATTGAGTTCCACTAGACCTATCGTAGACATTGAGTGCTTGTGCTAGCATACAAAAACTTTATATATGTTTGGTAGAAAATGACAAAATTCCTTACATAGTCATTTCCATAGTGTATGCAAAGGTTGAAACAAGCTCAAATCAGTTTTCTGACGCCGATATAATGAACTTTTTTTTAACTGCTAATGATCTCGAGTACGTCTACCAAATTTTGTGCGATTATCAGATAGTGGCCAAAAGGGCATCAATGGTGCCTTCTAGAAATTAGTGTTAAACTACTCTAATACCGATTGTTGGGGTACGGGGACTAAGGAAACATGTAAACAACATGAGAAAGAAGAAGAAGCTTGGAGCAAAACACTAAGTATATTACTAAGTGAATGTACCAAAGAGAAGTAGCTTGTTAAGGTTATAAGCATATATACAAGCTCGAAAAGAAAAACCTTCTATAGACAAAAAATAAACTATTAAACTTTTGTGATCTCCGTGTCGAGCTATGTTATCTCTTTGCTCGTGAGCGCTTGTTTTTTCTTGCTTTTTAGTTTGTTGCTCTTTTAAAAAAGAAAAAGGGACACAAAAAAATGCATGCTTAAGTTTTTGATAAATTTCTTTATTTTTTTTCTTGGCAAAGTGAAGGTGAAAATCCGAATAACCTATTGTCATATGGATATGTTGATCTTTTTTTTTTAATGAAGGTTAAGATTAAGCTTACTCTTCCGAGCTTTAACTTCGAAATTGTAATTGTACAAGTGAATAGGCATAGTACCTACAGAACCTATCGTATCTCACAAAGCAGAGGATAGACAAAGAGACAACTTGGTTACAATTAGTTTAATTGATCTAAGCCATTACATGTCCAATCCAGAGGTTGTACCATAGACCTCTACCTCAAGAGACTAGAGCCAAACCAATTCCCCTACATGACGTGAACCCAAAATTCCCAATCTTCCCAAAATACAGGATACGTTGATCTTTTTTCAATCTTCCCAAAATACTTAAACCAATTCAACGCCGCTATGAGCCTCCACATTTACATATTGGATGGAGAGAACATAAAAGAATCTTTTCCTTAGTTTAGACCACGTCATTTCATCTTGCTCTTACATAGTTCGCGTGGAGTTTGTGTTTTTCATTTCAATGATAATTTCTACGTGGGCTGCATTTGCGCAGAATTTCTCTTATGAAATCAGACTCATCAGAACTCGTCTTTGTTGTGATGTCGTGCATTGAATGAGTGGATACGTACGAAAACTCGGTCTATTTGCGCAGAATTTTTATTATGTCACATACTACAATCTCACCGTTTGTCCGGGGAGACGGAATGTAACAAAGGCGGAATGTGGCTGCATGTCACATCTGAATAGCGAGAGAAGGCTCGTATCAATCTAGGTCGCTTACTTCCGGCGACAGAGTAGTGGAGTAGTGGAGCATTCATGTCCCGTCTCTAGGGCTGAAGGGTTTCCTTTCTCCCCCTGCGAGTCCCTCCCCTCAGTCGGGAGGGCTCTCGCCTGCGTGCGCTGCCCCATTGGGGGGGGCTGCGTTATCTGCTCCGGCTCGGTTTTCTCATCCTCTGCGTTCTTATGGCTCTCTTCGAAGCGTTACGAAATGGTGTCTCTGTGGTCGGTGCTCCGGTGAACGGGGGAGTAGAGGCTAACGTGCCAGTGCTGTCTAACTCAGTTGGATATCAACAGGTAAGTGCTTGCTCCTCTGGATTAAAGGATTCACCCATGGTCGATGCCCCTACTGGCAGCCAGGTAGTTCGAACAGCTTCAGTAACTTGCTCGCCTAAGAAGACATATGCGGAATCCATTAAGCATGCAGGTAATCTCTTATCTTCTCGTGTCTTTCCTGTCCGAGCCGATAAAGACAATGATAGGGGTCTTGGGAGAGTAGAATACGCAGAAAACCCGCATAAGCTTCTTGTAGAGGACATTCCTAGTGAAGATGACGAAGAAGACTCGTTTATAATCGACAGGTCTTCTTTGGACAGTTGACAAGAACATCTTTTAGGTAGGGTGGTCATAGGGCTTTGCCACGGCCCTAGACCCCCGCATGACGTCCTAAAGAGTTGGATAAAAATGCATTGGGAAGCTAGAGGGCTAATGGTTAAACACATACAGTACTGCCCAAACAACTTCTATCTGTTCTTTTTTGAAGAGGCCAACAGTGCCCTGCAGGTTATCAGTGAAGCCCAATGGCTTATCAGAAATATCCCCATTTCTTTTTTCAAATGGCATGTTGGTTTTAACCCCAAGGGCCCAAAGCCCACTAAGATCCCTGTGTGGGTTGAATTTCCAGAGCTACCCATTGACTTTTACCCTTGGATTGAGCATCTTGGAAATATGATTGGTAGAGTTCTGGGTCAAAAATCCAGAAATGGTATCATTAATACTAAATGGGATCCTCAGGTGCTAATTGAAATAGATGTTTCCAAAGAAATCAAGACCCAAATAGTTATTAAGGACTCTCAGGGGAAGAAATTACACACTCAAAGGATTATGTACCGTAATTTACCTAACGCTTGTTATAACTGTTACAAGCAGGGCCACCTAATTCGGGACTGTCCCCTCATCATTTCGCGGAACGAGGAAGGTAATCATGATAAACAGGTATCACCCCCTGCTACTAGTAATACCCCCAATGTTACGGGGAAAAAGCAAGTTCAAAAGTCTAAAAAAAAGAATTTTAAGACGGAAAATCCTTATGACATTTTGTTAGAGGATATCTCTAATCCTTTTGATGACAATAACAGTGCAGGTGGATCTCCTGTGGGTGGAGAACAAGATGAAAATTCTAATCCCAATAAGGATGTAACAGGGAACTCCAAGTCGGTTCTGGCAGAAAAAGATGATCATGGCTCTGCAGAAAGCTGGAAAAAAATTGGAAAAAAAAAAACAAGGTTCTGCATGAACCAGCATGTCTAAAGGATAACCCTTGCTTCTCACAACAGGTTAATGAAGTGCCCCCCCCTTCTTTGAAACATTTCAGTCAAGAACTTGATGCTATGGATCAGGACTCAATCAACTGTATGGATGAGGAAGGGGATCATTGTGAAATTGTGCCCATGTCTCAGGATATGGACCCATGCCTTGATCACTCTAAAGTAAGTAAGCCTAAAAGGAAAGAAGCTGTCAGGTTATCAACCTCTGCGCCCAAGCCGACTAAAAATAGTCGTAAATAATTTGTCTTGGTTGTGATGTTTGATCTTAAAATTATCACCTTAAATGTTAAAGGGCTGACTGATATAGTCAGGCCCAAAATGATTAATTGCTGGCTTAAGTTGCTGCCCAGCATGCCTGATGTTCTCTGCTTGCAGGAAGTCAAAGTTGGAGGAGATACTGATTAGACACCTCAACATTCTGGCCTCTTGTTTCACTTGGTACCACACCTGCCACCCTAGTGGCAAAGGTGGTGCAGTGGTTGGTTTATCTAATTCTATCTGCAATGTTGTTAAGGATGTTGTGTATAGTAACTCTCACCAATGGTGTGCTGTCAAGATGGGAGACCCTTTTAATTGTTCTATCATTTCGGTTTATGCTTCTAACCTGTGTGCTGAAAGGAAAAGCTGCTGGGAAGAATTATGTGTTTTTGACAATCCTGTTATCCTAGCTGGGGATTTTAATATGGTAACTTCCTTGCAGGATAGATGGGAAAGAAAAGGTAACTGTATTTTTGGCACTGAAAAACATGCTTGGTTCAATTTATGCAATCATCTGGATTTGTCTGACCTTTCTGGGAACTCGGGGTTTTCCTGGTCTAATAAGCAAGCCGGGGACAAGTATAGAGCGGCTAGGCTTGATAGATGCTATGCGAGTACTGATTTTACCCAAGAGTGTTGGGATATTAGCAGTAAGATAGATCATACTCTGTTTGTTTCGGATCACAAACCCCTTTTCTTGACCTTCAGGAAAGGCATTCCTAGTTATAGAGCTGGTCGGCCGCACATTGATTATAGTTTACTCAAGATTCCTAGCATCATGGCTTGTACTAAGGAAATCATCACCTTTCACTTCAAGGTTAATAGTTCCCCCACTGCTGCTTGGGAGAAGGCTGTTTCTGGTATCCAAAAGCTTTTCACCACTTATAGGAAGCATGCCTTGGAGTTGAGGTCTCAGAGGAGGCTTTCGCTTATGAATCAGTTAAATTCTCTTGATGTTAACTCTCAAGAGTACATTGATTGCACTGTGAGATTGGGTAAAGAGAGGTATCTAGAAGCTAGGAGCTCCCTTGCTATATCAAGAGAATTCTGGAGTGAGAACATGGATCGGAACAATAAACATATGTTTTCCCTTATGAAAAAAAGGAAAGTGAGGGACTTTGTCCCCCCGGTTAAGAAAAAAGATGGGAGTAATACCTTCAATATTGAAGAGACCTTACAGGAAGCCAAATGCTTCTTTATGGAGGTTTTCTCTGGTTCTCCCAAGTGGGGGGAAGACATTCAGAGGGCCAGGGCTACTATTGCTTTGAAAAGGAAAAAAATGATTCCTAGTAGCCTGGTTCCCATTCTGGATCTTCCCCTCACTGCTGGTGAGATCAAGGAAACTATCAATAAATTGAATCCTTGTAAATCTCCTGGGATAGATGGTCTGCCTAATGAATTTTTTATCATCCTTAAGGATTTTCTCACTCATATTCTGTTGATATGGGAAGAGGTTTCTAGCAAAGGGTATCTCCCTTGTTCCATTAACACTGGGGTTATCAAGCTTATTCATAAGAGAGGTCCCAAAGATGACCTTAATAACTGGAGGCCCATCACCTGCCTAAATACCTTATACAAAATTTTTGCTGCTACCCTTGCTAGGAGAATTAGTCCTCTGATGAACCAGTTTATTCTTCTTGAACAAAAAGGCTTTATTAAAGGCAGGTTTATTCTTGATGCCATCATCTCCCTCTGGGAAGGCATGGATTATGCTAAAGAGTCTGGTCAAGACTACTACTTCTTTAAAATTGATTTTGACAAAGCTTATGACAGGATTGAGTGGGACTTTATTTTGCAGTCTCTCCATGACTTAGGGTTGGGAAGGAGATTTATTAAGTAGGTGAGTACTTTGTTTGGAAACGCTTTTTCTAGAATCTCTATTAATGGTCACATGTCTGAACCTTTTAAATTGGCAAGATCTATAAGACAAGGGTGCCCTCTGGCCCCTCTTCTTTTTGTCATTGCTAGTGATGCTTTGGGTTGGTTAGTGAAGGATGCTTTTGGTTGATGGACATATTAATGGTGTGTGCATTCCTAACTCCCCTGCCCCTTTATGTCTTCAGATGTTTGCAGATGATACCAATGTTGTCCTAAGAAATGATCCCCAGTCCCTTACTAAGTTTCTTGATTGCCTTGATGTTTTTTGTTTGGCCAGTGGCTCAAGGGTCAACCACAGCAAAACTGGCTTTAAAGCCTCTAATAATGCTATACCAGACATTATTTCTCAGCTTGGTTGTAGTATAATAAAAGAAGTGGTGATATTTAGGCTTCTAGGGATCCCGATGGGGTTTAATGTCTCTTTTGATCAAAGGTGGGATTGGGTGTGTGATAAATTCAAAAAAGGTTTGGCTCTGTGGTATGACTCTAACTCCTCCCTTCCCCATCGTTCTTTTATTCTGAACCACTATGTTTTGCCTAAACTTGTTTATTTCCTGTCTTGCTGGACTCCTTCCAAAAAGCAGCTTAACCAGGTAATCTCTCTGGCCAAAAGATTCTTATGGGGGGGATCGGCCAACAGAAAGAAAATTGCCAAAGTATCTTGGGATATTTGTTGCATGAATAAAGAAAAGGGGGGTCTGGGGGTGAGATGCCCAAAAAAAATGGCAGACATCCTGTCTGCCAAATGGATTCTTAGAAGCATTGGCAACACTGAGATCTGGGCTACTCTTATTCAAAGATCTGTCAACAAATTCTTTTTGACCAACTACAGGGCTTGGAATAATATTAATCTTTGGGACATTATCACCTGCCCTCACCCCATAACCCCAGTTGGAAGTCCTCTGATCTGTAGATTCTGGAAAGCTTGGTTCAAAGCTAAAAGTGTTCTTTGCCCTACTGACAAGCTGTCTGATATGGATCGGTTTTACTTACAGGAATCTCCCTGGCTGGGGTGGTTGGCTCATTGGAACAATGGGAACATCTCAATCAAGGAACATAAATGTCATAGGAAGTTTGGTTACAAAACTGGGAAAGACTTTATGTCCAATGGGAAGGTAAGGTCGGACAATGATTTGGTCAATATAACTAATGCTTCTGCTGCCTGTTTGCAGGTTTTGCTGTCTCACAAGGAGATTCTGGCTGAACAATTGACCCGGTGCAAGTGGAAGGATCTAAATCTTCAAGATGTTGCAGAGTCCATTTACAAGAACTTCAAGAAGAAGAAAGGCTCGATGGATGGTATCACTACTAAGTTGAACAAAATGTGGAATCTGAGCTGGTCTTCTGCTCAGTGGTCCTATAGGTTTAAAGCTCTGTGGGCTTATCCAGAAAGCAGCAAACAGTCTTGTCTTCAATGGTTGATAATTCATCAAGGGCTGTGGGTGGGCCCCAGAGTCAGGAAAATTTTTATTGATGGTGGTAAATGTGCATTTTGTGGCAGGGTGGAGGATGTTTTTCACCTTTTCTATGACTGTGTTCATGCCAAGCCTTTCTGGAATTGTGTTGATAACTTCCTACACTCCAGTAAAGCTCCCAAGCTTCAAAGAATGGATGCCTTGATCGGCTGTTGCAAAAATATGGATATCCTCCTGTGGAATATTTGGCGTGGCCACATCTTGTGGGCCATATGGCTTAGCAGGAATAACCAGGTCTTAGGCAATGGGAGAAAGAATTTTCTGATTCCCCTACATCACACTCTGAAAAGAGTGTCTGATAATTGTATAAAATGTATCACCAAACCCTCTCTTCCCTCTCATGATCTCCACTGTTTCCTAGCTGATCACCACTATACAAGATGGAAAGTGTTATTGAGCCAGTTGTATTCCCATTGCAGGTTTGCCATGGTGTCATCTTTGTGACTCTTAGAGTTTAAGGTGCTCCTGCCCCCTATGTAATTTTACCCTGTTAATTTATATTTTCCTGTTTATCTCACAAAAAAAAAAAACAAAGGCGGAATGTCCATCGCTTCTGACAGAGTCAAATGGAGTAGCGAGACGACAGCGAATCTCGCGACTCGCATCATGCATGTCGCCAAGCAATTTCCAATTTTCTTCCCGGCCCCTGAAGACTGAAACAAACAGCTCTTCCAAGTCTTATCTAAGCCGCCGATTGATCTTTTGGCGGCCGAACTTCCTCGGCTGAACTGTTCGCGTGTTCAGCCACACTCCATTATCGAGGAGCCCATCTACAAATAGTCTCGCTTGATTCAACTGCGATTAGAATCAGCCCACGTCTTCCCTCCCGCCTCCAACCTTCTTTCGTTTTGACTGCATAGCCGAATACAAAACACATACCAGCTTCTGCGTGTCTGCTCCTACGCTTCTTAAAGGGCTGCGCAGTTTAGCCGGATCACCTCTATTAGTATGCCTCTTGCCTCAGAAAACATTGTGCTCGGCAACCGCATACCCAGCTCCCCTCGCTTTAGGGTAGAATCTATCATCGCGGATTTTGAAGCGGAGACTAAAAACGCCGCCGCTGTGCAAAGAAGGGTTCTGGAAGAGATATTAAGCCGCAATGCACGCACAGAGTATCTGTATGATCGCTGCGGCTTGCAAGGCCGGACAGATCCGCTGTCTTTCAAAGAAAGAGTGCCACTTATCACGCATTCTGACATAAAGCCCTATTTTGACAGAATCGCCGACGGCGACCAAAAGCCTCCTCTTACAGCAGACCCTGTCACACGACTTTCGCTAAGGTCTTCGTGTCTCCCATCGCGGATCGACAATTTATAGTCTCCACAGAATGCAAGCCATCGTTTTTCTCTTGAATGGCATTTGTTATGTTATTTAAATCCCATCTTCTCTCAATGACTAAAATTCGATTAACGCTTTCATGCAGCTCTGGAACTACCTCTGATGGAAAGCAGAAGCTCCTCATCCTCTACAAGGAGATACTTGAGGCGTCTGGCTACATCAGCAGGATCGCTGCAGCGTACAGAGGAAGGTATGTGATTGTAAATTAAGGCAGCCCACAAATATTAACCACATTCGCCTGCTTTCGGGTTTTTTGGCATTTGCCACGAAGTGCTTTCGCAAAACAAATTCGCGCTTATCACTAAAATTCCTTTGTGATGTTTTCAGAGCTTTCCCTACAAATCGTGGGGGGATGTTTCTTGAACTTGTCTTCTGCGGAAAACTTTCAACGACGAAAGGAGGGATCCCCTCTGGAACAACAACTACCCATCTCTTCCGAAGCAAAGAGTTCAAGCAGAAACAGAAAGTGGCTGGAGTGCGGGCTTGCAGTCCAGAAGAGGTCGTACGACACTCCGACAATGGGCAGGCCATGTATTGTCACTTGTTGTCTGCACTCCTCTGCCGTGAGGAGCTTCAGTTCATTACGGCGACTTTTGCATACACAATCGTGGAGGCCTTCCACATGCTGGAGGTAGAATGGAGGAATCTGTGCGATGATATTCGCCGTGGTGAGCTTACTATCCGGATTACTGATCCAGACTTGAGGGCGGCAATGTCCAAGCTCATGCAAAGGCCCAACTCTGAACTGGCTGCCGTAATCTATGAGAAGTGTAGCTCCCTTGACTGCTGGGCCGACGTAATCCCAGCGTTATGGCCTAATTGCAAGTACATTTACTCCATCATGACAGGTTCTATGGGTCGATTAAAGCATTATTCCGGTTCTCTACCCCTAGTTAGTGCTGATTATGGCAGCACAGAGTCATGGATCGCTGTCAATGCTAATCCAAAGGTGGAACCGAGAGACGCAACATTTACGGTTGTCCCCAGTTTGGCCTACTTTGAATTCATTCCCGTCAGGTCCTCCGGATATAAGGACTCTTCTGATGAGGACGAACTTCTGGCAACGGCATTGCAGGAAGTGGCATCTGACTCCTTCCACGAGCCGAGTCCGGTATCCCTCACAGAAGTGGAGGTTGGCCGTGAATATGAGATCGTTCTCACAACCTACGGAGGTAAATCCCGAACATCATTTTGTGCACTTCAATAAGATCATACAACAACTTCTCTCTCTCTCTCTCTCTCTCTCTCTCTCTCTCTCTCTCTCTCTCTGTGTGACTAATAAGGCGCACAAAAGCACCGCAAAGACAAAACGATAAAAAGCCAGAAACTGGGTTTACTAAAGTCGATTTACGCACCATTTGCAGGCCTCTATCGCTACAGACTGGGTGACATTGTTAGAATTACCAGTTTCTTCAACGCATGTCCGCAGCTGGCTTACGTGTGCAGAAAGAACGTCTTACTCTCCGTGCACATAGACAAGAACTCAGAGAAAGATTTGCAGATTGCAGTGAATGAGGCCATGAACGAGCTTAAGAGACACGATGCCAAGGCAGAGCTGATAGACTTTACCAGCTTTGCGGATTTGTCCACTGAGCCTGGCCACTATCTTGTATTTTGGGAGTTAAGTAAACGAATTGGTGGTAACGCGATTAGTGGAGATGGTCTGTCTCATGCTGACGAGCACGAAGGTGTTCGCTTCGACGAGTCTATATTGCAGAAGTGTGCAACAGCCATGGATGCTGCGTTTGTGGAGCCTGGTTATGTGGGCTCAAGAAAGGTGAAGACAATCGGGGCATTGGAGCTGTGTCTTGTGGAGAGAGGAACCTTCCGTTCACTGCTGAACCGCTACCTTCAGCGTGGTATTGGTGCAATTGCTCAGTACAAAACCCCACGTTGTGTGACGTCGGAGGCAATGCGTGACATTCTCATTAGACAAGTAGTTTGCTCCGTCAGAAGCACAGCATACACCGCGTAACTGATGCTCATCATCGTCTCTGAATAACAACAAATATTCGAGGCGTAGAGCAGAACATGGTGCCTTGCGGCTGCTGCTTTTCTTTAGCATTCACTCTCTGGAAGATTGACAGAAGCTGTTCGCTCCTTCGTCGGCTCTAAGCTTCCTATTGAGACCGTCAGATCAGTGGCCCTCCGCTACTGCGCTCATCAGAAGCACAAGTTACATGGATAACTTCTAAACTCTGAGCAGTTTTTGCAAGCCCGCTCCCCCCTCGCATCCACTGCTATGAGTTGTCTATATGTAACATCTTTCCCGCTATCTCGTTGTATCTGAATGAGAGCAGGAGTCTCTTTACATCATGGATTCAGTTATTTAATCTTTTAACGTCAAACCCCTCGGAATGGGACACCTCATAATCCGACAAACCACAATATCATCGGAAGATGTCGGCCTTTTATCCCCAAAGTCCGACTTTTTTTTTATTAAGCGACTTCTTTTTTTGAGGATAACAGTAAATTTATTAAAAAAAATATTAGATTTGACTCACAATGCACGAAAAGAGGTTTCCTGTATGCATTTCATATACAATCAAATATCATACAAGCTTTTATACGTTTCTGTATATAAGCTCATGCTCTTACACTCTATCATGCTCTCAGACTTGACTCTAATGCGGGTATAATAAGTCACTTTCTCTCATCCAACTATAGATGACTTGACTCTAATGCGGGTATAATAAGTCACTTTCTCTCATCCAACTATAGATTAATGAGGAGTACTCTTTGGCATTAGAAAACAACATCTTGTTTCTCTTTGCAACCAGAACCACAACGGGTGGCTGGTTCTCAACTTTATTCATAGAAGGATATCCATTTTGTAACACTATTCTCCAAGAAGTAATTCCCTGTAATTGAAAGAATTGAGAAGAATCTTTTTGCAAGTATATGATTGATATGAGTGAGAACTTTCTCAAAGGGATTTGAAAATGGAGTGTGTGCTACTCTCCTCTCATCCGATATATCCTCTTGCTCCAAGATTAGAAAGCTTATGGAGTTCTCTAGTGTGACATGTGGCCATCATGCACACTCTCTACTTTCTAAGGTGGAACCTTAGGATAAACCCCGAGCTAGGAGCCTTAGCAACTCATGCTCTTGTTCCAACACACATTGATGTATGATCTAGCTTACATCTATTTCGAACATTAGTGTGAGAACTTTCTCAAAGGGATTTGAAAATGGCATGTGTGAGATTCTCCTCCCATCCTATTTATCCTCTTGTTCCAAGATTATAAAGCTTCTACATTTCTCCAGTGTGACATCTGGCGGCCATCACTCACTGTACTTTCTAAGGTGGAACCTTAGGAAAACCCCCGAGCTAGGAACCTTAGCAGCTCATGCTCATGTTCATGTATGATCTGGCTTGGATCTATGTCTAACATTCTCTCCCCATTCTAAAGATCATTGTCCTCAATGGTCCAAGAGGAGACTCAGAGTGGACACCCTTCCAAGAATACCAAATACTCTAGAGCGAACTAGTTCTTCATGCAATTCTCCAATTTAGTATCTCTTCTGGAATATCTAGTGTCACCTCTTTCTAATGATGAGAATTTCTGAGGATTCTAGCCTTAACCTTAGCAAACCTTGCTAATTTTTGGCCATTGCTTGAAATTCTATAAACTATGTGGATCGTCCACCTAAGACACATGTAAACACTACAATGAATACGCGCGTATAGCGACAGTTAAGGCGACAGAATTTCGTTGCTATAAAATTGCAACATGCATCCTAATTAGCGTCACACGCAGACCGTCGATTAAACGCCGAAGCAAACAATAGTTTTTGTGACTTGTGGCGCGACGGGGCTGCGACGCTCCCATACAGCATCTCTAACATGACGCTTTTAGATAGCGACGCTTTCTTACATTGCATAGGCGACGATTTTTGGCATCGCATAAGCGATGCTAAAAACATGTTGCTTATGCGACGACGGGTAGCCTCGCTTACATGACGGTCTGTTGACGGACAAAAATTAAAACGTTGGAGGCTGTTTGATTGGCATTTTCACGCATCGGATTGAAGAGCTCTCCAAGGTTCGCAATTGCGCTACGCTTACGAACAGAAGGCAAGTATATGCAGAATTGTTGTTTTGCCTAAGCTCTCTTTTATTGTCTCCCTCTATCTCCGTTTCTCTCTTTCTACATCTTTCTCTCTTTGAATTCTCTCTCTCTCTCTCTCTCTCTTTATTGCAGGTTATTCAAGAAGCTAACTAAGCAAAAAGTATGGCTAACTATTGTAAGTACAATTTCTATTCTTTGTATATCATTTGAATTGTGTTATTTTCATTAGATATCATACTCACACTTATTGATATGCACTTATACACTTATACATGATGAAGATGCACTTTCACACATATACACATATACACATGCACATACACACACATATATACACACAGATACATGTGCACATACACTTAGACATACACAAATATACACATGCATATGCACAAACATTTCTACAAACACATAAAAAGACTTACATGCATGCATTATTGCATATATATATATATATATATATATATATATATATATATACACACACACACACACATTAACATATATGCAAATACATGTATATTCACATCCACATGCATGCACATTCACATGCATGCACATGGATGCAAATGGAAATGCATCCACATACACATGCATGTTTCATACATATACACATGCATATACATACATTATACACATATATACACATATATATGCACATACGTACACACACATATACACATGCACACACACATGCACATACCTACATATACACATATACATGCACATACACACATATACACATAGAGTTACACATATACATGCACATACATATACACACATATACACATGCACATGCACATACTCATACACACATATACACTTACACATGCACATGCACATACTCATACACACATATACACTTACACATGCACATGCACATACATACATATACACACACATACACATGCACATACATACATATACACACACATACATATACACTTAGGTACACACATATGAATGAATTATATAATTAAAGTATTAAAACACATATACACATGCACACACACATGCACATACCTACATATACACATATACATGCACATACACACATATACACATAGAGTTATACATATACATGCATATACATATACACACACATACACATGCACATGCACATACTCATACACACATATACACTTATACATGCACATGTACATACATACATATACACACACATACACATGCACATACATACATATACACACACATACATATACACTTAGGTACACACATATGAATGAATTATATAATTAAAGTATTAAAACACATATACACATGCACACACACATGCACATACCTACATATACACATATACATGCACATACACACATATACACATAGAGTTATACATATACGTGCATATACATATACACACACATACACATGCACATGCACATACACATACAAACATATACACTTATACATGCACATGCACATACATATATATACACACACATACACATGCACATACATACATATACACACACATACATATACACTTAGGTACACACATATGAATGAATTATATAAGTAAAGTATTAAAACACATATACACATGCACACACACATGCACATACCTACATATACACATATACATGCACATACACACATATACACATAGAGTTACACATATACATGCACATACATATACACAGACATACACATGCACATGCACATACATACATATACACACACATACACATGCACATACATACATATACACTACATACTTATGTTTTGAATGAATTATATAATTAAAGTATTAAAACACATGCTTAATATAAACAATAATAACAGTCAATAGAACAAAACTCTTCATTACTTAATACCATACACACAATTCAAAACATAACTGAAATGAAAAATATATAGATAAAACTATATATATATATATATATATATATATATATATATATATATATATATATATATATATATATATATATATATATATATATATATATATATATATATATATATATATATATATATATAGTTTTATCTATATATATATATATATATATATCAATGTAAATACATATAATCCAATGTCATAATCAACTAAAATCCTAATAATCATCATCATGATCAGCATCATCATCAGCAATATCATGATCATCCTCATCTTCCTCATCCTCATCGTCATGATCACCCTGTGACGATCGAGATCGTCCCTCCTGTGTCTGTCTCTCCACCTCATCCATATTTGTCTCTCCATAAAACTCCTGTATTACATATAACAAACATAAATAAATAAAACAATTAAGCCATTCATAAAAATAAAATAACTATATAAAATTTAAAAATACTCACAAAGGCATCAGGATGATCTTGCATATACTCGCTCAAACGCCGATATCCAAAATGTGTAGCATACTCGATCTCATGTTTTGTAGGATATCGGTAATCCTTCTGCTGCAATGAAACAAATAAAAAACATTAGTTTCTTGCATTTTAACTAAAATAAAATACTCACAATAACACATATACTTACAAATGTAGCTACAAAACCATTATGGCCCATTTGGCCTAGGTGCGATGTGTGGCCCGACTCCACTCTCTTCTTTGCAGCAGCCTGTTTATTCAAGAAAAAAAATACATAAAGTAAATTTAAAAAATTACTAAAATATATAAAAATTATAAATATAAACTATTAATTTGTGTACCTTCTGCTGAGGGAAATGACTCTTGAAGACGTAGCTGTCTACAAAAAAACTGCCACGACTCAAGTGGTATGTTAGATCGCCTCTTATTTTTTCGACCATACAATATCTCCTGTTAATTTAATCTCAAACAGAAAAAAAATCAAAATACATACACATATATACACACACATACACATACCCACATACACATATACATGCAAACATATACGCATACATATATGCGTACATATACACCTATACATACATATAACATAAACACACATATACATATCCACATATATACGTACACACACATGCATGCATATACACTCATTCATACAAAATACATGCATTTATCCCACAATAATGTGTAGTTGTGTATATCTCAGATGAGCAAAGAGAGTTAATGATAGGTTGTGAATGAAAGGTAATTTTATTAAAATAATATTTTATTTTTTTCATATATGTATGTTAGTTTCTATTTACTAATTGAATTTATTTTGGAGGCTCGAATGTTCACTAATATGTGGGCTTTTGGACAGCATATTAGAATCAAAGCCATTGATTCTTTACGTAAAACAGAGGATTCTAGTATTGTTACTTCTTTCAAGCAACTATCACGTGCTAGCTCAAAAGACACGAACCTTATAGATAGCGAACTTGGTTACGTAGGAACTATTGTTGGTATCTATGAAGTTTCATTTTGTACATTCAAACAGGTAGAAAAAAGTTTATATGTTTTTTTATAGAGTTAGTTATGTTTTTAAGCACCTAATAATGGATTTCTGTTGTTATATATTTTGATAGGTCATTTTGAAGGTTGAGTGGTTTCGAGCGGAGTATAAAGGTAGTAATTCCACATTAAGAAAGGAATTATCTGGGTTTTGGGCAATTGATTCTTCCAAGGTAATGTGATCTACTAAAGAACCATATATTCTTCCTAGGCATATTGAACAAGCATTTTTTTATAAATACCCAGATGCTCATCCTTGGTGGCAAGTCATTCATGTGCAACCTAGAGGTAGGTCATTGTTTGAATAGTTTATTGTTAGAGAGATCAAAGAAAGTCCTCTTGATGATTCAGCATCAGATACTGATACATCAACATCTGAAATAGAAATTAGAATCATTATACGTGATAATCATACTAAACTTTTTGATGAAGAGGATAATTCTCTACATGCTGCTTCTACTGATGAGGAAGAGGAATTACCAGAAATAGATATTAATCCATCAATAGATTATGTGATTCATGAGAACATAGATTTAACAATAGAAGAAATAAATGAAATCAATAAGGATAATGAAGATGAGACTATATTGATGTCTTACCAAAATGATGGCAATAATGAAAACATATGAGCAGATTAGATAGTAAATTCTACTCTAGTTATCGATCAATAACTTGAAGCTTTTGAATGGATATCAGATAATAGATTTTTCTATTAACTTGAATAATGATGAATCCTACTAGAGAGATGAAATCATGTTCTTCTAAGTTAGAACATGAAGCTCGGGGGTATGCCTAATTATTTTATATATAGCTTTATCTTCGAGGAGAAAAAATTTATCATGTATGTATGCATATGTGTGTGTATTCATGTGTATTATATGTATACATATGTTAGTATGCATATATATGTTTTTCATGTATATGTATGTGTTTGCATGTGTGTGATATATGTATAGATGTGTTAAATATGCATATGTGTATATATGCATATGCATTTATGTAAAATATTCATGTGTTCATGTAATATATGCAAGTGTTTATAATTGTGTACATGTATATATGTATATGTGTCTATGTGTAAATATGTACATGTAAATATGTATGCATGTATATATATGTTTATGTGTGCATGTAGGCATGTATATGTGATGTGAACATGTATATATGTATATATGCCTATGTGTAAATGTGTACATGTAAATATGTTAGTATGTATATATATATTTATGTGTGCATTTAGGCATGTATGTGTGATGCATAATATATCTACTCCATTTTATATTTATGTATCCTATCTACATGATGTGTATATATCTTTATATATATTATGATCCTGGTTGATAGCTATATTTATGAATTCCAGCAAAATTTCTTCTTACTAACTTGTGTCCTTGTCAATCATGTTTACTATTCCAATTTCTTGAAATATCTTGCCTGCAAACCTTTCCTTTCCATTTATCTTTTCCAATCTGTATTGGAAGTGGACTTGACTTGTTTGCTTTAGAGAGGTAAAATCATTTTTCTCTCCTTCAGTAGATTCATAAGTGACGTCTCTAATCTTCTGAATCTACTATAATTACTTATAAAGTTGGTGTGTGTACCCTTTCTATGTAAACTTTCAACAGACTTGGTATTCTTTACTCTTTCTATACTTAAACATATAACTTTGGTCCACTCAACCACTTTATTCTCTTTGACCTACTTGGTCACTTTTTTTATGATTTCCTATCGATAGAAACATCAAACTTGTTTCCCATTTGGAACTAAGTTTCTTGCTTGTAGACCTTGCATTGTTGTAAAGTCACTCCCTTTTGGAGAAACATTGCCTTATCTAGTAAATGCAAACCTTTGTTGACATATTTAGGTAGTGATGTGTGAACAGACTAGGACCGTCGGGGCACTTTTTTCCCTCTTTAGGAGGTTTTTTTCCCCCGACTTGTATATAAGCCTATTGCCCTACTGGGCTACTTATCTTTTTACATTCTCTAGTAATACATTCAGTATTGTGTGTTGTGCTCCAAACTTCTTCTTCTTCCTTGTGCTATTCGCGTGCTTCCGCAGACGTCTATCTCAAACAACTGGTATCAGAGCATGTTATTGATTCATCTAGGGCGCCACTTGTGTAGGCTATTTTGTCTTTTTGTGCCAAAGGTATATACCAGTTTCCATTCTTTAGTATAAGCATCTCGAAGTCTGCTACAGGTCTAGCGGAATTCATTTGGGCCGTATTGTTCAACTTTTTGAGATACAATCAATTTTTTGCATCAAGGTTTTTTAGTCACCGGTGATGTATTCCGTATGTTGGCTGTTGAGGATAAGTTGGATGGTACCAACTACCCGTTATGGGCTTATATGATGTGACATGTATTGATTGCAAAAGGATTGTGGAACATTGTGCAAGGTGTTGAGAAACGTCCTATCACACCTTCAACTGTTACAACAGCAGGTATTGAAGCTGATGCAGAAGGTGTCGAAGATGATGATATTCTGCATATTCCTGTTCGTGCTACGGTTTTTGTTGCA
Source organism: Ceratopteris richardii (assembly GCA_020310875.1). NCBI lineage: Eukaryota > Viridiplantae > Streptophyta > Polypodiopsida > Polypodiales > Pteridaceae > Ceratopteris > Ceratopteris richardii. The sequence goes on along the minus strand of CM035433.1, from coordinate 62,832,500 downwards.
CCTACTGTAGACCAGATTCATTGGGATGACAGAGATGCCCAGACACATGCATTGATAGCTTTGTCTGTCAAACGTGCCATTATTCCTCACATTCACTCTTGCAAAATAGCTAAGGATGCTTGGATACACTTACCACATTGTACCAAGCTAGGAATGAGGCTCATGTTGCTTACCTCTGAAAACAGTTGGAGAGTGAGCACATGAATGAAGGTGATTCTATGGAAAGTTTTCTAACAAAGATCAAAGACTTGAAGGAACAATTGATTTCTGCTGATGAGGTTATACTAGATAGCTCACTTGTGCAGACTGTTCTGAATGGTCTTCTTGATTCATATCAGAGTTTTGCTTCTACTCTTCGGTTGATGATGAAAGGCAATCCAAATGCCTTGTCTTTTGAGGAGTTAGTCTCTGTTTTGTTGCAGGAGGATCAATCCAGGCAGAACAGGTCCATCATGCGTATTGTAGATCAAGTTTTCCTTGCTAGTCAGAAGGGCAAAGGAAAATGGAGCTCTTCAACTAGTAAGCAGAAATCTGCAAATGTTGCACATTTGAAGAAGGAAGATAAAGATGAGAAGAAATTAGAAAAGCAAAAATTGTTTTGCAAGTACTGTAAAGGGAATGATCATATCATAAAGAACTGTCCAAAACTGGATGCTAAAGAGGCAAAGAAGAAAGGGGCTCGAATGGTTGTTGTAGAGGCCTCTACACCAAAAATAGCGTCTGCTAATCTTGTACAGGAAGAAGAATGGGCGTTTACTATTGTTTGCACTTTTGACCCATCTTCTCATGAGCAGTGCATGTCTGTAGTAGACTCAAATGTTTGGTACTTTGACAGTGGGGCGACCAAACATATTACCTCGTAGCACAGTTTCTTCTCTTCACTCGAGCCTGCCCCTACAGGGAATACTGTTACATGCCCCTATAGTGGTAAGATCATTTTGACTTCTGCTGATGGTAGTTTTTTCACTTTGTTAGATGCTTTTTTTGTGGCAGGGATCAAGAAAAATTGGTTATCAGTTTCTGCATTAGCCAAGATTGGCTTGGTTGTGAAATTTGTTGATGACAAGTGTACATTACATGATCTATCAAATGGCGACGTGATTATTGCTTCTGCATTTTATGTCATGGGTTGTATAAGCTCATAGACTATGAAAGATATGTAAATCATGTGGCATGTGCAGTACATGATTCTTAGGCTATGTTAGATGCAAAGGTTTGGCATGCACGCTTTGGTCATCTGAATTTTGCAAGTTTGCTACGCCTGTAGAAATCTGAAATGGTGTCATCTTTGCCCAAACTTGAGGCACCCGGAAAACATGTTTGTGAAGGCTGTATTTTGGGCAAAATGTAGCGTTCTTCTATTCCAAAAGATGGTTCAGTTCGGGCTACTCAAAAATTGCAGCTTGTACATAGTGATGCATGTGGTCCTATGCAGACACCTTCTTTTGGAAATTATCTTTACTTCATGACTTTCATCGATGGTTTTTCTAGGCATGCATGGGTATATCCATTGAAGGCAAAGTTCGAAGTGTTCATGTGCTTCAAACAATTTTTGGTTTTGGCTGAAAATTTGTCAGCATGTAAAATGGGCACCCTCCGTTCTGATCGAGGGGGGGAATATATGTCTTCTGATTTTAATGCATTTCTGGCTAAACATGGGATAAAACACTAGTGTATAGTTCCGTATACACCTCAACAGAATGGAGTTGCTGAACGAAAGAATAGGCCACTCATGGAGATGGCGAGCTTTATGGTCAAGAGTCAGGCTTTACCACATAGTTTCTAGCTTGAGGCTGTCATGTGTGCAACATATGTACTTAACAGGTGTCCCACTAAAGCACTGCAGTCTATCAGTCCACATGAGGCTTGGCATGATCGCAAGCCATCTGTTGCTCATCTGTGTGTTTTTGGTTGTTTGGCATATGCATTAGTGCCTGAACAACAGCGCATAAAATTGGATGATAAAGCAGTAAAATGTATCTTTGTTGGGTACAGTTCAGAAAGTAAAGGCTATTGTCTGTATCATCCACAGACTAAACGCATTCTGGTTAGTCGTGATGTTGTTTTTGTGGAAGATGCTATTCAGCCATTGCTTTCATGTACTAAGGAGACATCTAATAGCTCCAAAGACATGTATAATACTTTGATATATCCCTCGAGTGTCGAATCTCATGACCAATTAGGTGTCGAGTGTCGTATGATCGAGTGTCACGACATCTACCAAGTGTCGTGTGTCATGACTGATCAGGTGTTGGGTGTCGTTGACATCAAATGTCGACATCTGACAAATGTTGAATGTCATGAGCTCCAAGTGTCGTGATATCTGCAATATCCAAGTGTCGTGATATGCTGGTGTAGCGTGGCCAAGTTTCGCGATATTTCCCAAGTGTCGAGTGTTGTGCTAAGGGCCAAGTGTCATGACATCCACCAAATATCGTGTATCATTTGCTTCCAAGTATCGTCGAGATCTACTAAGTGTCGTGTGTCGTCTGTTTTGAAGCAATCCCAGAGAGGTCCTATTTCCCTGTTTTAAACCCCCAGAACCCTAAATTGGCATAACTTTCTCATATGAAATCCATTTGTAGTGATTATTAGATATAGTATTTTGAAGTTGACCCTCAGGTGGACTAGGAAACCAAGGAGTTCCAAAGGATTTTGAGCAATACAAGGGGAAATTTTGGACTTGTAGACAAAGCTTATGAACCTAAGATCTGGGAGGCACTTAGCCAAGGATAGGCATAGCATTAGATCATCTGAGGCTTGTGTCAACCATACAACTAAGTCTTGGGCACAACAACTAAGTGGTTATCCCTACGTGCCAAGTTCCGACACAAGTGACTCAGAAATGTCATTCAACATGGAGAGACCCACACATAGCTCAGGTACTTCCTATTTATAGACACCAGAAGTTCCTTATAAAACACAATTGGAGTATATCAGGACCAACCAACTAGGTGCACACATCTATGAGGATGGCCTAAGACGATTAATGGTCCAACTCAAAAATCCAGATCAACCCTTTGGACTTGAATACCTAGTGGTCAAGTTCGAAGAGGGATCATACGTTGACAAGGAAGGAACCATGTATGTGGTTACCAACTTACCTGATAGGATAGATGAGCTAGGAAACATCATTCTCGAGAATGAGCTAGGAGATATGGACCAAGGGAACCTAGCAGGAGAACCCAAGACTCCTAGAGGTAAGTCAGTCTTCACTAGAGTAATCACTCCAGATTGGATCCTCAAGATAATAAGAGCATAGAGCTATTCTTGAATAGAGAAACAGAGGAAGCCTTTTGGAGATTCAAGATAGATCGACCGAGCCCAGTAGTCACCATCTATGAATTCAAGGATCCGAACGCACCAGGGAAAGTTTTCTATCTAGATCACACATCTGAGAAAATTTTCTTGGTAACAGAGCACGATAGGCATGCATACACTTGGCAGGGTGAATCAATTTTCCCTCCATTAAGATCTAGCATTTCCCATGGTATCCAAGGAGCAGGATCATCCAAGGCTCATGAAACCCAGAGGGAAAGAACTAGAGAGAGACCGGAGGTAAGCTTTGCACACACTCTGGATAGAGATAGATCAGGACATGAAGGTGAAAGTCCTAAAAGGGAGAGACATAGAGTACATAGGCATCAAAGAGATGAACATGATTTTCCATTTCCTACACCTCGAGAACACTCAAGAACCCTTATGACCATGTGGCTGAGTTCAAACAAGTGTTAAGAGACTACTTTGATGGTTTAGGAGACCCTTATGACCATGTGGTTGAGTTCAAACAAGTGTTAAGAGTTGAACAAGTTGAGGACTTGTTCACCCAATTCGAGGCATTTGGTTTGACTCTTAAGGGTACTACCTTAGCTTGGTTCCAACCCTTGAGCAGTTGCAACTATCAGAACATAGGTCAACTGCTAGAAGAATTCATTGTAGAATTTTCCAAGAGTGGCATCAGGCATAACACATCATCCTTGATCCACAGCTTCAAGCAAACACCCCAAGAAACAGTGCGACTTGCAGGAAGACGGTTCAGACAGTACCTAGAAAGATGCCCTGTGCTAGAATTACCCACAATGGCCAAACAAGTGGCCTTGTTTTTAGATGGCTTACTGAGCACAAAGTTAAGGTCATATGTGTACTTGAAAGAGCCTAGATCCATAGAAGAGTGTGTGCGGATGTGCATAGACATAGAAGACAACTTGGGTGAGGAGCTAGAATTTTCCAAACTCTATAAGGACTCGGATAGTTCTACTTGTCATACCTCTAGGGCCTCCAATGACATAGATGAGATAGCTGAGCAGGTTGGTAAGAAGCTAGGAGTTCAAAATAGGCAAACACCAAGGGTCACCTCATTGAGGTGATGTTAGAATTGTGGAGGAGACCACATGGCTAATGTTTTCCCAATGATGGCTCAGCCCCAAGGAAACCCTAATGCTCTCTATTGCACCATTGAGAGGACGTACACAAATCATATGGCTCAAGATTTTCCATACAATAGGCAGGCTGTCAGGAAAAATTGTCAGCAACCTTACCAGTAGGGTAGGTATCAGAATCAATACCAACAACCATATTATAGGCCACAACAACAATATCAACATCAATACCAGCAGCAATATCAGGCACCAAATAGGCCACAACCAGTCCTAGGAAACCAACCACCAGCTCTTGCCAATGTGATTCCAGTCAAGTATGCAATGGCAGAGGAAAACCTTAATAGAACATTAGTACCAATAACTCGACTAGTCTCAGAAAATGACTCTCATGCTCATAATTGAGACTATCACCATGAAGGTAGTCCACATGGTTATTACAGAGAGTCTCCTGAGCATAGTGAGATCTATTCGTATCAATATGAGGCACCACCTATGGAACAAAATTGGGAGCTTGAATACTCCAATGTCATGTATACAACTCCCAACCCCAGGCCCCAATTGAGATAGGTAAGACCACAAGCCCCTAGAGGACCATGTTTTAAATGTCAGGGTGACCATTTCATTCGTGAATGTCCCCACTCACTCACTCCCAGAAAAGGAAAAAATATCACAATACAAGGCTTTTGTCTTGAGTGCGCAAGGAACATCTTCCAAGAGAGTGTCCTAGGAATCCCTCTAGTGCACCCAAGGTTACACCCATCAATGTGGTAGGCGTAGTTGAGGATTCAAGTTCGAGTAGCAGTAATGTGGCTCCTGTACAGGCAATTACTAGGGCACAATCATTAAAACAAGATAAACCAATGGAACAATCACAACCAAGTGAATCAGGAGAGCCTAGTGAGAGGAAAACAAGAACTTGGAAGGATACCAGAGAGAAGGCCAATCGTAAGTGGAATAAAAAGTTATCTGAACTAGAGGAAATCCTGAACGATGCAAAAACAAAAATAGAAGACATTGCATCTCAAAGCTCCTCGCATGCCGAAGCTCCATCCACACCAACTCATCCCACCCGACCACCCATTGTAAATAGACCAGGGATCATATGAGAGCAAATTTGTCGATCTACTCCCTTCAAATCTCTTAGTGCCAGGCAAACACATCCCTATGTTCCCTTAATAGAGCTACAAGCTCTACCTCTTCTTTTGCACTTAGGTCATCTCCTATATACGTACATCTCTCTTCATTTCCTTCAATGGTTACTACGATTTTTTTGGTTTTTTCTTTGTTATCATATGCTTCTCCTATGATGGCCTCTCTCTTAGGCATTCGTCCCAAAATTTTTCGGTCTTCAACTTCATATTTCTTGAAATTTTCTGGTACCTCGAACAATGATTCCTCCTCTTCTTGTTTCACTACTTTTCTTTTCTTTTTCTTTTGACCTCCTTCACTACCATCCTTTGAATTTACAGTTTTAATGCTTGTGAGAGGTTCTTCTTCTTTTTGGTTGAACACTCCTACATCCTTTAAATAGTGCTTTTCTGAGTTAAAGCAACTATCCATCAGAATGGACTCTAGATCATCCTCGTTTTCTTCTTCTTCTATGACATCACTAGGGTCACATTCTTCCAACAAGGGTTGACACATGAACATAGAGATATCATAACCCTCCTCATCACAGTGAGGCATCCATTGTTCCTCATTAACAGCAATGTCCATGGTGGCTAGAATTTCTACCCAGCCGTGAGGCTCAAATTCCTCATCTGGAAATATCATCGGTTTATAGGCTGGGCCTTTAACTGGTCTATCTCATGGAGAAATTCCTTCTTCTCTCGCTTTTAGGCGCTTTTCCTCTTCCTCTGCAACCTTGCACATCCACAAGTGTATATCTTCGTGCAACCATGATGGATCAGGTGAACTTCCAGAATGCACCAAGATAGAATCTTCTTTCTCTTTGTGGATAGGATTCCACTCTAGGGGTGGTACATCTCTGAAGGTGTAATCCTTCAAATTGACCTTGGTGGTGACCCCTAAGTGTTTTAAGTACAAGGAGTTAGTTCCCCAATCCTGTACTATTTGCAATTGTCGTAGGAAGGGTCGTCCTAGGATCATCTCATAAACATTATTTTTCTCAAAGTCACATATACCAAATGTATGTTCAATGAAGACAGAGTGGTTCCAAGAAACACTGATGTCATGAAGAACACTAAGGTTCAATGTCATCTCACTGTAGAAGAGATGCTCAAAGCAAAACTTGAGCTATGGAATCATGTGAAGGATCATGTTCCAAAACTTGATTCCAATATGCCAAAAGCAGGCTCTAAGCAAAAAGTTCTAGAGATACCTCTCAATAAAAAAGGAGACATGAGTGAAGGTGAAGAAGGTAATACTTATCTTTCGATCACCGACTAGGGTTACACAACCAAAGCAATCATAGATTCAGGTTATGGTGTTGCTATTGCGACCACCTCCTTGTGGAAGCGATGGGGCAAACCCACATTAAGACCAACTAGAATGAAGCTTCAAATGACCGACGGTCATTTTGAAAGACCTCTAGGATTGATCAAAGGGATAACTCTAACCACTTGTGGTGTAGAGTTTCCAATATTGTGGGAGCTCTGATCTGAAGAGATTCAGATTCCCATGGGCCTATGAATTGAGGCAACTCTTGTAAAGAATTAGATTCAAAATCTAATCTTTCATCTTCTTGTTGCTCTGCTTGTTCTCCATAAATGGACAGAATGTCTTGGGGAAATTGATCGTGAAGGTCATCAATCTCAGGAATAGGAGGGGGAATACCCTTCTCCTTGGCCCATTTTTCTTCTTGTATTTCCCACAAGAACTCTTGAGAGTACTGTTGAATTGAAAGAGGTGCTCCCTCATGCACAAAATCAGGAATATAAGCTTTCGTTGGTGGTGAGCTTTCTCCTTCAACTATTGGTTGAGCCTCTGTAGGTAAAGAAACCTGTGGTTTGTTTACCAATTGCTCTAATCTATCTAGTAAGCCTTGTAAATGCAAATCCGGTTGGACAGAGTTTGTCTGATTGAGCTTTTGACTAGTCTCGAGCATGGCTTGAGCTACTTCTACCATTTTCATGCACATTTTTGTCTGTTCAATCTCTAAATCTCCTCTAGGGTAACTCTTGTCCAGGCTTGCAGTTGTTGGCCCTTCTTGAAGACGAGCTTGGTAGGCCTTGAACATCATGTCCAAGCCTTCCGGGTTGGATCTAGGATATTACTGTAGGTTTATTCACATGTATGCAATCATAGCCAAACCTCTTTACGATCTCTTGATAAATTTTGAGTGGACTGATGAATGCGAGAATTCCTTCAATGAGCTAAAGAGACGCTTGTGCACATCACCAATACTAACCACTCCTTATTGGAATAAGCCGTTCCATGTCCATGTGGATGCATCCAATTATGCGATAGGATATGCGTTATCTCAACCAACATGTGAAGGAAATTTAGATTTTCCTATAGCATATGCTAGCAGGCAATTGAACGCTGCTGAACGAAACTATACCACAACTGAAAGAGAAGGTTTAGGCATGGTATATGCTGTGAAAAAGTTTAGACATTATCTATTAGCCAACAAGTTCAAATTTTTCACTAATAATCAAGCTTTATTATATTTGGTCAATAAAACTTGCAATACGGGACGCTTAGTAAGATGGTTCCTCTTACTAATGGAATACGACTTTGAAGTGGTTGTTAGGAAAGGTAGGACCCATCTCAGACAGATTACCTTTCTCGCATCACTTCAGAGTCACCACAAGGAGTGTCTAATGAATTGCCTGATGCTTATTTGTTCAATTTAGAAGTTCCTCCTAAATGGGCAAATAAGTTAGTACCTATCCGAACCTTTGGACATGCAAATAAGAATGTAAAAACAAACAAAGATGAAATTGTAAAATCACCAAAATATCAAATATTGCCAGGAAGCATGTACAAACAAGATACAGAGGGAGTATTAGCTTGTTGTGTCGAGGACGATGAACATACTAGTTGGTTGCAACAAGCCCATGAAGGATTGCTAGGAAATCACTATTCTAAACAACGAACATTGTAGAATCTAAAATGTTTAGGAGTGTATTGGCCTAGCCAAGACAAAGAAATTCATGAGTGGATTAAGAATTGTCCAATGTGCAAGGAGAGACCCCCAGTGGAGCATGCCACCCTTTATCATGTATCGTTAATTCCAGACTGGAGTGCTCCATTGGTAGAATTCATGAGATCGGGAATATTACCCAATGAGGCTAGTCTAGCAAGAAAACGGAGCATGGAGCAAGAGGCTCAAGACTATGCCTTAATAGGAGACAACCTATATCGAAGAGGCAAGGATGGTTACCTAAGATTGTGCGTCCATGAATCAGACTATTTGAAAGTCTTAGAAACAGCACACAGTGGTGTAGCAGGTGGACACTTTGGGCCTGACAGAGTAATCCAGACCATTCTATTCTCAGGACTTTGGTGGCCCACTCTTCATATGGATGCAAATACTTATGTGAAGAAATGTGACACATGCGGCCAACATGCACAATATCCAATTAGAAAAGACGAGATGCCTTTGAGGCCAATGATGGGAGGACATGCATTCTCAAAGTGGGGTATAGACTTCGTTGGTCCTATTAGTCCTCCAGCTAGAAACTCCCATGTTGAATACATCATTGTAGCACTAGATTACCTTAAAAAGTGGGTAGAGGTAAAAGCCACAACAAAAAATGATGCTCAACCGACGGCTAAGTTCTTATTCGAGAATGTGTTCACCAGATATGGGTTACCAATAGAGTTAGTAAGTGATAGAGGTACACGCTTCTTGAATGAAGTCATTGAGAATCTTCTCCAAGAATTCTTGGTGATACATAAGAAATCCGCCCTCTATCATCCCCAAGCTAATGGACAAGCCGAGATCACAAATAAGATCCTATCTAACGTACTGACAAAATTGGTAAATAATAAATGCTCTGATTGGGACAAACAACTTCATCATGTTGTTTGGGCTTATCGAGTTGCCTACAAAATAGTACTCAATGCCACACCATTTCAGATGGTCTACGGACAAAATGTTGTGCTACTGTTGGACTTTGTAATCCCAGCCTTAAAAGTAGCACAAGAGCATGAGTGGAATGGACATGAATTGTCCTCTAGGATCTTTGATCTGGAACGCTTAGGTGAGACGAGGCTACAAGCAGCAACATGCATCTATGCTGCAAAGAAAAGACAAAAGGCATACTTTGATGCACACATCAAAGATAAAGGATTGAAAGAAGGAGATCTAATGCTGGTTTATACACTAAAGCAACATGCTCGTAAATTGGAAAAAAGAGGATATGGACCCATGATCATTAATCGAATTTCCACTAGCAGTGCAGTTCAATTGGACACTTTAGAAGGTGATATCTTGTCGAACTATATCAGTGGTTGTCGAGTCAAGTTATATCAAGAACCTCTTATATAGGATATGCTAATGACACTCAACACTGCTAAAAAGCGAAAAGAAGAGGAGTTAATGGTTAGAGAAGAATCTCAGGCAGAGGCTAGAGAGTGCATACGGTGAAATAAGTTAAGGCGACTAGGCCTAGATGTCAACACAAAAGCCCCAAAATATCACATGGTCCTGTGCCAAAAATCGGACATAACTACTTCTCGAATAATTGACCGATGCCCCTTTGTGACTCTAGAGGTCGAGCAAGGAAAGAGTGTAAGGACTATGAGAGCATTGGTTGATTCGGGTGCAGCAACTAGTGCAGTTAGACTTTCATACTGCCAAGACATGCAATTGGACATCAAGCCCATAGAAGCCTATGTCATAGGATTGGGAGGTGTGGAAACCCCTTTTTTGGGCGAGGTGGAACTTCCCATCTACCTTTAAGATGTTCCAATGAAAGTCAAAATGCTAGTGTGTCACGATGAGGACCTCACAGAGCCACTTGTTTTGGGTCAAGATTGGATTTATGACCATAGAGTCAACTTGAACCTAAGAAGTCAACTTCTTCAAGTTTGGGTATAGGAACAATACATCACATTAGAATTAGAGAATTGCATGCTCACAAATCCAGATGTCACACATTCTCTTAGTTCTTCTAGGGCTAATCTTAGCAAAAAAGATGCAAGAAGAACTCAAAAGCTTTGTGTTCCAGAAGAAGTCAATCATGGAAGAACTGGCTCAAAGACAAGCGGACTCCCCCTCTCACACAAGGACTAATGCCGCAACCACAACTCAACAACGAGGGCAAGCAAAACAGTACAAGACAATGGCTATATCAAATAGACAAAGAGATTTCAAGAAGAAAGTAGTTCCAAGCATGAAACAGATCTCGGTACGAAAAGGAGAGCAACCACTAGCCTTGCCAACACAATTTCCACTCAGGCAAGCCCACCTTGCAAAGAAACGAAACAAGCAACCAGGACCACCTCAACCAAAAGATCTCCGACAAATTTGGGTGCCTAAGAAATTAGTTGCAGCTCAACAAGGGTGATTACAGATGTGGGTACCCAAGAAGCTCGTACATACACAACAGTCTATGCTCCCCACCATGCAAAATGTCTCAACAAAGAAGTCAAAGAGAGAAAAGGTTAAGAACAGAGCACAAAGACCAAAAGAAGATAAACTCAACCCTTCGGCAAAAGTAAGAAGACAATCATCAAGGATATGGGTTTGGAAGCCTAAGGTACCACTAGCATCCACAACACCAAAGAACGAACCACTCCGGATACAAAATTTAAGCAACCAACCAAAGATGAAGAAGTCAACAAGGACTTGTACGCAGCCCAACACTGTTCTAAAATGGGTCCCTAAACTCAGTTGTCCTTTTGACATCCAATGGATACCTCCAACAAAGGTTGCATCAACATTTGCAAGAACATTGAAAGCCTCGACGTGCAAGGTCATGCACTTCCAAAGTATGCATCAACATAGGGCCACATTACACGGCCATGCATAGACACCATTGAGAAATCCCAGGCACATGAGACACACTTGCACTATGTAAAATATTTTATTGATACTAATCTTCTTTTCTTCTTGTTTAACGCCATCACGCCCACACAAAAAAAAAAGAGAAAAAAAGAAAAGGGAGAGACAAGACTGTGCGCTTGAAGAAGCTCAAGGTCAATGACAAAGCATGGAAGTGCATCAAGGAAGTGGACACATAAGAAGGAGCAAGTAGGGAGCTCCAAGAAGCACCTGTCAAAGTTTTAGAAGAAATCCCTATAAAAATAGTGATTTTTATCACTAAAAACCATTGTAAATACCAATTTTTATTTTTTCAACCCATTTTGTTCAAGCTGAGGAGTCCTCGAGCTTGAGGAGTATTAGAACTATCATCCTACCAATTTTCATAGTTTTTAGACTCCATTTGAGCCTCCAAATAAGCCCTGGAACCTAATTTTTAAGTAGGCCAGACACTAGGTCTGGACATGGCCAAAACCACTCAAAAAACTATAAAAAGGCTTGGAGAGCTCATTTTTGAGGTTAGCTTGTTGTAGGTTTGAGCTTTGTAACAGAGTTCTTTTGGTAATCGAATCATTCCATTGTTCCACTCTTTGCTCTTACCTTGTGCATGTGTGTGTGTATGTGTGTGCATGCTTGTGTGCTTTCACTCATGCACTTGTGCCATCACTTGCTCACGGTCTTCATACTAGTCCTTACATCTCCACGGATTGACATTTATGAGGTGAAGCTCCTCACGTTGGTACTTTCCATTGTGCTAGAGTGACCATTGCCCAGGAGTCAAGCATTGGCAGGCGGTTAAGCGCATCTTTCGCTACTTGAGTGGTACTCGACTACTTCGGTTGTTTTATCCCAAGGGGGGATCACTACTGCTAGATTTGCATGCTTTTTCTGACTCTGATTAGGTTGGTTGCTATGACACTCGTGTGTTCATTAGTGGCTTTTGCTTCATGCTTGGTAGCTCATGTATATCTTGGTTGAGCAAGAAGCAGCCTACTGTGGCCACTTCCAGTTGTGAACCTTAGAGTAAGTATGCTTAAATCATGAAATCTTATGGCATCTTTCAAGATAATTATTTCTTTGTCATCAATCATACCTAGATGTTCTAAAATCATTCTTTTGTCTCTCTTAGGCATAGCTTCTAGTATTCATTTAACTACTTAAACTAAAAGTTCTCTTGGAGGAAATTTTGGTTACTTTGAGGACTCCATCCTCCAACCATTCCCAATCTAAATCAAAATGAGAAAGAGCATTTATCTTAGGCATTTACTTTCTAAAAACAAGCTTAGACTACTCATGGTATTGTTACCACATACTTTATGCTCAATGTAGATCATCTTGATGATAGATAAAATCATTTTTTATAAATCGAAAATGCATCATGCACTTTATATTTCTAGAAATCATACAATCTATGTATGCATGCATCTACGTATGCATCTTCTTCTCTACTTCAATGAATTTACAAGCGTTTTCATTATGTTGCACACATGAGACTTCCAATCTATCATAACATAATTTCTCTTTAGTTCTTGCATGGCATATAATGCCATGTGGCGACAAACTTTTCGATAGCATTTCCCCAAGATAGTGAATCCTGAGAAAAAATAATAACCATGATACAATGATAGGCATCAAATTAGTAGTGGACAAGCCAGTTTCTTAGCTCTAGAACCTACAAACAAAAAAATTTTCCAATATGTATTGTTGGGCACTACATGCCCTCATAATAATTTCTTTTTTCACTTCAATACCTCCGAAAAGATCTTAAAACACACAACAATGACCTATGTGTGATTTTATGAAACAACATAAGCTAGATTAACTTCATGTGCATAAATGAAGTCATACTATAACTAACTTTGATGCACATTTCAATGTGAGATTCATCACATTGGAATAGAAAACAATGCAAAAAGATAAATTATGATGCAAAAAATATCCAAATGAATGTAATTGCGAGTAAAACATGATGAAAAAAATCTAAGAATAAAAGAATTCCCACCCCAAAAGTGCTAAATATGATTCAAAAATCCTAAATAGCATCAATGGACACTCAATTTACTTAAAAAGAGGTTTTGGCTAGTCAATAGCCATCTAAAAGCTTGTGTAGAGATGGCTTGCAATGGTCAAAATATGGCATATAAACAAAAAGAAAGCTCTTGAAGTGTAGAATCTATAGAAATTTGGATTTTTTGATTTGGTGCTTCCATGAAGACGTTATGACCAAAACAATGGAGCTAGGTGGATGGGCACTAGGCAACATCTCTCTTTGAAGAGGTATATAGAGAATTGAATTCTCTAGACAAGTGGTTTTTATATACTCCAATTATGGAATCCAACCATGCATTGGAAAGCTTGTGGAATCTAATTTGTATAACAAGTGAAATCACTCAATATGGATAAGAATTGAGTGTGTTATGGTCAAAAGAGTGCATATAGGTAGTGAAATTGCTAATCAAATGAAAAGAGATATGAAGAATCTATGGTCTCTCTCTCTCTCTCTCTCTCTCTCTCTCTCTCTCTCTCTCTCCCCTAGCCTCCCCCAATGGTGATCGCACACACACACAGGCAGATATCCCACATATGAGGAGAAAAATACAAAAAACAGCTATAAAAAGTTCTTAATGCCTACATTCACCATCGAAGAGATGAAGAGTAGAGAGAAACCCTTTCATCCACATATTTGCTGGCTCATGGGCATTGCATGGACGACCATAGTTGGCTATTACACTATATGGGTGTTGTGTGTGGGGGGGGGGGGTTATCTTGGTGTGCTCTTGAGATCTCCATAGCCTCTCCCACTTCCTTCTTTTTGCTACAATGACAAAGAAAACATGCCACGCTTGAACTCAGGAGCTCGCAAGGAAGATGATTAAACAAGATGGCCAAAGAAATATTTGCTTCGTCAAAGATAGAAACAACAGCAAAAAAGTCTACTCTTTCTCTTGCCCATGATCTAAAACTCATGCTCTAATACCAAGTGTGAGAACTTTCTCAAAGGTATTTGGAAATGGCATGTGTGCTCCTCTCCTCCCATCTGATTTATCCTCTTGCTCCAAGATTATAAAACTGCTAGAGTTCTCTAGTGTGATATGTGGCCACCATGCACACTCACTCTACTTTCTAAGGTGGAATCTTAGGATAACCCCCAAGCTAGGAAACTTAGCAACTCATGCTCTTGTTCCAACACACACTAATGTATGATCCGGCTTGGATTTATGTCTAACAATATCCTCATGCTCATGATATGCTGAGAGTTTCTCTATTCCCATAATACCTTTGGTAGTCTTCCATTTAACATTGTTCTTTCTCTTGATTTTTTTCACATTTTTAATAGACTTCTTATGAATCATATAAACAATATCACCAACATTATATAGACTTATCCTTTGTCTTCTATCTGAATCACTATTGTAGAAAACACATTATTTCCAAGATCACCTCCATATAGCATCAACCAACCTTTCTGTTATCTTTGAGATGAGTAGATTTATGATAGCTCAATTGTCAAGCATTAATAGGTACTTAAAATATATGGTCTTTGACATATTTGAAGCTTAAGATAGTCATATATACACATTTATAGAATATATGGTCTTTGATGATGTTGAACATGGTGATATATACACATAATTCTTTGAAACTCACAAGATTTTTTTGAATCTGTTGGATTATAATGGTGTGTTAATATCCATTTTTTAGTATATCTATTTCAAAAATTCACACTTCTAGAGACTCCCACAATGTTCATGTCTAAACATATCAATATGAACAAGTGTCAGGTTTATTGCATGAAAATTGGGGACTTGCAAAAGTGCTCACGAGATGGGATAGATACCTTTATAAAATTGGCACAACATATATAGCATTTTCTAATTAGAAATAACATACTTCATTCTACCTTAGATTCTACTTTGACTTTTGAATGTGTAAAGTTGGTCAATGGATACTGTTACAAAGTTGTGAGTGTTCTTTATTTGAAATTGAGATAAATTTGCACAACACAAAAAAGAAAGTCATTCTTTCGACACTCCCTAATGTGAGAGAATATTTGTTGATGATGGGATTGATGATCAACATCAAACCAAGTTCATAATACAAGGGCATGAAAAGAGTAATTTACATGTTTTTCTTTTATTTATATATGTTTTTACATTCATAAGAAATATTTAAAGTTTTCATTTTCTTACAAATTAGAAAGAAATTGGAAAATAAAATTAAAGTAATTCTTGATTGGAGTCAAAATGGACCTACTTCATATTGGGTAAAAAAGTCATCCATTTTCTTTGCTCATAGTATCTGTCAGAATTAAGCGACATGATTATGAGGATCCTCATGACCTTCATATGATTCCCTTAAGAAATTTGCAATTTGATAAGGGCAAAGTACCCTACCCAAATATAGTCCTCTAATGATAACTAGAGTTCCTAAGGTTTATTAACATGCTTTGTGTGTTGAATGCTCTTTGTAAAGTAAGCAATATATCAAGCTACCATTTGAGCATCCCTTTATGTAGAGACAATTATCCTCATTGCTTTGAGAAAAGTTGCTTGAGACTTCATAAAAGCATCAAAATTTTGGTATCATTTTCTAGGGAACTCTTCAAGTTCATATAAACTCTTCTTCAACTTACAAACTAGAATTTCTTTGCCAAGAACTACATAAGCCTTTGGTTGTTCCATATAGATCTCATCCATAAGATCTCCATGCAAGAAAGTAGCTTTTAGATCCATTTGGACTAGCTCTATGTCCTTCATTGCAACAAATCCAAGCAACAAATGCAAGGTAGTCATCTTGACCACTGGAGAGAAGATTTCCTCAAATTCAACACCATGTTGTTGCAACAAGTCATTCTTTATACTTTGGAGAAGCACTATCTGATGTGAATTTTAGCTTATATACCCATTTACATGGTAAAGTTTTCCTTCCCTTTGGCAAAGGTCCTTAATCCCCAAGTACCATTCTTGTGAATAGAATCCAACTCACTCTTCATGGCATGCTCCCACTTGACTTGATCCCTTGTCTACATAGCCTCTGTAGCAAGAAAGATCACCAACATCTATTAGCATAACAAAATCCAAACTTGGAATATATCTATCAAGTGGATATGAAACATGTGGAGAGTGTCTCAATGGTTGTTGAACAAGAACATTTGCAAATTGATATGATTGGGCATTCTCTTGAACATCCCTATATGCAACATTTTTATGCATGCTAACTAGCGAACTAGTATCCTCAAATGTTATTCTCACTTCAACCTCCTTAATGGATTGTTTATGCATCTTAACGTCATTGAGAATGAAATCACTACTTTTTATCATTGATCTTTGGCAGTACTAGGTTAAAGGTTAATCACATGAATTGTAGTCAATATTACTTCTAATCAAAAGCCTTGTGAAAGGTTTGCATCATGCAACATTCATCCTTTCAGCTACACCATTCTATATTGGGGTATAAGGAGCACTAAAATCTTTATGACTTCCTCTAGACTGGCAGAAAAGCTGGATTCATATGAGGTATAATCACCCCCATTATCTGAACATAAAGCCTTGATCTTAGTTCCTTTTCTCTCTGAAGCAAGCCATTTTCTAAAACTAGGTAATACCTCATCCTTCAATTTGATAGGATATACCCAAATGTTTCTAGTAGCATCATGTATGAAAGTGACAAAGTAAAAAGAACCACCTAATGACCTTGTGGGCATAGGACCACACACATCTATATGAAGGAGATCTAAAGGCATAATTGAAGAGTCAATGTGCATCTTGTGCACATTCCTATTTTGCTTTCTATGTTGAAAATGCCCGTAAAATGAAAAATCAAAGAAAGGTGAAACAAGTAAGTAGCCCAAAAGATATATTTTCCATTCCACTATGAGATATGTGGCCCAAATGGCCATGCCAAATACAAGCCATAGGTTATTCAATAACAACTAACAAGTTTCTTTGTGTGATACAAATAAAGGATAAAGTTAGCCAACTTTGCTTCCTTTTGCAATAACCATATCATTAGGGAAAAAAGGAACCCTGCACTTGCCTTGTAAGGATCCCTAATTTTAGGGATTAAGATTAATAAAACAAGGGATCAAGGCCATGAAAAATCCACTAGTGGTTTTTGCAATTAAATAATGTATGTAAAATATGTTGTCACTCTAGCACAATGGTAAGTACCAGCATGAGGAGATTCACCTCATAAATGTCAATCCGTGGAGATGTGAGGACTAGTATGAAGACCATGAGCAAGTGAAGGCACAAGTGCATGAGTGAAAGCACACAAGCATGCACACACATACACACACAAGGTAAGAGCAAAGAGTGTAACAATGGAAGATCTTCGATTACAAATGAACTCTCTTACAAAGACCAAATCTACAACAATCTAACCTCAAAAATGAGCTCTGTAGCTCTTTTTATAGTTTTTTGAGTAGTTTTGGCCCTGTCCAGACCTAGTCTCCGGCCTAGTTAAAAATTAGGTTCCAGGGCTTATTTGGGGGCTCAAACGGAGTCTAGAAATTATGAAAATTGGTAGGATGGTACTTGTTAATGCTCCTCAAGCTCAAGGACTCCTTGGCTTGAACAAAAAGGAGTTGTAAAAATGTGAAATGATATTTACAATGGTTTTTAGTGATGAAGGGATTTCTTCTGAAAATTTGACATGTGCTTCTTGGAGCTCCCTACATGGTCCTTTTTCTTGTGTGTCCACTTCCTTGATGTGCTCCATGCTTGTGCTTGACCTTGAGTGTCAACACTCCTCCCCCTCTTGAGTTTGTTGTCCCTGATAGACCCTTGTTGGAGTGATTGTTCCATGTAGTACTTTGAGAGGTAGTGTCCTTCATGTATCAATAGGAGCGGTCCATCTTCTAGATGTAGCTTGGTATGGTTCTTTAGTTTTCCACTACTATCCTATGCGAGATTTTCTCCCCTTGTAGGTATTTCTTCCTTGGATTTGAGCTGAATGGTGTATTTCTATGCTTTCAAAGATTTCTAGTTGCTCAAAAGAGGTTTTCAATATTGATCTTGAACAGTTGTCGACAGTGAATTGCTTCATAGGTACTGATGTTGTACCCTTGATGTTCTTGGATCTTTGAACATGAGTTTCATAGTAAGATGCCAAGTACTTTTGAACCATAATGACTGATGGGTAAGTGCATTAGTGCATGGGTTGAAGAAGATATGTGCCTTGTGCACGGCCTTGGAATGTGGCCCTATGCATGTGTACTTGGGGAATGCATTGGAAGAAGTATGGTGCAAGAAATTGGTTCTTGAGCAAAGTGCTCAAGGGTATGCTGATGAAGAGGTGTCCTTATCTATCATGGTTAGAGTGTTGTCGAAGTAGGTTATTCTTATCATGGTCAAAGGTCCATCGATATTCATCTCTTCATGTTGTGCTCCAACATGGTGATTGACCATCGTCTTGTCTTCTGTTGTTGATGGATGTCCTTGTTGATGGTTTGCATTGGAGATTCTTCAAGCGCAAAGTCCTGTTCTTTCTTTTTCCATTTTCTTTCTTTTTTTGGAGCAATGTCACAAAACAAGAAGAAAGATGTTAGCATCAAAAATATTTTACATATGTCCAATGTGTCACATGTCCCTGGGATTCTCAATTGTGTCTATGCACGGCTGTGTAATGGGACCCTATATTGATGCAAACTTTGGAAGTGCATGACCTCAATGGTGTAAAAGACAAGCTATGCCAAAGGCACATGGTTGTTGCACGTCGAGGCTTTCAATGTTGTTTGCTGATGCTGATGCCGCCTTTGTTGGAGGTATCCATCCGATCTGAAAATGCCAATTGATCATTCCTCCTTATAGGGGTCCATTTTAGAATAGTTTTTGGTTGTTTATGTATCATGTTTGAATTCTTCCACTTTGGGTGGTTGCTTGAATTTTGTATCCCGCATGGTTTGATCTTTGGTTGTGTGGGTGCTACTGGTCCTTTTGGCTTCCAAACCCATACACTTGTTGCTTGTCTTCCTACTATTGCCGAACAAGGAAATTGATGTTCTTTTGATCTCTTTGCTTGGTTTTCACTCTTGCTTCTCCTTGGCTTCTTTGTTGAGATTTTTTTCATGAGGGAGATCATAGGAGTGTGTGCATGTAAGAGGGCCTTGGGTACCCACATGTGTGATGGTCCTTGTTGAAATGAAACTAATTTTTTAGGCACCCAAATTTGTCGGAGACCTTCTTGTTGAGCTAGTCCTGGTTGCTTGGTTCTTGTCTTCGCATGGTTGGCCTGCCTTAATGGGAATTGCGTTGGCAAGGCTGGTGGTTGCTCTCCTTTTCGTACTCAGATCTGCTTCATGCCCGGAACTACTTGCACAAGAGGAGGAGTCCACTTGCCTTTGAGCCTGTTCTTCCATGATTGAGTTCTTCTCGAACATAAAGCTTTTGACACATACAACATCTTTTTTGCTAAGATTAGTCCTAGAAGAACTAAGAGAATGTGTGACATCTAGATTTGTGAGCATGCAATTCGCTAATTCTAATGTAATGCATTGTTCTTGTACCCAAACTTGAAGAAGTTGACTTCTTAGGTTCAAGTTGACTGTATGGTCATAAATCCAATCTTGACCCAAGAAAAGTGGCTCTATAAGGTCCTCATCGTGACACACTAGCATTTTGACTTTCATTGGAACATCTTGAAAATAGATGGGAAGTTGCACCTCGCCCAAACAAGGGGTTTCCACACCTCCCCATCCTATGAGATAGGCTTCTATGTGATTGATGTTCAATTGTAGGTCTTGGTAGTATGAAAGTCTTACCACACTAGTTGCTGCACTTGAGTCAATCAATGCTCTCACAGTCCTTACACTCTTTCCTTGTCCCACCTCTATCGTCACAAAGGAACGTTGGTCAATTATTCGAGAAGCAATTACATCTAATGTTTGGCACATGGCCATATGATATTGTGGGGTTTCAAGACTGACATCTAGGCCTATTAACCTTAACTTATTTCATCAAATGCGCTCTCTCACCTCTTCTTGTGCTTCTTCTCTGACTCTCAACTCTTCTTCTTTTTGCTTCTTAGCAGTGTTGAGTCTCATTAACGTATCCTCTATAAGAGGTTCTTGATACAACTTGACTCGACATCAACTAATATAGTTTGGCAAGATATCACCTCCGGGTGGCCAATTGAACTGCACCACTAGTGGAAATTCTATTAATGATCATGGGTCCATATCCTCTTTTTTCCAATTTACGAGCATGCTGCTTTAGTGTGTATACCAACACTAGGTCTCTTTCTTTTAGTCCTTTATCCTTGATGTGTGCATCGAAGTATGCCTTTTGTCTTTTCTTTGCAGCATAGATGCCTACTATCGCTCATAGCCTTGTCTCACCTAAGCGTTCTAGATCAAATATCCTAGAGGACAACTCATGTCCATTCCACTCGTGCTCTTGTGCTACTTTTAAAGTTGGGATTAGGAAGTCCAATGATAGCACAACATTCTATCTGAAGGCCATCTAAAATGGGGTGGCATTGGGTATCGTTTTGTAGGCAACTCGGTATGCTCAAACAACATGGTGAATTTGTTTGTCCCAATCAGAGCGTTTATTGTTTACGAGTTTTGTCAGTACATTACATAGGATCTTATTTGTGCTCTGGTTTGTCCGTTAACTTGTGGATGACAAGGGGCAGACTTCTTATGTATCACCAAGAATTCTTGGAGCAAGTTTTCAATTACTTTATTCAAGAAGTGTGTACCTCTATCACTTACTAACTCTAATGGTAACCCGTATCTAGTGAACACATTCTCGAATAAAAACTTAGCCATTGTTTGAGCATCATTCTTTGTCATGGCTTTTACTTCTACCCACTTTGTAAGGTAATCTGTGGCTACAATAATGTATTCTACATGGGAGTTTTAGCTGGGGGTTAATGGGACCTACAAAGTCTATACCCCACGTAGAGAATGTGTGTCCTCCCATCATTGGCCTCAAAGGCATCTCATCTTTTCTAATCGGATATTGGGCACATTGGCATGTGTCACATTTCCTCACATAATTATGTGCATCCATATGAAGAGTAGGCGACCAAAGTCTTGAGAATAGAATGGTCTTAATCACTCAATCAGGCCCAAAACGTCCACTTGCAACACCACTATGTGCAGTTTCTAAAACTTTCAAATAATCTGAATCATGAATGTACAATCTTAAGTAACCACCTTTGCCTCTTCGGTATAGGTTGTCTTTTCTTGCTAGACTAGCCTTGCTAGGTAATGTTCTTGATCTCATAAATTCTACCAATGGAGCACTCCAATCTGGAATTACTGACACATGATATAAAGGGTAGCATGCTCCATTGGGGGTCTCTTCTGGCACAGTGGACAATTCTTAATCCACTCATGTATTTCCTTGTCCATACTAGGCCAATACACTCCTAGATTCTTTAGACTCTGCAATGTTTGTTGTTTAGAATAGTGATTTCCTAGCAGTCCTTCATGGGCTTGTTGCAACCAACTACTATGTTCATCCTCCTCCACACAACAAGCTAATACACCATCTGTATCTTGTTTGTACGTGCTTCCTACCAATATGTGATATTTTTGGGATTTTACAATTTCCTCTTTGTTTGTTTTAAATTTCTTATTTGTGGGTCCGAAGGTTAGGATAGATACCAACTTATTTGCCCATTTAGGAACAACTTCCAAATTGAATAGATAAGCGTCAGGCAGTTCATCAGACACTCCTTGCGGTGACTCTTCTGAAGTGATGCCAGAGAGGTGATCTGCCTTGAGGTGGGTCCTACCTTTCCTAACAACCACTTCAAAGTCATATTCCATTAGTAAAAGGAACCATCTTACTAAGCGTCCTGTGTTGCAAGGTTTATTGACCAAATACAATAAGGCTTGATGATCAGTAAAAAAAACTTGAACTTATTGGCCAATGGGTAGTGTCTAAACTACTTCACAGCATATACCATGCCTAAGCCTTCTCTTTCCCACACATCCTATTGCGTGATTGGATGCATCCACATGGACATGGAATGGTTTATTCCAATCAGGAGTGGTCAGTATTGGTGCCATGCACAAACATCTCTTCAGCTCATTGAAGGAATACTCGCATTCGTCGTTCCACTCAAAATTTGTCAACAAGGCATAAAGAGGTTTAGCTATGATTTCACACATGTGCATAAACTTGCGGTAATATTATCCACAATGGCCCATAAAAGATTGTACCTCTTTAAAATTCCTTGGCCTTGGCAGCTCTGCTGTGGCTCTAGCTTTGTCCTAATCTGTTGATATTCCGTTCTTAGAAACAATGTGACCTAAGATTTTACCTTGTCATACCATGAACACACACTTTTCTAGGTTCAGACACACTTGATATTCTCTACACTTGTTGAAGATATGTCTGAGCTTAGGGATGTGGTATGTTCTTTCTTGGGAATGAGCACATAGATTGTCCACATATACTTCTAAGCTCTTTCACAAGAACTCTTTGAAGACATGACACATGAGCCTTTGGAATGTTGCAGGTGCATTGGTGAGCCCAAATGGCATCACATGAAATGCGAAGATTCCCCACTCTATGGCAAAGGTTGTTTTGTGTTGATCTTCTTGGGCAATGGCTACTTGGTTGTAACCTGAAAATCCATCAAGGAAGCTATAAACTTCCTTGCCTACAATGCGCTCCAATAAATGTTCAACAATTGGAAGCGGATAGCTATCTCTAATTGTAGCGGCATTAACTTTAAGGCTAATACACACTCACACACACACACACAACTTTCCGTTCTTTTTGGGCACCACTACAATGGGGGACACCCATTCAGTATGTTCAATCTCATAGATGAATCCGACTTCAATTAGTCTATCAATTTCTT
The DNA here is from genome assembly GCA_020310875.1 of Ceratopteris richardii. Lineage (NCBI taxonomy): Eukaryota > Viridiplantae > Streptophyta > Polypodiopsida > Polypodiales > Pteridaceae > Ceratopteris > Ceratopteris richardii. The sequence goes on along the minus strand of CM035433.1, from coordinate 62,809,343 downwards.
CTTTTATTTTAGCTGCATAAGTGTCATTATATGTGTAGGGCTTTTGTTTGGTGGGCTTGGTATCTACTATCATGGGGATCGTATGAGATCATATTTTTGGATCTACTCCCTTCAAGTCTCTATAATGCCATGCAAACACATCCCTATATTCCCTTAATAGAGCTACAAGCACTGCTTCTTCTTTTGCACTTAGGTCATCTTCTGTGTATGTACATCGCTCTTCGTTCTCTTCAATGGTTACCACAATTTTTTTGGTCTTTTCCTTATTATCATATGCTTCTCTTGTGATGACCTCCTCTTAGGCATTCATACCAAAATTTTTCGGTCTTCAACTTCATATTTCTTGAAATTATCTGGCACCTCTAACAATGATTCCTCCTCTTCATGTTTCACTGCTTTTCTTTTCTTTTTCTTTTGAATTCCTTCACTTCCATCCTTTGAATTTAGAGTTTTAATGCTTGTGAGAGGTTCTTCTTCTCTTTGGGTAAATACTCATATATCTTCTAGATAGTACTTCTTTGAATTAAAGCGACTATCCATCACAATGGACTCTAGATCGTCATCCTTCTCTTCTTCTTCTATGAAGTCACTAGGGTCACATTCTTCTAGAATAGACTGACACATGAACACTGAAATATCATAACCCTCGTCATCACAATAGGTGTGCATTGTTCTTCATTGACAGCAATGTCCATGGTGGCTAAGATTTTTTGCCAGCCATGAGGCTCAAATTCCTCATCTGGAAAGATCATCGGCATGTACGTTGGGTCTTTAATTGGTCTTCCTCCTTGAGAAATTCCTTCTTCTCTTGCTTGTAGGCGTTTCTCCTCTTCCTCTGCAACCTTACACATCCACAAGTGAGTATCTTCATGCATCCATGATGGGTCAGGTGAACTTTCAGAATCCATAGAGATTAAATCTTCTTGTGCCTTGTGGATAGGATTCCATTGTAGGGGTGGTACATTGCTGAAGGTATAATCTTTTAGATTTACTTTGGTTGTGACCCCTAAGTGCTGCAAGTACAAGGAGTTGGTTCCCCAATCTTGTACGGTCTTCCTAAGATCATCTCATAGATATTATTTTTGTCAAAGTCACTTATAGCAAAGGTGTGCTCAAACTCTACCCCACAAGTGGTTAGAGTTATCCCTTCTGACAATCCTAGAGGTCTTTCAACATGGCCGTCAGCCATTTGAAGCTTCATTTTGGTTGGTCTTAATGCACGTTTGCCCCATTGCTTCCACAAGGAGGTGGTCATAATTGCAACACCAGTGCCTGAATCTAAGATCGCTTTGGTTGTGTAACCTTGGTAGGTGATTGGAAGATAAGTATTAACTTCTTCACCTTCACTCATGTCCCTTTCTAGGACTTTTTGCTTAGAAGGCCTATTCACAAAATTTGGGAATTATTCAAGTCCCATTTATAATACTAGTGATGGTATTAACTTATAATTTCTATGTTATATTCTTCTTACAAAGATCAAGTCATGAATACATCTTCTTTTTGTTAAAATGTTTTAAGTTTTCAATAGACAAAAAATAATATTAGTTGATGAGCTTCTTTAAAAAAACACCAAGGAGAATATGAATAAACAAAGAAAAGCATTCAGTCTTGAATTTTTTCAAAATATGAAGTCTGTTATTATCCAATTCAATAATAATAGGTCAATTATACATTATTTGATATATCAATAAATGCTCATAAAGTAAATATCCCAAAATATGATGTTATAAAAATCAATAAATTGATTTAAATTTAATTATATAACAAATCTATCCTAATATGAATTTAGAGCTTACAATTTAATATAAACAATAAATATATTCAATTTCGTCCCAGGTCACTTGTTCGGGTTGTTGGGCCACTCGCTTCTTGAGGTGGGGACGGTGCTTCAACCCCCATCAGCACATGTAAGGAACATGTTTAACATGAAAAGTTGTATCTTGTTGCTGATGTGCCACCGTTTGTCCTTCTTCGTGATAGTTGTGATCGCAATTTAACCCAATTATGTAAACCCCTATTCTTGTGGGATAAGGTGGGTCCCACGGATACTATGCCCTTCCTTATACAGTAGGCCCGGAGGAGTAGGCCTCGGCTGAACCTCCATTTAAAAAAAAAGCAACCACATGAATTTAGATCTAGTTTAACAATACTTAATAATATGCAATTTGACATACTAATAATTGTTCATTTAAGTGAATGATATGAAAATTATGTCAATACTATGTTGTTTAAAAACTAAAAAGATTGTTTCATATAATTTTATAATAAATCTATCATACTAATTTAGAGCTTTGAAAAACAATCGAATTCAGTAATAACTCAAATATATGCAATTTAGGCTACCAATAATTTTTCACTTGGTTGAACAGTCCCAAAAATATGTGGTGTTTAAAAACACCAATAAAATACATGATGTTCAAATATTTTAAAATCATTGATATCGTTTCTTAATATATTGTTCAAGTACATAATATGTTTCTCTATCACAAGGTCTCTGATTTACAATTGTATTGCATGTATAAGAACGTCTGTTCTTTGAGCAAATCCATCCATAAAGCCAAGGAATCATTGTTTTGGATAAAAAGTTTTCCAACTCCTCCGATGATTGCCTCCACAACTTCGGTAGAATTACATAAGTGCCTTTCATATTCCAAATCACATGATATAATGTATCATAAAAAATAATGGTAGTATTTCCATCCAAATGTGGAAAAATTTTCCAAATTGTGTCCAAGTTTTTATGATGCACAAACTTATATCCGATACGGATATCAGTTTTTTGGCATGCACCCTGACCTGCTATAATATAAAATCTTTGATGGTGTTTTGGAAAACATACTGCAAGTGTTCTTTGAGCTATCGACAGTCTTTCTGTGGTCCAAATCCACACTTCATAAGGATCCATACAAAAATCCAAGAAATATAATGCATCCTTGTGAACGTAATGTGCAATTCTTGTGTTCTCTTCAATAAAATTCATATGGTTTTGCAAAGGTTCAAGTAATAGATCACCCCTTTCCTTATCAATTGTCTTGAGCAAAATGCCATTCATTTCCAGTATCAATACCCTTCTTTCATCTCTTGGGGATGAAGAAAATCCTTGCTTTCTTGATGAAGATTCATATATGTGTGAAGACCAGCAAGACATCAATGCCAACCTTGTGTTTTCTTTGTAGTTTATATGCAAATCAGCATTTTGTTCTACAAAAAAAATTGAAGTTAATTAGATTTATATAAAAATCAATTAAATTGTTTTACATTCTATATTAATTCAGAATTACAGTAATTAAAGATATGTTTAATTAAGCCATTATCATTTCTCTCAATATTCAAGACTTATAATGAATTAAAATTGATAATACATAAGAAAATATAAGAAAATTGATTTAAATGCATGATTTTATATTCATGGGATTGGGATTCCAATTTCCTTTTATAGTTTTTCTTACAATCAATATAATCAAAAGTAGACTAAGCCTAGAAAAAACTTCATATATATATATATATATATATATATATATATATATATATATATATATATATATATATATATATATATATATATATATGTGTGTGTGTGTGTGTGTGTGTGTGTATGTATGTATGTATATATATATACAAGAAAAACAATCTTTCATGAAACAAGGAAACTAACATTTAAAAAATGGGTTATCTTCAAACCAATCAAAAGATCTTGAGATAAATTTAATCATCCACCTTGCCGTCAACGTTTTTCTTTATCCTGCAAAAGAAAAATTTTATAAATATTTGACTGTAGATATTAAAAAAAACATAAATATTGTATGAAGAATTTCTTTACCTATTAAATTAAGGTATGCCTTTTGTAACCTTTGTATGTATGCTTTTGCTGCAACTCCACTTATGAAACGACTTTGTCGATAGCCCAACCTTGTAGCATACACTATTGCATGATTTTCTCTCATGCTTTTATTTTTGTAGCACATTTGTAACAATTTTAGCTGCTCTTTATTTAAAAGTGGAACACCAAATGTTGAAACCATTGTTGCTAGATCTCCCTTTTCGATTTCCTTGCAATTCAATGGAACCTCTAGCTTTGTCGATGCTATTGTTGTATGTTCCTTTTCAATTTTGTTGCAAATCAATGGAACATCTAGCTTTTTCTCACTATTATTATGTACTTCATAGTCATCAAAAGAAGATACTCTCAAGTTATTTGAATGATCATTTGAATGATCATTTGGTTCACTCAAGATATCATGGTCTAACATAGACGATGAATTCTCCATTGCAAGTTGAAACATAGGAAATATAAGATGTTCTTTGATGATATGTGGTTGTCTGATTCGATTGAGCAAAATATCATCTCTTTGGATGAAGCTCAAAACATAGGATAGAAGATCACTCGATACTGAATGATCATGTCTTGCTTGATAAGGGGTAATGTCGATGCAATTTTCTATTGGGATAGAACATTTGAAGAAACTATCGTTAATGGTAAGTTGATCTGGTTTATATATTTCTTCAATGTGATCCATATAATAATCTTCTTGACTCCTCACCATAAAAAAAGAATATCTTTTTTTTGTATGTTTCTCAATGAATCTCACATTGTTCAAAATATTATTTTTAAATGTGGATGACCAAACACCAACATGAAAGTGTTGAAGAATAGAATCTAAAAATTCAAAACATCTCCGACTTATAAATATTCTTTGGTCATCAATATTTGAATGATTTTTGACAATCTTTCTCTGATCTGTTCCATCTTATATCTTTGTTGAACAAAAGGGCATTTAGATCGAGAAAGAGAAAATTGTTCCTTATATGAAGTGGATGATAGATATTCTCTGCATATATCAAACAATGAGGATAATAAATACACAATAACTAAAAAGAATGTGTTAAGATAACTTATTGATATATCTTCAATAAATGAGTTACAAATTGAATAAAATAATCATAATATTAGACAATATACCTAGTAAAATCCAAAAAGGCCTAGCATGTTGTTTCTCCATAACATTAGATAACTTATCTGGTGTTTGAAAAGAGCTTTGCTCATGTACAATACTCATTTCATCCTCAAAATGGCCAATAAGCTTTCCAATACCATCATCACTTATGAAATGTTTATTTTTGTTAACATCTATAATAAAAAGAAATCCAAAAGATATATATGAATAATCAATACAATATGCAGACATATCAATACTTACTTTCTCAATTAATTTCTCTTTATGATAAAAATTTATCTATTAATTTCTCTATCTATCTATTAATTTCTCTTTCTAAACACTTATAATTAATTTCTCTATGCATCTACGTCAAACAATAAGCTTTCGATTTTAAAAACCGCACACGCACAGTTCAATATTTGCATCTTAACCGTACATTTCGAAATTGTATTTAATCAAATGCATCATAATTTTAAAAACAATATGTTTCAGATTTTTCAAACAAAAGAGTCATAAATCATGCATATCAATTTAAAAATTATAACATATGAATCTATGCATCATTGACAATAATTTTTAAATTACTCGAATAGACAAGAGATGTCTAATTTTAGCTCACAAGCATATGATGTTAACAATAAATGAAAATATTTAAATATAATCGATTCACATCACTTTATTCAACAAGCTAATATATTCAAAATAAAAATCTATTGTTCAAGGAATGCAATCATCACTAGCATATAAAGAAAAATATACTTTGAAAATTATGGTATTTATTACATTACATGGAACCAATATTTTCTCAAGCTCCTTTTTCTTCTCATACATTTGAAGTACCTGCAGTATCTTCATCCATTGTAACAATATGTTCATCGGTTTCTGTATCATCCTGATTACTTTCTGATTCTTCTCCACTAGGTTGTACATCAATCTCAGCATCAACATTCTCGAACACATTTGTATTATCTGTATCTTGATTCCTGATATCTGTATCTTGATTAATGATATCACACCATTGATGCAAAGAAGGGTCATTCTCAAAAACTGAAGAGCAAATTGATTCTAATTGTTTTTCTTCAACATCTAAACATATACCAAAACATCTGCGTTTTTTAGATAAACTTCTTTGAAGAACAACTCCTCGACAATACAACTCTATAACATAGCTGTCTTCACGAGCAAAACTGTTGATGAAATCATCAATGAAATTTTTTTCTATGAATTCATCGAGACCTTTATGAGCAAAAATATTTAGATTTTCTTGATCTATTCTATCAATCATCTGATAATTATCCTCTTTGCTAATGTACATAAGCACTATTGCAAAATCCATCTCTCCTTTGATGGAAGGATTACTACTCTGAGTGGCTCCAATTTTGAAAGTCATTTTTGTAGCTGTATGTTGAACTCCTTCCACAAGCATATGGACATAGAGGAAATCAATAAAAGATACTAGAACATATTCTATCTCAGAATTCATCACGTTGAGTGCAAAAATCAATCTGGAGAAGAACGTTGCTGAAATGCATTCCCGACTATGTAAACTGTATAGTTCTGAATCAAACCTAAAGAAAACAATATTGAATGGAAGAACTTGCTCTGCACAACAACTTTCCACCTTGTTCAAATCAAAACCAAATCCATAGATTGACCATGGAATAACATTTGCTGTGGTTTTTATTCCCATTGCAACTCTATACAAATGACTCAACAAAGTTATGGCAGCCTTTGGTAAAGGAGGAGACCTCTTTGCCCTGTTTAATGAGTCTTTCACAAATGTTTCACTATAACTTGTAATTTTTTCATATTGTATATCTGTGATATTGTATTTCTCACAGAGCTTTTCCCAAGTCAAAACCTCTGTTGTTAAATCAATAAAAAATGCAATTATAGCATTTTTCAAGACACGATCTGTCTTTAATCTCCATGCCATTTCTTCCATGTCAAACATGTGCTTCAATGATTTTGCCTTTTTTAACAAAATTTTCTTCTCTAAAATTACCTTTTGAAGTTCTAAAATTTCTTTATTGTCTAAACCTGCAATACATCTGAATAATGTCGGACCTAATATAACTGTCCCTGGTGCCTGCTTCAGTTGACCACCTTTCATTGCTACCATCTTTGCAGATGTCGATATAACATCTTTTGTTGAATCTCTTTTGCTATTTGGTACTTCACCTTTGTATTAAGCAGTGCCCCTTAACTATACAAACACATTATTGATATCCAATTCTTCCATTCCTCATCATTACATAAAAGAAGATGTAAATAATTCTTTATAAATCCTTTTTGTAAAGTTTGCTCTATAGTCTCTACAAAATTCTACAAAAAAGAACATATATAGTTTAAATAAATACAAGTTTTAAAAAATAATAATATATAATAACTAAAACATAAAAAATACAAAGAATATAAACATACCTGCCATGATATAAATTCTCTTTTACTCTGATTAACACCTGGAGGAGGTTTGGATGGACATCCATTGGCTTTCCATTGAGATCTAGCTTGTAAAAGTTGATCCACAAATGGTTCCTTCTGTAATGACTTTGCCACCATCAAATTAGCCTCTTTAGATATCTCCCTTGAAATTTTTGGAGGACAATTTTCTATAATTTTTGCTTTTCTATATCTAAATTGTTGTCGTAATTGTAATGTCACCATCGGAGAATTAACAGTTTGTAAAGTTTTCACTGCACTAATTGAATGCTGTCCAGATATTATCCAATACTCAACTTTATCAATATCATCATGAGATAAAGTTTTTAGAGGTATTCTGACACTTGGATCAATAGGCATAACAACTGCAAGAACTTCATTCTCTTTTGGAGCGAAGACAAAATCATTCATTAATGTACGCACCCAATCTCTGTTTAATTTTCAATATACATAATTCGATGGTGCTGGAAAACATCTTTTTACATCAACATTAAATACTCCATCAGAACTGAAAGCATAGTATTCTTGTTTTTGAAGTAGTAAATCCATCATTTTATTTTCTTGTGGCTGCACTACCGTATCTTCTGTTTCTTCACCCCTAGTATCTAAATGTCGGATTGATACATCTTCATCGTTTAGACAGACTTTGATGATGATCCTAAATCTTTATTTGAAGAACCTTTCAACTTTTGTTTCTTAGATCTCTCAAATACATTTGAGCTTCTCTTCAAAGATTTTGACTTTTGTGTTAATCTTTTGGCTTCTTTTATAATTTTCACTAAGTCATCTATTGATTCGATCGATCCAATTGAACCTAATGATCGATCAGATTTTGAGACACTATCTTTCATATCATCCAAACAAAAAGTCGCCCATGATAAGCAGAACTTATTCGCATTAATATTCTCACCATACGGAAGCACTTTACACGTAAAACATGGTGTGCCTTGTGCATTTACATCTTCTTTAACATGAACAATATTGCCCATATTACCATATGTAGATCCTGCATCTGTCATAAATAAATGTACATCTGCTTTGAAGTTTCCTTCATGATCATAAGTATCAGCAAACCATTTCATGTCTTCTTTATGTGTCAAATCAAAAGATTTCTGAACCTTAATCCTATTTGAAGGAACCTTCATCCCACTTGTTTTTGATGAATTTTCCTATGAAAATACATTATCGATCACATTGCTTTGAAATTCATTTGTGTTTTCCATTGCTCCTGAAAGTCAAACAAAATTTTTTTTTTTTATATCACATCAACATAATAACAAACAATATCAATATAATAACATCAAATTTCTCATTCATAGTCATCAATTTTATTATCAATACTATTCTCTCTAATTATTATACTTTAGATTATAGATTAAAATCAAATTTACGAAGTTCGAGCCTCTTAAGTTCGTTCCCCTTGTGTTTAAATTTGAAAATATATTTGAGTTAAAAATACTATTTGTTTTGCTGAAAAAGATAAGAGACTTGATCTTAAGTTCAAGTGTCACATCCACGACTGAGACTTGATATGATTCAAAAGCTCGAACTTAAGTTCGAACTTGATGATGAAATATCCAAAGAGTTCGAGCCTCATATCATGTGAGCCAACAATCCCAAACCTTCATATGATGGAACTAAGAAAACTGACAAAGGCTCGAATTGGAACCAACAATCTTAAGCTCAAACTTAAGTTCGAGGTTCATACCATGTGACCCAACAATCCTACCTCTGATATGGGTTGAAAAGCTAACACGCTCGAACTTAAGTTCGAGCCTGCCAAGTTCGACCCTCTTCCTATAGCATGAAAAGCTGAAAATGCTCGAACTTAAGTTGGTATGGCTGAAAACTTGGTATGACTGGAAAAGCTAAAAGGCTCGAACTTAAGTTTGAGCCTCTTTGTTCTTTTGCACATAAGACACAACAATCCTAAACTTGATATGGCTGGAAAATCTGAGGCTCATATCATGTGATCCAACAATCCTAAAATTAATATGGTTGGAAAAGCTCAGAGGCTCGAACTTAAGTTCGAGCCTCTTTGTTCTTTTGCACATAAGACACAACAATCCTAAACTTGATATGGCTAGAAAAGTTGAGGCTCATATCATGTGATCCAACAATCCTAAACTTGATATGGTTGGAAAAGCTGAGGCTCGAACTTAAGTTCGAGCCTCTTTTTTCTTTTGCATATAAGACACCAATCCTAAACTTGATATGGTTAGAAAAGCTGAGAGGCTCGAACTTAAGTTCGAGCCTCTTTGTTCTTTTGCTCATATCTTTTGCACATAAGAGACAACAATCCTAAACTTTATATGGTTGGAAAGCTCACAGGCTCGAACTTAAGTTCGAGCCGTCGAAATTCAATTGATCCTGAGGCTCAAATTTAAGTTCGAGCTTGTTTGTTCTTTTGCACATAACACACTGTTCAATCATGTGACCCAACGATCCCAAACTTGATATGGTGGAACTGACAGGTTCGAACTTAAGTTCGAGCCTGATTATGCAATATTCAAAGGCTCGAACTTAAGTTCGA